>JAGIQG010000017.1:56309418-56372517 GCA_024679065.1 Sphyrna mokarran | reverse complement strand
GACATCCTCACCCACATCTCATCCTTCATTAACACTGACATCCTCACCCACATCTCATCCTTCATTAACACTGACATCCTCACCCACATCTCATCCTTCATTAACACTGACATCCTCACCCACATCTCATCCTTCATTAACACTGACATCCTCACCCACATCTCATCCTTCATTCACAGAGACATCCTCACCCACATCTCATCCTTCATTAACAGAGACATCCTGACCCACATCTCATCCTTCATTAACAGAGACATCCTCACCCACATCTCATCCTTCATTAACAGAGACATCCTCACCCACATCTCATCCTTCATTAACACTGACATCCTCACCCACATCTCATCCTTCATTCACAGAGACATCCTCACCCACATCTCATCCTTCATTCACAGAGACATCCTCACCCACATCTCATCCTTCATTAACACTGACATCCTCACCCAAATCTCATCCTTCATTAACAGAGACATCCTCACCCACATCTCATCCTTCATTAACACTGACATCCTCACCCACATCTCATCCTTCATTAACAGAAACATCCTCACCCACATCTCATCCTTCATTAACAGAGACATCCTCACCCACATCTCATCCTTCATTAACAGAGACATCCTCACCCACATCTCATCCTTCATTAACACTGACATCCTCACCCACATCTCATCCTTCATTAACACTGACATCCTCACCCACATCTCATCCTTCATTAACACTGACATCCTCACCCACATCTCATCCTTCATTAACACTGACATCCTCACCCACATCTCATCCTTCATTAACACTGACATCCTCACCCACATCTCATCCTTCATTAACAGAAACATCCTCACCCACATCTCATCCTTCATTAACACAGACATCCTCACCCACATCTCATCCTTCATTAACACTGACATCCTCACCCACATCTCATCCTTCATTAACAGAGACATCCTCACCCACATCTCATCCTTCATTAACAGAGACATCCTCACCCACATCTCATCCTTCATTAACACTGACATCCTCACCCACATCTCATCCTTCATTAACACTGACATCCTCACCCACATCTCATCCTTCATTAACACTGACATCCTCACCCACATCTCATCCTTCATTAACACTGACATCCTCACCCACATCTCATCCTTCATTAACAGAAACATCCTCACCCACATCTCATCCTTCATTAACACAGACATCCTCACCCACATCTCATCCTTCATTAACACTGACATCCTCACCCACATCTCATCCTTCATTAACACAGACATCCTCACCCACATCTCATCCTTCATTAACACTGACATCCTCACCCACATCTCATCCTTCATTAACACTGACATCCTCACCCACATCTCATCCTTCATTAACACTGACATCCTCACCCACATCTCATCCTTCATTAACACTGACATCCTCACCCACATCTCATCCTTCATTAACACTGACATCCTCACCCACATCTCATCCTTCATTAACACTGACATCCTCACCCACATCTCATCCTTCATTAACACTGACATCCTCACCCACATCTCATCCTTCATTAACACTGACATCCTCACCCACATCTCATCCTTCATTAACACTGACATCCTCACCCACATCTCATCCTTCATTAACACTGACATCCTCACCCACATCTCATCCTTCATTAACACTGACATCCTCACCCACATCTCATCCTTCATTAACACTGACATCCTCACCCACATCTCATCCTTCATTAACACTGACATCCTCACCCACATCTCATCCTTCATTAACACTGACATCCTCACCCACATCTCATCCTTCATTAACACTGACATCCTCACCCACATCTCATCCTTCATTAACACTGACATCCTCACCCACATCTCATCCTTCATTAACAGAGACATCCTCACCCACATCTCATCCTTCATTAACACTGACATCCTCACCCACATCTCATCCTTCATTAACAGAGACATCCTCACCCACATCTCATCCTTCATTAACAGAGACATCCTCACCCACATCTCATCCTTCATTAACACTGACATCCTCACCCACATCTCATCCTTCATTAACAGAAACATCCTCACCCACATCTCATCCTTCATTAACACTGACATCCTCACCCAATCTCATCCTTCATTAACACTGACATCCTCACCCACATCTCATCCTTCATTAACACTGACATCCTCACCCACATCTCATCCTTCATTAACACTGACATCCTCACCCACATCTCATCCTTCATTAACACTGACATCCTCACCCACATCTCATCCTTCATTAACAGAGACATCCTCACCCACATCTCATCCTTCATTAACACTGACATCCTCACCCACATCTCATCCTTCATTAACACTGACATCCTCACCCACATCTCATCCTTCATTAACAGTGCTACCTCACCTCCTTTTGCTCATGGACTGTCAGTTCATGTCTGAGTCCCTTGAACGTTCTTGTGATGAGATGTAAACTAGTGAAGGAGGGGAGTTATTTCATCACTCATCAGGGTCTTGTAACTACTGCTGAACAATGTCAGCACAACCAGGTTCAGTGTTATTCACGGCAAAGTCTTTGGGTCAAAATATTTTGGAAGGCTTGGATTGGAACTTGTAGAGCCCACAGAAACACATATTCATGTGGTTGCAAATGGTCTATTCCACTCTCCTTCCTTGTTTGTTGGATTTGGGGAGAGTAAAGGGGTGGGGTGTGTACTGGCAGATCTCTCACATTGACGCTGAGGCATGGAACATAGAACTGAACAGCACAAACAGGCCCTTCGGCCCACAAGTTGTGCCGATCATATCCATACCTACCAGGCATACCTATAACTCCCAATCTCATTAAATCCCATGTACTCTTCCAGAAGTCTCTTAACAGATCCCAGCCAGTTCGCCTCTACCAATTGACGGCAGCGAATTCAATTCACTCACCATCCTGTGAGTGAAAAACTTACCTCTAACATTTCCTCTGTACTTTCCCCCCAGCACCTTAAACCTGTGTCCTCTCGTAGCGATCATTTCAGAGCGTTTCAAATAGCCTCTGAGAATTCATCCCGTCTATTGCTCTCAACATCTTATAAACCTCTATCAGGTCACCTCTCAACCTTCGTCTCTCCAGGGAGAAGAGTCCCAGCTCCCTCAACCTATCTTCATATAAGGCATGCCTCCCAATCCAGGCAGCATCCTTGTAAATCTGCTCTGCACCCTCTCAATAGCTTCCACATCCTTCCAATAGTGAGGCGACCAGAACTGCGCACAGTACTCCAAGTGGGGTCTCACAAGGGTCTTATAAAGTTGCAGCATTACCTCCTGACTCCTCAACTCAATTCCTCTATTAATAAAGGCCAGTACACCATATGCCTTCTTGACCACATCCTCCACCCGCAAGGCCGATTTAAGAGAACTATGGATCCGGACCCCAAGATCCTTCTGCTCCTCAACACTGCCAAGACTCCTACCCTTGATATTATACTGCTTCATCCCATTGGTCTATCAAAATGGACCACCACACATTTATCTGCATTGAAGTCCATCTGCCACTTCTCTGCCCAGTCTTGCGTCCTTTCTATGTCTCACTGCAACTTCTGACAACCCTCCAGACTCTTCACCACACCATCAACTTTTGTATCGTTGGCGCACTTACTAACCCATCCCTCCACTTCCTCATCCAGGTCATTTATGAAAATAACAAACAGCAGGGGTCTCAGAACAGATCCCTGGGGCACTCCACTGGTGACCGACCTCCATGCAGAAAAAGAGCCATCCACAACCACTCTCTGCTTCTGCAGGCAAGCCAGTTCTGGATCCACAAGGCCAAAACCCCTTGGATCCCATGGCCTCTCACCTTCTCAAGAAGTCTTGCATAGGGGGACCTTATCAAACGATTGCCATTTATACCAAAGACTTACAGCAGCTGATAATATTGTTGACTGAACCATCATCATGAATTTTCATAGCGTGATTGTACAACCCAAGCACACGGATTTAGATAATGGCCATGTTAAGATGATGTATAAAACTCTGATTCCAGACAAATATTCATGTCCAATAATCTACATGTCATCGCAATGATGACTCGAGTAGGGGGTGGCATGGTAGCACAGTGGTTAGCACTGCCGCTTCACAGCTCCAGGGTCCTGGGTTCGATTCCCGGCTCGGGTCACTGTCTGTGTGGAGTTTGCACATTCTCCTCGTGTCTGTGTGGGTTTCCTCCGGGTGCTCCGGTTTCCTCCCACAGTCCAAAGATGTGCAGGTTAGGTTGATGCTAAGAAATTGCCCCTTATTGTCTAGGGATGCATAAGTTAGAGGGATTCGTGTAGGAATATGGAGGGTAGGGCTTGGGTGGGATTGTGTTCGGTGTAGACTCGATGGGCCAAAGGGCCTCTTTCTGCACTGTAGGGTTTCTATGACTCTGCAAGCTTCATGAAGCTGGACAGTAACAGAGATATTCTCAGTGCCCCAGAGTGCTCCGTGGACTGAATTCAGCAGCTAGTGAATCCCACCAGATCACTTCTTCACTCAGACAGTGAGGAGATGCTGAACCTTCTCATGTTGTCTGCAATGGGATACAACCTGCAGTGATCAGCGATACTCTCTCGACTCACGATTTGACACCCAGTAACGACAAGTGCATTCTTCACATTGACATTCCAGGATACAGAGGTAAGAGCAGCTGGAGTAAAGCCCACACACACAACATCAAACCCATTCATCCACTTCTGACCCCATCTCGTGTCAAAGAGTTGACCCCGTTGCTCGACTTTTCGCATTCTTAAGCTGTCGGAGGTGGCGGAGGCTTTGCAGAAGCTGCTGTGTACAGATGTACAAAGGGAACGTTCAAAAATGGTCTTCGAGACAGGAAAGGCCAAAGGCAGCTTCCCCACCAATCATCAACCTTCGGATACACACAACAGCTGTGTGTAGAAATGTGATTGGAGCTGGACTCACAGTGCATTAAAGGAGGAGAATGTTCTGTCTGAATGTCTGCAGGAGAGTGGCGGGGGTGGGGGAGGGGCGCACGAGCCTGTACCGACACCTGTCAACACTGGCACATGTATCTCTACAGTCAAGAAATCTGCACCAATCACCAAGCACTGACTACATTGTTAGTGGTCAACCTTGTTGACCAACAAGGGGTATACACGTGGTGCGTTGCGTGAGGGCTGCTCTTGGATTTTTCGAGAGTATCCTAGTGCTTCAGGTCGTTGGTGTACGCTTGACCTGGACCATTTGATGGGCAACACAACAGCTCAGTGACTATCGCTGTGCTGTGTAGATACATGGATTTGGGCCTGTGTCTGTGGGAGTTTGCGCATTCTCTCCGTGCTTGCGTGGGTTTTCTCCAGGTGCTCTGGTTTCCTCCCACATCCCAAAAACGTGCTCTTCGGCTAATTGGTGTAACAAATTGTCCCTAAATGGATAGGCAGTGGATAGGCATATGGATAGCATTGGAATAGTTTAGCATAGAGGGTCATAAAATTGGTTACATTGGTCAGCGCAACATTGAGGGCCGAAGGGCCTGTACTGCGCTGTAATGTTCTATGTTCTAAATTAGTTTTCCCTCAATCTTCCCCAATAGGTGTAGACAAAGGTCACAGGTAGAGTAGAGCACTCACAACATTAAAATGGCGACATGGGCTCGTTGGGCCGATAGGTCTGTTTCCCGTGCTGTGCTGTTTATAGTTCATTGGCCAGAATCACCCCTTCATTAGTCAAACTTTTGAGGTCAATTCTATTTAACCAAATGAATGTAGACAATGTTAGCAATAGTAAAGCAATATACAACACTGAAAACAATGGGATCGTAGTGATTTCACTGCGATTCCTGTAGCAAAGAGGAATTTAAGGGAGAATCGGCGACACACACAGCTTGCTGCAGACAGCCACTGTCAGCAGGTTAAAACTGAGTGGTCTTATGAAATAGACTG
Source organism: Sphyrna mokarran (assembly GCA_024679065.1). NCBI lineage: Eukaryota > Metazoa > Chordata > Chondrichthyes > Carcharhiniformes > Carcharhinidae > Sphyrna > Sphyrna mokarran. Next base: position 56,366,609 of record JAGIQG010000017.1, on the reverse strand, counting down.
GTTCTGAATGACAGAATACGCAATGAGTTCACATTGTATTGTGCGGGGAATCAGACGCATTATCTTGAAAGTGTGACAGACATGCAGAGTGCATCTTGCTTGAGGAGAAAATCCAGGTGTTAGGATGAAATAATGATCCCATGACAAAGTCCAGGAGCCAGCAATAATCACCCTATAGAAGTTCCCGTTCGAGACAGCAGGACTTTAACAGATTACTCACTGCGTGTTTAAGTTCTACAACCAATCCCAAGGCCAACAAATTCACGGCAACTGCTCCAAGCGGATATTGGTGCTGACATACAAGCTGAATCAATGTTTTCTGTTTGTTGTTTGTGATTGTAAATGGTTTGAAATCAAATTCCAGAACTTCAGCAATTCTAGACTTTGGACAGGATTTTACAGCCCTGCCCCAGAATCGGGGAGAGGCGAGGCTAACAGAATTCCCTATTGGCCCTCGGGTGGAGTTTTACAAACCTCGCCTGAGCAAAGTCAGAAAATACCGGATATCGATTACAAAATGAGCTTTGTTGGTGATTAGCAGGAGTGTGGGCGTTTGTCTCCAATCCGTGTCTCCATGGCATTCCCAGCAAAGAATTCATCGCCATCCAACACTTCAATCCAATGTGAACAACTCAATGATAGAACAAAGAACAACACAGCACGGGAAATAGGCCTTTCGGCCCAACGACCCCTGCTGTCATTTTAATAGTGAGAGTTCCCTCTTCCACCCACGACCCTTGTCTATGTTTATAGAAATCCACATTGGAAACCAGATTGAGAGGAGACTAATTTAGAGACAATTTGTTACACCAATTAGCCTAAGAGCACATCTCTGGGGTGTGGGAGGAAACCAGAGCACCTGGAGAAAACCCACACAAGCACGGGGAGAATGCGCAAACTCCACAGACACAAATCCATGTATCTGCACAGCACAGCGATAGTCACCGAGCTGTCATGTTGCCCATCAGATGGTCCAGGTCAAGCGTACACTAATGACATGAAGCACTAGGATACTCTCAAAAAAATCCAAGAGCAGCCCTCTCACGACCCATTGCGTGTATGCGCCTTGTTAGACAACAAGGTGGACCAAAGCACCTGTAGGATAAAAACATCAATAACATACACGTCTTATACAAACGTTCAAGGGAATCCCCAGAAGCTCAAAAGTAAAACAAATGAGCCAGAAAATATGTTGGAAGATCCACAGGAATCAATTGATTCCTGGGAACGGTCCCAAAGCTCTTGAAGTCTGAGTGTGCGGGAGGGGAAAATGTTTGAACAATTCATTCACTTTGCAGACATCAATCCACTCCACACTCCCCAAGAAGACAGGCACTGGATAAACAGGTTGTAACTTCCACAAGCCGCTGACCATTTTAAAGCTGTCGCTGTTACCCATCGAGAGTAGCAAGGAGAAAACAGGAGGAATTGAAAAGCACAACGTACAGCAAAAAAATGTACTCCACAAACGCGATTGAATCATTGTGTGAGTTTGGAGATTGGGTTCACATCAAAATTGTGACCACAAACACTTATCACCACAATCAGCATCAAAGCAGATAGAGTTGCAAAGAAGAAAGATACTGGTCTCAAAACATTAACTCTCTCTCTCCACACACGCTACGAGGTGTGTTTTTTTTTCTAGCACTGTTTTTATTTCAGATCGAGGTGTTGCTGGGTAAAATGTCGGATGGCGACAGGAAGTGGAATGCAAGCTATTTGATAGCGAGCAGAGCGTGAGATTTCCAGCACAGCGATTATGAAGATTCGTTTCTGTTTGTGATGAGTAACTGTGACACTGATCATCAGTCACATCCAGCTGATTACCCTGAACCACATCCTCAACCTCACAGATCTGACAAGCATCGTCAGAGACCTTCACATCTATTTCTTCGACAGAATGGACAAGATCCACTCTGAGAAACGCATATTTGCTTTCAGGACAGCTTAATTTAAAACTAGGATCTTTTGTTTTACAACAAATATATGAGTTGATGGCAGATCTAGAAAGGGCGATGCAGTTAGGGAGGTCTAGGAATAAATGGAAACATTACTAAGAGGGGTAGATGAAGTGAGAGAAGTTGCAGCGAGACAAGTTGAGGGATGGATCAGTAAATTCGAGGGATGGATCAGTAAATTTGCAGATGACACTAAAGTCGGTGGAGTGGTAGATAGTGAAGAGGGGTGTTATAGTTTACAGAGTGACTTGGACAAGTTGCAGAGCTGGGCCGAGAGGTGGCAAATGGAGTTTAATGTGGAAAAGTGTGAGGTAATGCACTTTGGCAGGAACAATAAATGTGTAGAGTATAGGGCTAATGGTAGGGCTCTTAATAGTGTTGAGGAACAGAAGGATCTTGGTGTATGTGTCAATAGATCCCTGAAAGTAGGCAGTCAAGTGGATAAAGTTGTTAAGAAGGCATATGGAGTCTTAGCTTTTATTGGTAGGGGGATTGAATTTAGGAGCCGCAGCATCATGTTGCAACTGTACAAAACTCTAGTGCGGCCGCACTTGGAGTATTGTGTGCAGTTCTGGTCCCCACATTATAAGAAAGATGTGGAGGCATTGGAGAGGGTACAGAGGAGGTTTACCAGGATGTTGCCTGGTATGGAGGGCAGGTCCTATGAAGAGAGGTTGAAGGATTTGAGGTTGTTTTCGTTAGAAAGGAGGCGGCTAAGAGGGGATCTTATTGAAGCATATAAGATGATTAGAGGTTTAGATAGGGTGGACAGTGATAGCCTTTTTCCTAGGATGGAGAAAGCTAGCACGAGGGGACACAGCTTTAAATTAAGGGGTATGAGTTATAGGACGGATATCAGAGGTAGGTTCTTTACTCAAAGAGTGATTAGGGAGTGGAATGCCCTGCCTGCAGCTGTTGTAGATGCGCCAAGTTTGGTGGCGTTTAAGAGGTTAATTGATAAGTATATGGAAGAGAAGGGAATGGTTTAGTTTGGAGGGGCATTGCTTTTTATTTTGGTCGGCACAACATCGAAGGCCGAAGGGCCTGTTCTGTGCTGTAATGTTCTATGTTCTACATAGATAGGATGCAAGACTGGGCGGAGAAGTGGCAGATGAAATTCAACGCGGATAAACATGTGGTGGTCCATTTTGGCAGGACCAATGGGATGAAGCAGTAGGAGTCTTGGCAGTGTTGAGGAGCAGAAGGATCTTGGGGACCGGGTCCATAGGTCTCTTAAATCTGCCCCGCAAGTGGAGGATATGGTCAAGAAGGCATATGGTGTACTGTCCTTCATTAATAGAGGAATTGAGTTTAGGAGTTGGGAGATAATGCTGCAATTTTATAAGACCCTTGTCAGACCCCACTTGGAGTACTGTGCTCAGTTCTGGTCATCTCACTATAGGAAGGATGTGGAAGCTATTGAGAGGGTGCAGAGGAGATTTACAAGGATGTTGCCTGGATTGGGAGGCAGGCCTTATGAAGATAGGTTGAGGGAGCTTGGTCCCTTCTCCCTGGAGGTTTATAAAATGTTGAGAGGTATAGATAGGGTGGATTCTCAGAGGCTATTTCCCAGGGCTGAAATGGTCGCTACGAGAGGACACAGGTTTAAGGTGCCGGAGGGTAAGTACAGAGGAGATGTTAGAGGTATGTATGTCTGGAGTAAGGGGAAATATGAAAACATTAGGCAGGTAATTGGATGCATAAACTGGAAGGTGTTCTTGGGGAAGAGTACAGAAGGAAAGTGCCAGTTTTTCAAGGAATGTTTGTCTAGGGCACTGAAAGACAACGTTCCCGAGGAGTAAGGAGGTCAGGTCTTAGGGACGCGGGGAACCGGGGTGCACGGAAGGTAGTGGTGGAAACTAGTTAGGAAGAAGAAAAAATGGTATACAAAAGGTTCAGACAGCTAGGAGATGTTATGGATCTAGAGGAGTATTAAGGGGGTAGAAGGAACTTAAAAAGAAATTAGGAGAGCCAGAAGGGGTTCATGAGACGCATTGGCAGGGAAGATTTAAGGAGAATCCAATGCCTTCTACAATATGAAAGTAAAAAAGATGAGAAGAAGAAGGGATAGGGCCTATAAAGGTGAAGGGGGCAAAAAGTCTGGTGAATCCGGAAGAACTGGCAGAAGTGCTTAATGAGTACTGTGCTCTCGGTAGTCACAGGGAAAGTGAAACTGGGAGATTGCCACTGCAGGTTTGCGGGCATTACGGAATAGAGTGAGTATGTGGATGTTAGAAAGAAGAGTGTAGACCTGTTAAATTCTGTCAAGATAGTACAAGTCACCAGGGGACCGGATGGGATGTACACCAGGTTATTGTGGGAGGTTATGTGCCGCCTCCTGTACCTTTACCACCTTTCCCAACCAACATATCCAAACTAACCTTAAATGTGTATGGTCACTCAATCCAATGGAACATTGCACAGGATGAGATGTGGGTGAGGATGTCAGTGTTAATGAAGGATGAGATGTGGGTGAGGATGTCTGTGTTAATGAAGGATGAGATGTGGGTGAGGATGTCTCTGTTAATGAAGGATGAGATGTGGGTGAGGATGTCTCTGTGAATGAAGGATGAGATGTGGGTGAGGATGTCTCTGTGAATGAAGGATGAGATGTGGGTGAGGATGTCTCTGTTAATGAAGGATGAGATGTGGGTGAGGATGTCTCTGTTAATGAAGGATGAGATGTGGGTGAGGATGTCAGTGTTAATGAAGGATGAGATGTGGGTGAGGTTGTCGCTGTTAATGAAGGATGAGATGTGGGTGAGGATGTCAGTGTTAATGAAGGATGAGATGTGGGTGAGGATGTCAGTGTTAATGAAGGATGAGATGTGGGTGAGGATGTCTCTGTTAATGAAGGATGAGATGTGGGTGAGGATGTCAGTGTTAATGAAGGATGAGATGTGGGTGAGGATGTCAGTGTTAATGAAGGATGAGATGTGGGTGAGGATGTCTGTGTTAATTAAGGATGAGATGTGGGTGAGGATGTCAGTGTTAATGAAGGATGAGATGTGGGTGAGGATGTCAGTGTTAATGAAGGATGAGATGTGGGTGAGGATGTCAGTGTTAATGAAGGATGAGATGTGGGTGAGGATGTCAGTGTTAATGAAGGATGAGATGTGGGTGAGGATGTCAGTGTTAATGAAGGATGAGATGTGGGTGAGGATGTCAGTGTTAATGAAGGATGAGATGTGGGTGAGGATGTCAGTGTTAATGAAGGATGAGATGTGGGTGAGGATGTCAGTGTTAATGAAGGATGAGATGTGGGTGAGGATGTCAGTGTTAATGAAGGATGAGATGTGGGTGAGGATGTCTCTGTGAATGAAGGATGAGATATGGGTGAGGATGTCAGTGTTAATGAAGGATGAGATGTGGGTGAGGATGTCTCTGTTAATGAAGGATGAGATGTGGGTGAGGATGTCTCTGTTAATGAAGGATGAGATGTGGGTGAGGATGTCAGTGTTAATGAAGGATGAGATGTGGGTGAGGATGTCAGTGTTAATGAAGGATGAGATGTGGGTGAGGATGTCTCTGTTAATGAAGGATGAGATGTGGGTGAGGATGTCTCTGTTAATGAAGGATGAGATGTGGGTGAGGATGTCAGTGTTAATGAAGGATGAGATGTGGGTGAGGATGTCAGTGTTAATGAAGGATGAGATGTGGGTGAGGATGTCAGTGTTAATGAAGGATGAGATGTGGGTGAGGATGTCAGTGTTAATGAAGGATGAGATGTGGGTGAGGATGTCAGTGTTAATGAAGGATGAGATGTGGGTGAGGATGTCAGTGTTAATGAAGGATGAGATGTGGGTGAGGATGTCAGTGTTAATGAAGGATGAGATGTGGGTGAGGATGTCAGTGTTAATGAAGGATGAGATGTGGGTGAGGATGTCAGTGTTAATGAAGGATGAGATGTGGGTGAGGATGTCAGTGTTAATGAAGGATGAGATGTGGGTGAGGATGTCAGTGTTACTGAAGGATGAGATGTGGGTGAGGTTGTCTCTGTTAATGTGGGATGAGATGTGGGTGAGGATGTCAGTGATCATGATTGATGAGATGTGGGTGAGGATGTCAGTGTTAATGAAGGATGAGATGTGGGTCAGGATGTGAGTGTTAATGAAGGATGAGATGTGGGTGAGGACGTCAGTGTTAATGAAGGATGAGATGTGGGTGAGGTTGTCTCTGTTAATGAAGGATGAGATGTGGGTGAGGATGTCTCTGTTAATGAAGGATGAGATGTGGGTGAGGATGTCTCTGTTAATGAAGGATGAGATGTGGGTGAGGATGTCAGTGTTAATGAAGGATGAGATGTGGGTGAGGATGTCAGTGTTAATGAAGGATGAGATGTGGGTGAGGATGTCAGTGTTAATGAAGGATGAGATGTGGGTGAGGATGTCAGTGTTAATGAAGGATGAGATGTGGGTGAGGATGTCAGTGTTAATGAAGGATGAGATGTGGGTGAGGATGTCAGTGTTAATGAAGGATGAGATGTGGGTGAGGATGTCAGTGTTAATGAAGGATGAGATGTGGGTGAGGATGTCAGTGTTAATGAAGGATGAGATGTGGGTGAGGATGTCAGTGTTAATGAAGGATGAGATGTGGGTGAGGATGTCTCTGTTAATGAAGGATGAGATGTGGGTGAGGATGTCTCTGTTAATGAAGGATGAGATGTGGGTGAGGATGTCAGTGTTAATGAAGGATGAGATGTGGGTGAGGATGTCAGTGTTAATGAAGGATGAGATGTGGGTGAGGATGTCTCTGTTAATGAAGGATGAGATGTGGGTGAGGATGTCAGTGTTAATGAAGGATGAGATGTGGGTGAGGATGTCTCTGTTAATGAAGGATGAGATGTGGGTGAGGATGTCAGTGTTAATGAAGGATGAGATGTGGGTGAGGATGTCAGTGTTAATGAAGGATGAGATGTGGGTGAGGATGTCAGTGTTAATGAAGGATGAGATGTGGGTGAGGATGTCAGTGTTAATGAAGGATGAGATGTGGGTGAGGATGTCTCTGTTAATGAAGGATGAGATGTGGGTGAGGATGTCAGTGTTAATGAAGGATGAGATGTGGGTGAGGATGTCAGTGTTAATGAAGGATGAGATGTGGGTGAGGATGTCAGTGTTAATGAAGGATGAGATGTGGGTGAGGATGTCAGTGTTAATGAAGGATGAGATGTGGGTGAGGATGTCGTGTTGATGTGGGTGAGGATGTCAGTGTTAATGAAGGATGAGATGTGGGTGAGGATGTCAGTGTTAATGAAGGATGAGATGTGGGTGAGGATGTCAGTGTTAATGAAGGATGAGATGTGGGTGAGGATGTCAGTGTTAATGAAGGATGAGATGTGGGTGAGGATGTCTCTGTTAATGAAGGATGAGATGTGGGTGAGGATGTCTCTGTTAATGAAGGATGAGATGTGGGTGAGGATGTCAGTGTTAATGAAGGATGAGATGTGGGTGAGGATGTCTGTGTTAATGAAGGATGAGATGTGGGTGAGGATGTCAGTGTTAATGAAGGATGAGATGTGGGTGAGGATGTCAGTGTTAATGAAGGATGAGATGTGGGTGAGGATGTCAGTGTTAATGAAGGATGAGATGTGGGTGAGGATGTCTCTGTTAATGAAGGATGAGATGTGGGTGAGGATGTCAGTGTTAATGAAGGATGAGATGTGGGTGAGGATGTCAGTGTTAATGAAGGATGAGATGTGGGTGAGGATGTCTCTGTTAATGAAGGATGAGATGTGGGTGAGGATGTCAGTGTTAATGAAGGATGAGATGTGGGTGAGGATGTCTGTGTTAATGAAGGATGAGATGTGGGTGAGGATGTCAGTGTTAATGAAGGATGAGATGTGGGTGAGGATGTCAGTGTTAATGAAGGATGAGATGTGGGTGAGGATGTCAGTGTTAATGAAGGATGAGATGTGGGTGAGGATGTCAGTGTTAATGAAGGATGAGATGTGGGTGAGGATGTCAGTGTGAATGAAGGATGAGATGTGGGTCAGGATGTCATTGTTAATGAAGGATGAGATGTGGGTGTTTATGTCTCTGTTAATGAAGGATGAGATGTGGGTGAGGATGTCAGTGTTAATGAAGCATGAGATCTGGGTGAGGATGTCAGTGTTAATGAAGGATGAGATGTGGGTGAGGATGTCTCTGTTAATGAAGGATGAGATGTGGGTGAGGATGTCTCTGTTAATGAAGGATGGGATGTGGGTGAGGATGTCTCTGTTAATGAAGGATGAGATGTGGGTGAGGATGTCTCTGTTAATGAAGGATGAGATGTGGGTGAGGATGTCTCTGTTAATGAAGGATGAGATGTGGGTGAGGATGTCAGTGTTAATGAAGGATGAGATGTGGGTGAGGATGTCAGTGTTAATGAAGGATGAGATGTGGGTGAGGATGTCAGTGTTAATGAAGGATGAGATGTGGGTGAGGATGTCTCTGTTAATGAAGGATGGGATGTGGGGGAGGATGTCAGTGTTAATGAAGGACGAGATGTGGGTGAGGATGTCTCTGTTAATGAAGGATGAAATGTGGGTGAGGATGTCTCTGTTAATGAATGATGAGATGTGGTTGAGGATGTCTCTGTTAATGAAGGATGGGATGTGGGTGATTATGTCAGTGTTAATGAAGGATGAGATGTGGGTGAGGATGTCATTGTTAATGAAGGATGAGATGTGGGTGAGGATGTCAGTGTTAATGAAGGATGAGATGTGGGTGAGGATGTCAGTGTTAATGAAGGATGAGATGTGGGTGAGGATGTCTCTGTTAATGAAGGATGAGATGTGGGTGAGGATGTCTCTGTTAATGAAGGATGAGATGTGGGTGAGGATGTCAGTGTTAATGAAGGATGAGATGTGGGTGAGGATGTCAGTGTTAATGAAGGATGAGATGTGGGTGAGGATGTCAGTGTTAATGAAGGATGAGATGTGGGTGAGGATGTCAGTGTTAATGAAGGATGAGATGTGGGTGAGGTTGTCTCTGTTAATGTGGGATGAGATGTGGGTGAGGATGTCAGTGTTAATGATTGATGAGATGTGGGTGAGGATGTCAGTGTTAATGAAGGATGAGATGTGGGTGAGGATGTCAGTGTTAATGAAGGATGAGATGTGGGTGAGGATGTCAGTGTTAATGAAGGATGAGATGTGGGTGAGGATGTCTGTGTTAATGAAGGATGAGATGTGGGTGAGGATGTCAGTGTTAATGAAGGATGAGATGTGGGTGAGGATGTCAGTGTTAATGAAGGATGAGATGTGGGTGAGGATGTCTCTGTTAATGAAGGATGAGATGTGGGTGAGGATGTCTCTGTTAATGAAGGATGAGATGTGGGTGAGGATGTCAGTGTTAATGAAGGATGAGATGTGGGTGAGGATGTCAGTGTTAATGAAGGATGAGATGTGGGTGAGGATGTCAGTGTTAATGAAGGATGAGATGTGGGTGAGGATGTCAGTGTTAATGAAGGATGAGATGTGGGTGAGGATGTCTCTGTTAATGAAGGATGAGATGTGGGTGAGGATGTCAGTGTTAATGAAGGATGAGATGTGGGTGAGGATGTCTCTGTTAATGAAGGATGAGATGTGGGTGAGGATGTCAGTGTTAATGAAGGATGAGATGTGGGTGAGGATGTCAGTGTTAATGAAGGATGAGATGTGGGTGAGGATGTCAGTGTTAATGAAGGATGAGATGTGGGTGAGGATGTCTCTGTTAATGAAGGATGAGATGTGGGTGAGGATGTCTCTGTTAATGAAGGATGAGATGTGGGTGAGGATGTCAGTGTTAATGAAGGATGAGATGTGGGTGAGGATGTCTGTGTTAATGAAGGATGAGATGTGGGTGAGGATGTCAGTGTTAATGAAGGATGAGATGTGGGTGAGGATGTCAGTGTTAATGAAGGATGAGATGTGGGTGAGGATGTCTCTGTTAATGAAGGATGAGATGTGGGTGAGGATGTCAGTGTTAATGAAGGATGAGATGTGGGTGAGGATGTCAGTGTTAATGAAGGATGAGATGTGGGTGAGGATGTCAGTGTTAATGAAGGATGAGATGTGGGTGAGGATGTCAGTGTTAATGAAGGATGAGATGTGGGTGAGGATGTCTCTGTTAATGAAGGATGAGATGTGGGTGAGGATGTCTCTGTTAATGAAGGATGAGATGTGGGTGAGGATGTCTCTGTTAATGAAGGATGAGATGTGGGTGAGGATGTCAGTGTTAATGAAGGATGAGATGTGGGTGAGGATGTCTCTGTTAATGAAGGATGAGATGTGGGTGAGGATGTCAGTGTTAATGAAGGATGAGATGTTGGTGAGGATGTCAGTGTTAATGAAGGATGAGATGTGGGTGAGGATGTCTCTGTTAATGTGGGATGAGATGTGGGTGAGGGTGTCAGTGTTAATGTGGGAGGAGATGTGGGTGAGGATGTCTCTGTTAATGTGGGATGAGATGTGGGTGAGGATGTCTCTGTTAATGAAGGATGGGATGTGGGTGAGGATGTCAGTGTTAATGAAGGATGAGATGTGGGTGAGGATGTCAGTGTTAATGAAGGATGAGATGTGGGTGAGGATGTCAGTGTTAATGAAGGATGAGATGTGGGTGAGGATGTCAGTGTTAATGAAGGATGAGATGTGGGTGAGGATGTCTCTGTTAATGAAGGATGAGATGTGGGTGAGGATGTCAGTGTTAATGAAGGATGAGATGTGGGTGAGGATGTCAGTGTTACTGAAGGATGAGATGTGGGTGAGGTTGTCTCTGTTAATGTGGGATGAGATGTGGGTGAGGATGTCAGTGATCATGATTGATGAGATGTGGGTGAGGATGTCAGTGTTAATGAAGGATGAGATGTGGGTCAGGATGTGAGTGTTAATGAAGGATGAGATGTGGGTGAGGACGTCAGTGTTAATGAAGGATGAGATGTGGGTGAGGTTGTCTCTGTTAATGAAGGATGAGATGTGGGTGAAGATGTCAGTGTTAATGAAGGATCATGTGGGTGAGGATGTCTCTGTGAATGAAGGATGAGATGTGGGTGAGGATGTCAGTGTTAATGAAGGATGAGATGTGGGTGAGGATGTCAGTGTTAATGAAGGATGAGATGTGGGTGAGGATGTCAGTGTTAATGAAGGATGAGATGTGGGTGAGGATGTCAGTGTTAATGAAGGATGAGATGTGGGTGAGGATGTCAGTGTTAATGAAGGATGAGATGTGGGTGAGGATGTCAGTGTTAATGAAGGATGAGATGTGGGTGAGGATGTCAGTGTTAATGAAGGATGAGATGTGGGTGAGGATGTCTCTGTTAATGAAGGATGAGATGTGGGTGAGGATGTCAGTGTTAATGAAGGATGAGATGTGGGTGAGGATGTCAGTGTTAATGAAGGATGAGATGTGGGTGAGGATGTCAGTGTTAATGAAGGATGAGATGTGGGTGAGGATGTCAGTGTTAATGAAGGATGAGATGTGGGTGAGGATGTCAGTGTTAATGAAGGATGAGATGTGGGTGAGGATGTCTCTGTTAATGAAGGATGAGATGTGGGTGAGGATGTCTCTGTTAATGAAGGATGAGATGTGGGTGAGGATGTCAGTGTTAATGAAGGATGAGATGTGGGTGAGGATGTCAGTGTTAATGAAGGATGAGATGTGGGTGAGGATGTCAGTGTTAATGAAGGATGAGATGTGGGTGAGGATGTCAGTGTTAATGAAGGATGAGATGTGGGTGAGGATGTCAGTGTTAATGAAGGATGAGATGTGGGTGAGGATGTCAGTGTTAATGAAGGATGAGATGTGGGTGAGGATGTCAGTGTTAATGAAGGATGAGATGTGGGTGAGGATGTCTCTGTTAATGAAGGATGAGATGTGGGTGAGGATGTCAGTGTTAATGAAGGATGAGATGTGGGTGAGGATGTCAGTGTTAATGAAGGATGAGATGTGGGTGAGGATGTCTCTGTTAATGAAGGATGAGATGTGGGTGAGGATGTCAGTGTTAATGAAGGATGAGATGTGGGTGAGGATGTCAGTGTTAATGAAGGATGAGATGTGGGTGAGGATGTCAGTGTTAATGAAGGATGAGATGTGGGTGAGGATGTCTCTGTTAATGAAGGATGAGATGTGGGTGAGGATGTCTCTGTTAATGAAGGATGAGATGTGGGTGAGGATGTCTCTGTTAATGAAGGATGAGATGTGGGTGAGGATGTCTCTGTTAATGAAGGATGAGATGTGGGTGAGGATGTCAGTGTTAATGAAGGATGAGATGTGGGTGAGGATGTCAGTGTTAATGAAGGATGAGATGTGGGTGAGGATGTCAGTGTTAATGAAGGATGAGATGTGGGTGAGGATGTCAGTGTTAATGAAGGATGAGATGTGGGTGAGGATGTCTCTGTTAATGAAGGATGAGATGTGGGTGAGGATGTCAGTGTTAATGAAGGATGAGATGTGGGTGAGGATGTCTCTGTTAATGAAGGATGAGATGTGGGTGAGGATGTCAGTGTTAATGAAGGATGAGATGTGGGTGAGGATGTCAGTGTTAATGAAGGATGAGATGTGGGTGAGGATGTCAGTGTTAATGAAGGATGAGATGTGGGTGAGGATGTCAGTGTTAATGAAGGATGAGATGTGGGTGAGGTTGTCTCTGTTAATGTGGGATGAGATGTGGGTGAGGATGTCAGTGTTGGTGGTGTGGGTGGGTGTTGTTGGGTGGTGTGGTGGTGTTGTTGGGTGGTGTGGTTGTTGGGTGGTGTGGGTGGTTTGTTGGGTGTGGGTGGGTGTGTGTGGGTGGTGTGGTGAGGATGTCCTGTTAATGAAGGATGAGATGTGGGTGAGGATGTCTCTGTTAATGAAGGATGAGATGTGGGTGAGGATGTCAGTGTTAATGAAGGATGAGATGTGGGTGAGGATGTCAGTGTTAATGAAGGATGAGATGTGGGTGAGGATGTCAGTGTTAATGAAGGATGAGATGTGGGTGAGGATGTCAGTGTTAATGAAGGATGAGATGTGGGTGAGGATGTCAGTGTTAATGAAGGATGAGATGTGGGTGAGGATGTCTCTGTTAATGAAGGATGAGATGTGGGTGAGGATGTCAGTGTTAATGAAGGATGAGATGTGGGTGAGGATGTCTGTGAATGAAGGATGAGATGTGGGTGAGGATGTCAGTGTTAATGAAGGATGAGATGTGGGTGAGGATGTCTCTGTTAATGAAGGATGAGATGTGGGTGAGGATGTCTCTGTTAATGAAGGATGAGATGTGGGTGAGGATGTCTCTGTTAATGAAGGATGAGATGTGGGTGAGGATGTCAGTGTTAATGAAGGATGAGATGTGGGTGAGGATGTCAGTGTTAATGAAGGATGAGATGTGGGTGAGGATGTCAGTGTTAATGAAGGATGAGATGTGGGTGAGGATGTCAGTGTTAATGAAGGATGAGATGTGGGTGAGGATGTCTCTGTTAATGAAGGATGAGATGTGGGTGAGATGTCGTGTTAATGAAGGATGAGATGTGGGTGAGGATGTCAGTGTTAATGAAGGATGAGATGTGGGTGAGGATGTCTCTGTTAATGAAGGATGAGATTGGGTGAGGATGTCTCTGTTAATGAAGGATGAGATGTGGGTGAGGATGTCTCTGTTAAGAAGGATGAGATGTGGGTGAGGATGTCAGTGTTAATGAAGGATGAGATGTGGGTGAGGATGTCTCTGTTAATGAAGGATGAGATGTGGGTGAGGATGTCTGTGTTAATGAAGGATGAGATGTGGGTGAGGATGTCTTTGTTAATGAAGGATGAGATGTGGGTGAGGATGTCTTTGTTAATGAAGGATGAGATGTGGGTGAGGATGTCAGTGTTAATGAAGGATGAGATGTGGGTGAGGATGTCTGTTAATGAAGGATGAGATGTGGGTGAGGATGTCAGTGTTAATGAAGGATGAGATGTGGGTGAGGATGTCTCTGTTAATGAAGGATGAGATGTGGGTGAGGATGTCTCTGTTAATGAAGGATGAGATGTGGGTGAGGATGTCAGTGTTAATGAAGGATGAGATGTGGGTGAGGATGTCAGTGTTAATGAAGGATGAGATGTGGGTGAGGATGTCAGTGTTAATGAAGGATGAGATGTGGGTGAGGATGTCAGTGTTAATGAAGGATGAGATGTGGGTGAGGATGTCTCTGTTAATGAAGGATGAGATGTGGGTGAGGATGTCAGTGTTAATGAAGGATGAGATGTGGGTGAGGATGTCAGTGTTAATGAAGGATGAGATGTGGGTGAGGATGTCTCTGTTAATGAAGGATGAGATGTGGGTGAGGATGTCAGTGTTAATGAAGGATGAGATGTGGGTGAGGATGTCAGTGTTAATGAAGGATGAGATGTGGGTGAGGATGTCAGTGTTAATGAAGGATGAGATGTGGGTGAGGATGTCAGTGTTAATGAAGGATGAGATGTGGGTGAGGATGTCTCTGTTAATGAAGGATGAGATGTGGGTGAGGATGTCTCTGTTAATGAAGGATGAGATGTGGGTGAGGATGTCTCTGTTAATGAAGGATCTTGTTAATGAAGGATGAGACGTGGGTGAGGATGTCTCTGTTAATGAAGGATGAGACGTGGGTGAGGATGTCTCTGTTAATGAAGGATGAGATGTGGGTCAGGATGTCAGTGGGTGGAAATCTGCAATGAAGATGTGAAATCAGTTTCAATGGAGCTCGGAGTCGCCAAGAAATTAATAGAAATATCGGGCCCATTCTGGATGCAGTGTAACCAGAGAATACCGAATCTACATATGAACTGGGGAAACAGATTTGCATGAATTTCCTGGAAATGCACATGTTATTTTTCGAGATGTCTTTTTTAAGGAATTGGCTATTTTGGAGCTGGTGTTGGTGAATAAGGAATGACTTCATTTTGAGTGTGTAATTCATTCAATTTGTTCCCCTGTAATGCATAGTAATTGACATCGGTCACCCAAAACCTGTCCCTCTGTTCTCCTGGGGTGTATCTGTCAATGCCTGCAGTGCAGTGCGGCATACTCTGCGCGTTGAACTGTTTTCCCCAGTGTTGGTACAGCAGAGTGGTGGATATCAGATCTGGATGCTTTAGCTACTGTTGATTGTTTTGTCATCTATATTCAGCTAGTAAAAGCAGAAGCTCGAGCAGTTTTGCCTGACAGATTTCTAAGTGAAATTGAGTGAGTGATGTTTGCAGCAACATCCCATCCTGGAGTGACACATACTTATCTTTCCAAACAATAGCCTCTTCTGACCAAGAAGTTCTCTGGTGACAGTAACATTCATATTTCTGGGAGCAGCAATTTCCTGATTCTAAATTTAGAATGCAGAAATATACTTATCGAATGTTCCAGCCCTGTTGTAAGCTCCAGCTCTGGAGACATTGTCATTTCCCTGGCCGTTCCAGTATCTGGACCTCACTTGGTCGAGCAACCTTTTGCATAACAAGTGTTCAATGAAATATAAAACTCAGTTTTCTACAGTCTGATGCTTTTTCTATTTGTTTGTTCACCAATTCACGGGAGATAAACTTCTGCCATTTCGTGAAATTCCACGCTTTTCACTTTTTAGAACATAGAACACTACAGCACAAACAGGCCCTTCGGCCCACAAGTTGTGCCGATCATATCCATACCTACCAGGCCGTACAACTATCTGTAACTCCCAATTCCATTGGATCCCATATATTCATCCAGAAGTCTTTTAAAAGACCCCAGTGAGTTTGCCTCTACCACCACCGACGGCAGCCGATTCCATTCACTCACCACCCTCTGAGTGAAAAACTTACCCCTTTCATCTCCTCTGTACTTGCCCCCCAGCACCTTAAACCTGTGTCCTCTCATAGCGACCATTTTCAGCCCTGGGAAATAGCCTCCGAGAATCCACCCTACGTCCACCTTTCAACATCTTATAAACCTCTATCAAGTCGCCTCTCAATCTTCATCTCTCCAGGGAGGAGACCCAGCTCCCTCAACCTATCCTCATAAGGCCTGCCTCTCAATCCAGGCAGCATCCTTGTAAAGCTCCTCTGCACCCTCTCAATAGCTTCCACATCCTTCCTATAGTGAGGCGACCAGAAATGCACACAATACTCCAAGTGGAATTCCTCGCCCAGCAGACCAGTCACCGATCCTTTCTCTCATTAACCCATCGCCAATCTGACTCATGTTCTGGAAGAGGTAAAGACCATTCCTCCAGCAGCTGCTGTGAACGGCACACCGTTTATCAAGGCCTTGTTATCAATGGAGCCAATCAACCCTGAGCTAACCGGAGCTTGTTGCTCACTTTTAGCAGCCACTCCAGTCTGGGGAGAATATCCAGCTGTTCACAAGCCTGAGCCACATCCCACTGCTTTGCATTGACTCAGTGTCATGATGACAGTGGGGAACATCACTAAGTCCTCTCTTGGGTCTTGTTTAGCTCCCCTATTCGATGAGTGGAGACTTGCCCAGTAAGGAAGGAGCACGGCGAGGTTTAAAACCAGCTGTCTCCGCTCAAGCTGGCAGTCAATAGACTCCGGATTTAGCAGCACGCTAACCACTCAACAGCGTTCCGATATCACTATAAATAACAGGTTGATTCGTGACAAAAGACTGGCCTTGATAAGATTATTACACTCTGCTTCAGTCTAATCAGGAGCTCTGGTATTTACCCAGGCCCAGAAGCTGCTGGCTTTGATTCAATTCCATTGTCTCATCCAATCTCATTTAGAAATGTTTTCTCCCAGAATTTATTAAATTTAGCTCTTTAGCAAACTTCTAGGGCAAAAAAAAAGTAAACTTACCGTATCTTTTACATACTTACACCTTCTTTTCCAGCCTTTTTAATATATTTTCATTTGAATCGAAACAACACATTCTAATCTACTCCTGCCCTGTGTAAACTTTTGATTGAAATTTCTTTTGTTCATTACCTTCTGGAATCAAAGAATCCCTACAGTGCAGAGGGCTATTTGTCCCTTCAGGTCTGCACCGACTCTCTGACAGAGCATCTTATCAAAGCCCTTTCCCCACAAATTAATCCACTAATCCCCCAACACACATAGAACATAGAACATAGAACAATACAGCACAGAACAGGCCCTTCGGCCTTCGATGTTGTGCCGACCAAAATAAAAAGCAATGCCCCTCCAAACTAAACCATTCCCTTCTCTTCCATATACTTATCAATTAACCTCTTAAACGCCACCAAACTTGGCGCATCTACAACAGCTGCAGGCAGGGCATTCCACTCCCTAATCACTCTTTGAGTAAAGAACCTACCTCTGATATCCGTCCTATAACTCATACCCCTTAATTTAAAGCTGTGTCCCCTCGTGCTAGCTTTCTCCATCCTAGGAAAAAGGCTATCACTGTCCACCCTATCTAAACCTCTAATCATCTTATATGCTTCAATAAGATCCCCTCTTAGCCGCCTCCTTTCTAACGAAAACAACCTCAAATCCTTCAACCTCTCTTCATAGGACCTGCCCTCCATACCAGGCAACATCCTGGTAAACCTCCTCTGTACCCTCTCCAATGCCTCCACATCTTTCTTATAATGTGGCGACCAGAACTGCACACAATACTCCAAGTGCGGCCGCACTAGAGTTTTGTACAGTTGCAACATGATGCTGCGGCTCCTAAATTCAATCCCCCTACCAATAAAAGCTAAGACACTTTATAAAAAAAAACACTGCTGTCTCACCAATAAACAGTGAGACACTGCTGTCTCACTGCTGTCTCACCAATAAAAGCTAGCACACACATCTTTGTGGGAGGAAACTGGAGCATCCAGAAGAAGCAGACACAGGGAGAATGTTCAAACTTCACAAAGTTACCCACAGTGGTGAAGGGGGGGGTGGGGGGGGTACGGTGACACAGTGGGTTAGCACTGCTGTCTCACAGTACCAGGGACCCGGGTTCCATTCCCGGTGACACAGTGGGTTAGCACTGCTGTCTCACACTGCCAGGGACCCGGGTTCCATTCCCAGTGACACAGTGGGTTAGCACTGCTGTCTCACACTGCCAGGGACCCGGGTTCCATTCCGGGGGGGGCACAGTGGGTTAGCACTGCTGTCTCTCAGTGCCAGGGATCCGGGTTCCATTCCCGCTGACACAGTGGGTTAGCACTGCTGTCTCTCAGTGCCTGAGACCCGGGTTCCTTTCCCAGTGACACAGTGGGTTAGCACTGCTGTCTCTCAGTGCAGGGATCTGGGTTCCATTCCTGGTGACACAGTGGGTTAGCACTGCTGTCTCACAGTACCAGGGACCCGGGTTCCAATCCCGGTGACACAGTGGGTTAGCACTGCTGTCTCTCAGTGCCAGGGATCTGGGTTCCATTCCTGGTGACACAGTGGGTTAGCACTGCTGTCTCACAGTGCCAGGGACCCGGGTTCCTTTCCCGGTGACACAGTGGGTTAGCACTGCTGTCTCACAGTGCCAGGGATCTGGGTTCCATTCCTGGTGACACAGTGGGTTAGCACTGCTGTCTCACAGTGCCAGGGACCCGGGTTCCTTTCCCGGTGACACACTGGGTTAGCACTGCTGTCTGACAGTGCCAGGGACCCGCGTTCCATTCCCGGTGACACAATGGGTTAGCACTGCTGTCTCACAGTGCCAGGGACCCGGGTTCCTTTCCCGGTGACACAGTGGGTTAGCACTGCTGTCTGACAGTGCCAGGGACCCGGGTTCCATTCCCGGTGACACAGTGGGTTAGCACTGCTGTCTCACAGTGCCAGGGATCTGGGTTCCATTCCCGGTGACACAATGGGTTAGCACTGCTGTCTCTCAGTGCCAGGGATCTGGGTTCCATTCCCAGTGACACAGTGGGTTAGCACTGCTGTCTCACAGTGCCAGGGATCTGGGTTCCATTCCCGGTGACACAATGGGTTAGCACTGCTGTCTCACAGAGCCAGGGACCCGGGTTCCATTGCTGGGAGGCACAGTGGGTTAGCACTGCTGTCTCACAGTGCCAGGGACCCGGGTTCCATTGCTGGGAGGCACAGTGGGTTAGCACTGCTGTCTCACAGTGCCAGGGACCCGGGTTCCATTCCCAGTGACACAGTTGGTTAGCGCTGCTGTCTCTCAGCGCCAGAAACCCGGGTTCAATCCCAGGAGCACAGTCATACAGTGGGTTACCACTGCTGTCTCTCAGTGCCCGAGACCCGGGTTCCATTCCCGGTTACACAGTGGGTTAGCACTGCTGTCTCCGAGTGCCCGGGACCCGGGTTCCTTTCCCGGTGACACAGTGGGTTAGCACTGCTGTCTCTCAGTGCCAGGGATCCGGGTTTCATTCCCGGTGACACAGTGGGTTAGCGCTGCTGTCTCTCAGTGCCAGGGACCCGCGGCCCATTCCTGGGGGGCACAGTGGGTTAGCACTGCTGTCTCTCAGTGCCAGGGACCCGCGTTCCATTCCCGGTGACACAGTGGGTTAGCACTGCTGTCTCACAGTGCCAGGGACCCGGGTTCCATTCCTGTGGGGCACAGTGGGTTAGCACTGCTGTCTCACAGTGCCAGGGATCTGGGTTCCATTCCTGTGGGGCACAGTGGGTTAGCACTGCTGTCTCACAGTGCCAGGGACCCGGGTTCCATTCCTGTGGGGCACAGTGGGTTAGCACTGCTGTCTCTTTGTGCCAGGGATCCGGGTTCCATTCCCAGTGACATAGTGGGTTAGCACTGCTGTCTCTCAGTGCCAGGGACCCGGGTTCCATTCCTGGTGGGTACAGTGGGTTAGCACTGCTGTCTCACAGTGCTAGGGACCCACGTTCCATTCCCGGTGACACAGTGGGTTAGCACTGCTGTCTCACATTGTCAGGGATCTGGGTTCCATTCCTGGTGACACAGCGATTTAGCACTGCTGTCTCACAGTGCCAGGGATCTGGGATCCATTCCCAGTGATACAGTGGGTTAGCACTGCTGTCTCACAGTGCCAGGGATCCGGGTTCCATTCCTGCGGTGACACAGTGGGTTAGCACTGCTGTCTCACAGAGCCAGGGACCCGGGTTCCATTCCTGGTGGGCACAGTGGGTTAGCACTGCTGTCTCACAGTGCCAGGGACCCGGGTTCCATTCCTGGGGTGACCACAGTGGGTTTAGCACTGCTGTCTCACAGTGCCAGGGACCCGGGTCCACTCCCAGTGACACAGTGGGTTAGCACTGCTGTCTCACAGTGCCAGGGATCTGGGTTCCATTCCCGGTGACACAATGGGTTAGCACTGCTGTCTCACAGTGCCAGGGACCCGGGTTCCATTCCCGGTGACACAGTGGGTTAGCACTGCTGTCTCACAGTGCCAGGGACCCGGGTTCCACTCCCGGTGACACAGTGGGTTAGCACTGCTGTCTCTCAGTGCCAGGGATCTGGGTTCCATTCCCGGTGACACAGCGGGTTAGCACTGCTGTCTCACAGTGCCAGGGATCTGGGTTCCATTCCCGGTGACACAGCGGGTTAGCACTGCTGTCTCTCAGTGCCAGGGATCCGGGTTCCATTCCCTGTGACACAGTGGGTTAGCACTGCTGTCTCACAGTTGTAGGGCCCCATGTTCCATTCCGGTGACACTGTGGGTTAGCACTGCTGTCTCACAGTGCCAGGGACCCGCGTTCCATTCCTGGGGGGCATAGTGGGTTAAGCACTGCTGTCTCATGGCGCCCGGGACCCGCGTTCCATTCCCGGTGACACATTGGCTTAGCACTGCTGTCTCACAGTGCCAGGGACCCTTGTTCCATTCCCAGTGACACAGTGGCTTAGCACTGCTGTCTCTCAGTGCCAGGGACCCGCGTTTCATTCCCAGTGACACAGTTGGTTAGCACTGCTGTCTCTCAGCGCCAGGAACCCGGGTTCAATACCAGCAGCACAGTGACTCAGTGGGTTAGCACTGCTGTCTCTCAGTGCCCGGGACCCGGGTTCCATTCCCGGTGACACAGTGGGTTAGCACTGCTGTCTCTCAGTGCCAGGGATCTGGGTTCCATTCCCGCTGACACAGTGGGTTAGCACTGCTGTCTCTCAGTGCCAGGGATCTGGGTTCCATTCCCGGTGACACAGCAGGTTAGCACTGCTGTCTCACAGCGCCAGGGACCCGGGTTCCATTCCCGGTGACACAGTGGGTTAGCACTGCTGTCTCACAGCGCCAGGGACCCGGGTTCCATTCCCGGTGACACAGTGGGTTAGCACTGCTGTCTCACAGAGCCAGGGACCCGGGTTCCATTCCCGGTGACACAGTGGGTTAGCACTGCTGTCTCACAGTGCCAGGGACCCGGGTTCCATTCCTGGGGGGCACAATGGGTTAGCACTGCTGTCTCACAGTGCCAGGGACCCGCGTTCTATTCCCTGTGACACAGTGGGTTAGCGCTGCTGCCTCTCAGTGCCAGGGATCCGGGTTCCATTCCCGGTGACACAGTGGGTTAGCACTGCTGTCTCTCAGTGCCAGGGATCCGGGTTCCATTCCCGGTGACACAGTGGGTTAGCACTGCTGTCTCTCAGTGCCAGGGATCCGGGTTCCATTCCCGCTGACACAGTGGGTTACCACTGCTGTCTCTCAGTGCCAGGGATCCGGGTTCCATTCCCGGTGACACAGTGGGTTAGCACTGCTGTCTCACAATGCCAGGGATCCGGGTTCCATTCCCGGTGACACAGTGGGTTAGCACTGCTGTCTCACAGTGCCAGGGACCGCGTTCCCATTCCCGGTGACACAGTGGTTAGCACTGCTGTCTTCAGTGCCAGGGATCCCGGGTTCCATTCCCGGTGACACAGTGGGTTAGCACTGCTGTCTCACAGTGCCAGGGACCCGGGTTCCATTCCTGGGGGGCACAATGGGTTAGCACTGCTGTCTCACAGTGCCAGGGACCCGCGTTCTATTCCCTGTGACACAGTGGGTTAGCGCTGCTGCCTCTCAGTGCCAGGGATCCGGGTTCCATTCCCGGTGACACAGTGGGTTAGCACTGCTGTCTCTCAGTGCCAGGGATCCGGGTTCCATTCCCGGTGACACAGTGGGTTAGCACTGCTGCCTCACAGTACCAGGGACCCAGGTTCAGTTCTGACCATGGGTCACATCTGTGTGGAGGCTGCACATTCTCTCCATGTCTGCGTGTGTTGCCTCTCCGGTTTCTTCGCACATTCCAAAGATGTGCAGACTAGGTGGATAGGCCATGCTAAATTGCTCCACAGTCAGGGAATTAGCAGGGTAAATCTGTGGGGGAATGGGGGTAGTGCATGGATAAAATTTATTTATTAGTCACAAGTAGGCTTACACTGCGATGAACTTCCTGTGAAAATCCCCTAGATGCCTGTTTGGGTACACTGAGGGAGAATTTAGCATGACCAAAGAACATAACCATGGACTGTTGGAGGAAACCGGAGCATCCAGAGGAAACCCACACAGACACAGGGAGAAGGTGCAGGCAGTCACCCAAGCTGGGACTCGAACCCAGGTCCCTGGCGCTGTGAGGCAGCAGTGCTAACCCACTGGGGTTTTGGTTGCTGCAGGCTCGATGGGCCGAATGGCCTCCTTCTGCACTAAAGGGATTTCTATGAATTAGTTTGCAACAGAAGAGTTGGGGCAGTTCGAGTGATGTGAGGTGAAGACAGAAACCCTCATTAGCACAATGAGGAATTGTCCCAAAATGGCAAAGAAACAAGAGCAATTTGTTGCTGCTCTGCCCAGCTTGGATGGGACTGCAAAGAGCCAATCTTTGGGACAGTGGTGAGCTGCGCACGGCCTAAACATGGCCTCGAGCCCAGCTGTAAAGTAGTAAAGCACCCCGATCTCACTGGGAGCTGCTCTCCCCTCTTCCCCCGCTTGGATATTGGGACCCCACCCCATCAAGAGAACATAAGAAATCGGAGCAGGAGTCGGCCATTTGGCCCCTCGAGCCTGTCCCACCATTTGATAAGATCATGGCCGATCTTTTCATGGACTCAGCTCCACTTAGCTGCCTGCTCACCATAACCCTTAATTCCTTTACTGTTCAATAAATTATCTATCCTTGTCTTCAACAACATTCAATGAGGGAGCCTCAGCTGGGCAGAGGAATCCACAGATTCCCAACCCTTTGTGTGAAGAATTTCCTCCTCAACTCAGTCCTAAATCTACTTCCCCTTATTTTGAGGCCATGCCCCCCTAGTTCTAGTTTCATCTGCCAGTGGAAACAACTTCCCTGCTTCTATCTTATCGATTCCCTTCATAATCTTATATGTTTCTATAAGATACCCCCCATTCTTCTGAATTCCAATCAGTATAGCCCCAGTCTACTCAGTGTCTCTTCATAAGCCAATCCTCTCAACTCCGGAATCAACCTAGTGAATCTCCTCTGCATCGCCTCCAGTGCCAGTCTATCTTTTCTCAAATAAGGAGACCAAAACTGTACACAGTAACTCCAGGTATGGCCTCACCAGCACCTTATACAGCTGCAACATAACCTCGCTGTTTTTAAACTCCATCCCTCTAGCAATGAAGGATAATGGGTGATGACCAACACGAGGGGACATAACTTTAAATTAAGAGGTGGTAGTTATAGGACGGATGTCAGAGGCAGGTTCTTTACACAGAAGGTGGTGAGGGCGTGGAATGCCCTGCCTGCAGCAGTCGTGGACTCGCCTACTTTGGGGGCATTCAAATCTTTGGTGGATAGGCATATGGATGATATTGGAATAGTTTAGGTTAGAGGGTCCACTGGCCGGCGCAACATCGAGGGCCGAAGGGCCTGTACTGCGCTGTAATGTTCTATGTTCTAAAATTCTATTTGTCCTTCTTAATTACCTGCTGCATCTGCAAACCAACTCCTTGTGATTCCTGCACAAGGACACTCAGATCCCTCTGCACAGCAGCATGTTGTAATTTTCTACCATTTAAATAATAGTCCATTTTGCTGTTATTCCTGTCAAAATGGATGATCTCACATTTACCAACATTATACTCCATCTGCCACACCCTCGCCATTCACTTAGACTATCTATATCCCTTTGTAGACTTTCAGAGTCTTCTGCACACTTTGCTCTGCTACTCATCTTAGTGTGATTTGCGAATTTTGACACACTATACTTGGTTCCCAACTCCAAATCATCTCTGTAAATCATAAACAATTGCGGTCCCAACACTGATCCCTGAGGCACACCACTACTCACTGTTTACCAACCAGAAAAACACTCATTTACCCCCACTCTTTGCTTTGTTAGTTACCCAATCCTCTATCCATGCTAATACATTACCCGTAACACTGTGCACCTGTATCTTATGTAACAGTCTTATCAAATGCTTTCTGAAAATCCAGTTACACCACATCCACACGTTCCCCACTGTGCATGTAATGTTCTCAAAGAATTCCAGCAAATTAGTCAAACATGACCTGCCCTTCATGTTGTATCTTCCCAATGGGACAATTTATATCCAGATGTCTTACTATTTCTTCTTTGATGATAGATTCAAGCATTTTCCCTACTACACAAGTTAAGCTAACCAGCCTATAGTTACCCACTTTTTGTCTACCTCCTTCTGTGAACAGTGGTGTCACATTTGCTGTTTTCCAATCAGCGGGAGCCACCCCAGAATCCAGCAAAGTTTGGTAAATTACAACTAGAGCATTTGCTATTTCCCCCGCCATCTTTCTTAGTACCCTCAGGGTGAGGGGACTTGTCTACTTTTAATCCCACTAACTTGCCCAACACAACATCTTCTATGATAATGACAGTTTCTAAGTCTTCACCTGCCACTGCCTTCCTGTCATCAATTTTTGGCGTGTTATTTGTATTTTCAAAAAAACAAATAAAGAAAATTACAGCACAGGAATAGGCCCTTCAGGCCTGCCCTGACCTATGCTACCCCATTGAACTAAAACCCTTTCAGGATTTTACTCTTCCAGCCTTCCAAGGACCAATCTTTTCTATTCCCATCCTATTCATGTATTTGTCAAGACTTCCCTTAGAAGTGTATCTGCTTCCACCGCCTCCCCCTTCAGTGAGTTCCAGGCCGCATCACCTTCTGTGTAAAACATCTGCTTCGTATATCTGCTTTAAACCTTGTGCGTCGCACTTTAAACCTGTATCCCCTAGTAATTGATCTGAGAAAAAGCTTCTGTCTTTCTACTCTGTCCACACCTCTCATAATCTTGTAGACTTCTATCAGGTCTCCCCTCAACCTCCATGTGAGAACAAACCAAGTTTCTCCAACCTCTCCTCATATCTAACGCCCTCCATACCAGGCAACATCCTGGTAAATCTTTTCTGTACCCTCTCCAAAGCCTCCACATCCTCCTGATAGTGTGGTGACCAGAATTGAACACTATATTCCAAATGCAGCCTAACTCAGGGTCCATAAAACTGCAACATGACTTGCCAACTTTTAAGCTCAGTGCCCTGGCTGATGAAGGCAAGCATGCCGTATGCCTTCTTGACTACCTTCTCCTGCTGCATTGCCACTTCCAGTGACTGTGTATCTGTACACCCAGGTCCCTCTGCCTATCAATATTCTTAAGGGTTCTGCCATTTACTATACAGTTCCTATCTGTATTAGACCTTCCAAAATGCATTACCCCACATTTGATTGGATTAAACTCCATCTGCCATCTCTCTGCCCAAGCCTTCAACTGATCTATATCCTGCTGTATCCTCTGATAGTCCTCATCACTATCCGCAAATCTTTGTCTCATCTGCAAACTCGCTAATCAAACCGGTTACATTTTTCTCCAAATCATTTATATATATTACAGACAGAAAAGGTTCCAGCACTGATGCCTGAGGAATATCACTTGTCATAACCCTCCATTCAGAAATGCACTCTTCCACTGCTACCCTCTGTCTTCTATGACCGAGCCAGTTTTGTATCCACCTTACCAGCTCACCTCTGATCCCCTGTGACTTCACCTTCTGCTCCAGTCTGCTATGAGGGACCTTGTCAAAGGCCTTACTGAAGTCCATGTAGACAACATCCACTGCCCTACCCTCATCAATTATCTTTATCACTTCATCGAAAAACCCCTTCACAAAACCATGTTGCCCCTCACTAATAAGTCCACTTATCTCCAACTGAGAATAACTCGAAGAATCCCCTCCAATAATTGCCCTAGCACTGATGTAAGGCTGACTGGCCTGTGATTACTTGGATTATCCTTGCTACCCTTCTTAAACAAAGAAACAATGTGAAGACCGACATAAAATATCTCAGCCATTTCCTCATTTCCAGTTTTTGCTCATCCTGTAAAGGACTAACATTTATTTTAGCCAATCTTTTTTGGGGTTTTCGAGGTTTGTAGAAACTTTTGCTGTTTGTTTTTCTCTGATAATTCACCTTACTTTTCTTTATAGCTTTTTTCTGTTGACCTTTAAAGATTTCCCAATCCTTGAGTCTCCTACTCATCTTTCCCATTTTGTATGCGTTTTGTTTCAATTTGATACTCTACTTCCTTTGATATCCATAACTGGTTCTCTCTTTTTCTACGGTACTTCCTTATCACTGGTGTATACTTTTGATCAGCATTGGGAAAGATTGCTTTGAAAGTCCTCCAATTTTCCCACCATAAAGGGTTTTTGCTCCCAGTCTCAGCCAATTCCTCCCTCGTTCCATTGTAGTTTCCTTCTTTTTAAGCACAAGACACTGGTCGGCAGCAACATTTTTCTCCATTCTCCACCCAACACGGATCGCTGGCATCGGGGGAACTGGGCCCTCTCAATGGCATGCGACCAGCTTTACCCATCCTTGCACATCTGTCACAGCCGCTGCTCAGGCCCAGCTGCAGCTCCTAATACATGGGCACTGCCCAACTGACCATGCCAGGGTGACAGATGGGCACTGCCCAGCCATGTCCCTGACCACCAGGAGTGGCAATGGTCTCCAAGCCCCTGATGTGGCCATCACACCTGTGTATGGTATTGGAGACCCTTCAGATTCGCGCAGGGTCAGGAAATCCTGTGAGCTGGGACAATTCAGAGACTTGGGTAGAGCAGGGACAAGAATGGATGTTGCAGGTTCCGGGGTTCAAATGCTTTAGTCGGAGTAGAGAAGGAGGTAGAAGGGGGGAGGAGTGGCATTATTAGTCAAAGACTGTATCACAGTGACAGAAAAGAAGTTTGATGAGGACTTGTCTGTTGAGGTAGTATGGGCTGAGATTAGAAACAGGAGAGGAGAGGTCACCCTGTTGGGAGTCTTTTATAGACCTCCTAAAAGTTCTAGAGAGGTTGAGGAAAGGATTACAAAGTCAATTCTGGTCAGGAGTGAAAGTAATAGGGTAATTGTTATGGGGGACTTTAACTTTACTAATATTGATTGGAATAGCTATAGCTCTAGCTCGTTAGAGGGGTCAGTTTTTGTACAAAGTGTGCAGGAAGGTTTTTTGACTCAGTATGTAGATAGGCCAACTAGAGGTGAGGCTACATTGGATTTGGTGCTGGGCAATGAGCCAGACCAGGTGTTAGGCTTGGAAGTTAGTGAACATTTTGGTGATAGTGACCACAATTCGGTTACGTTCACCTTAGTGATGGATAGGGATAGGCATGAAGCTGGGGGCAGTAGTTATAGCTGGGGGAAGGGTAATTATGAGGCCATCAGGAGAGAATTAGGGTGCATAGATTGGACTAGGAAACTACAGGGACTGGGAACATCTGGAATGTGGAGCTTATTCAAGGAGCAGCTGCTGCGAGTCCTTGATAAGTATGTCCCTGTCAGGCAAGGAGGAAATGGTCGAGTAAGAGAACCTTGGTGTACGAAAAAAGTTGATTTGCTGGTTAGAAGGAAAAAGGAGGCTTATGTCAGGATGAGGATTGAAGGCTCGGTTAGTGCAATGGATAGCTATAGATTAGCCAGGAGGGAGCTAAAGAGTGAGTTGAGGAGAGCTAAGAGGGGACACGAGAAGACTTTGGCTGATAGGATTAAGGAGAATCCTAAAGCTTTCTTTAGATATGTTAAGAATAGAAGATTGGTTAGGGCAAGATTAGGGCCAGTCATAGACAGCAGTGGGAAGTTGTGCGTGGAGCCTGAAGAGATTGGAGAGGCACTGAATAAATATTTCTCTTCGGTATTCACGCAGGGTGATGTAAATGTAGCTATGGAGAACACTGAGGTACAGGGTTGCAAATTGGGAAGTATTGTAGTAGATAGGGAGGATGTGCTAGAAATTCTCGAGGGTTTGAAGTTGGATAAGTCCCCTGGGCCGGACGGGATTTACCCTAGGATTCTCTGGGAGGCAAGAGAGGAGATTGCAGAGCCTCTGGCTCTGATCTTCAGGTCCTCGTTGGTTACGGGTGTGGTTCCGGAGGACTGGAGGATAGCGAATGTGGTCCCATTGTTTAAGAAGGGGAAGAGAGACCTTCCAGGGAATTATAGGCCAGTGAGTCTTACTTCTGTTGTGGGCAAGGTATTGGAGAGAATTATTAGGGATAGGATTTATAGTTATTTAGAGAGAAATGAATTGATTGGGGATAGTCAGCATGGTTTTGTGAAGGGTAGGTCGTGCCTTACTAACCTCATTGAGTTTTTTGAAAAAGTGACCAAAGAGGTGGATGGGGGTAAGGCGGTTGATGTGGTATATATGGACTTTAGTAAGGCGTTTGATAAGGTGGCCCATGGAAGACTTCTGCAGAAAATGCAGATGTATGGGATAGAGGGTGATTTAGCTAATTGGGTTAGGAATTGGCTAGCAGATAGAAGACAGAGGGTGGTGGTTGATGGGAGATATTCATCTTGGAGTTCGGTGACAAGTGGTGTACCTCAGGGGTCTGTTTTGGGGCCCCTGCTGTTTGTAATTTTTATAAATGATCTGGATGAGGGTATTGAAGGATGGATTAGTAAATTTGCAGATGACACTAAAGTCGGTGGAGTGGTAGATAGTGAAGAGGGGTGTTATAGTTTGCAGGGAGACTTGGACAAGTTGCAGAGCTGGGCCGAGAGGTGGCAAATGGAGTTTAATGTGGAAAAGTGTGAGGTAATGCACTTTGGCAGGAATAATAAATGTGTAGAGTATAGGGCTAATGGTAGGATTCTTAGTAGTGTTGATGAACAGAGGGATCTTGGTGTATATGTGCATAGATCCCTGAAAGTAGGCAGTCAAGTCGATAAGGTTGTTAAGAAGGCATATGGAGTCTTAGCTTTTATTGGTAGGGGGATTGAATTTCGGAGCCGCAACGTCATGTTGCAACTGTACAAAACTCTAGTGCGGCCGCACTTGGAGTATTGTGTGCAGTTCTGGTCCCCGCATTATAAGAAAGATGTGGAGGCATTGGAGAGGGTACAGAGGAGGTTTACCAGGATGTTGCCTGGTATGGAGGGCAGGTCCTTAGAAGAGAGGTTGAAGGATTTGAGGTTGTTTTCGTTAGAAAGGAGGCGGCTAAGAGGGGACCTAATCGAAACATATAAGATGATTAGAGGTTTAGATAGGGTGGACAGTGATAGCCTTTTTCCTAGGATGGAGAAAGCTAGCACGAGGGGACACAGCTTTAAATTAAGGGGTGATAGTTATAGGACGGATATCAGAGGTAGGTTCTTTACCCAAAGGGTGGTTCGGGAGTGGAATGCCCTGCCTGCAGCAGTTGTAGATGCGCCAAGTTTGGTGGCGTTTAAGAGGTTAGTTGATAAGTATATGGAAGAGAAGGGAATGGTTTAGTTTGGAGGGGCATTGCTTTTTATATTGGTCGGCACAACATCGAAGGCCGAAGGGCCTGTTCTGTGCTGTTATGTTCTATGTTCTAAGTCGGTGGATATTTAAATCTTGTTTTTTTTGTGCTAATGTGCCATTCATACTTTCTGGGTGCAATCTGAATTGCGCCATCAGAAATGGGTCGAGATAATCACAAACCATTGAGTGGGATTGGTGTGGGATTGGTGTGGTGTCTGCCAGTTGTGGCAAGGTGGGAAGATCACCTCTTTACCATTTCTCTGCAATGATTACTGGAGGCAATGTGTGCAGTGAAATTACAACTGCACCCAATCCCCAACGCGAACCGGGGATTAATCCCCAACGCGAACCGAGTACCAAGTCAAAAGTTAGTACATTCTGAAGAACTGCTGCCCATCACAGTCCTCACAACACATCCTCACATCCGTACTTGGCATCTGCAACCCCCCCACCCTGTCCTCTGTCTCCTTACGTTAATTCAATGGGTCACACTATCTAAATGGATCTATATTTCTTCAGCATTTTCCTTTGCTTGGCTGAAGTTTGAATCATTGACCAGTTTAGCACTGAACAACTTCCTGTTCCATTTCAAAGTTTGTGCTGTAATAATTTGCTGTCAGGGATGGGTGGCCTGAGAGGGTAATTTCAACATGACTGGGGAAATGAAGGGAGGCCACACAGAGCAGGACAAGCTGTTACAGCTGGAAGGAGAGGGGAAAGTGGGTCTTTGTGAAAGCAGTTTTAGACGTCATTCTGCTTGAGAATTCTTCAATTTGCTAAAGAGCTGATGATGTAAATCTATCAAGCACTTCGCCACAAAGTGGGTCAATGACTGATTTGAGCTATCGTGGTGATTGTCATTCTTAATCCTGAGGCAACTATTTCCTTCCACATTCCTGCTGGAAATGTTCGTATCATTTGGCCATTTACTGCTGGTATATTAGGGAGGTTACTGAAACTCTAAACACACAAACTTCAGCTGATTCACTCTTGCTTAGCAGACGGATTGAGCACAGATTCTAATCTTCCCCATGTACAGGATGCTATTGCTTACAGACTGCGTCATGCAGGTGTCTGGTCCAACTCATCACAATTCATCCTTTCGTAGAACAGAATCCGTACAGTGCAGAGAGACCATTTATCCCATCGGGTCAGGTCTATTTGCTGATAGAGTATCTTACCCACCCAATCCCCTTGACCCTACTCAATCTCCTTGACCCGACCCCATCCTCGTAACCCTACCCAACCCCCTTGACCCTACCCAACCCCCTTGACCCTATCCAATCCCAGTGACCCTACCCTGCCCTACCCGCGAAGGCAGCAGTGTTAACCCCTGTGTCACACTGTGCCATTCTCATTTCCCTCACATTATAGCTGTCCAATGAGACCGTGTATTTTTAAATTCAGTCAAGCACCCTGATAGTTGAGAAGTTACCCATCTGAGTTATCCATTTCAGAGGGCAGTTCTGAGTCAACCAGATGGCTTTTGGTTCGTGCTCATCCTTTTCCATAATTATTCAAAAGCTAATGATATTATGACACTGTTTTCTAAATGCTCACCCATTGAAACAGGCTTACAGTGTCCCCTAGAACTGGATCTAACACTGCTTTCTCCTGAAATGAGATGGAAAGGCATTGATTACTCAAGCACTCTTCAGGAGTTCCTGTCCTTTACATATTAACCTGCCAGTCTATATTCATATCCTACAATGTGTCCGCTGACTAGTCCTCTATCTCCTCTCCGGTGTGGGTAATTAGCAGCCACGTTAGTATCTGTTATTCTCTCACTGCGGCTGAAGAGGTTTAACACTAAATACACATTTCCCTTGTTCGGCTGGAGCAGTATTTTTGTTCAGTCCTGCCCTCCTGATTTTTAGCCAGGAATGTTAAGTTCTCGAAGGCGGTCCAGGTTTATATATGCTCTCTATATCCCATATCCCTGCAGATCAATTTTATTGACCTCTCTCCCCTGGGCATTTGTACACAGAAGTCTGAAAAGAGCGTGGCCCGATTCCCTGCGCTCCTGGTCTATTTTTTATTCCAAACATTTGTCCTTCTGCCCATTCTTCTCTCAGAGAACCAGAGAAAATTTACAGCTCAGAAACTTTTGGCCTTTCTTGTCTGTGCCTAACCGTTTTTGGCCCAGTTCCCACTGACCTGCAATTGGACCACATCCTTTCTCATCACACTTTCCTGCTCTTCCGAAACTAGTTTAAACTCTCTCCGTGGCACTGAACAACCTGCTATCTGAATGTACGGTTTACAAATGTGCAGTCCACCCCGCCCTGTACATGTCAGTGAACATACGTATGTGTGTGTACGTGTGTGTACAGGTTTGGATTTGCGTGTCTGCGTGCGAATAAGCTTATTCCCAGCTCTGACATTGAATAATAATAATAATAACATTGAGTCGAATATTCTTGAAAGGAACCCAGTTCTTGTGTCCAAGTTTGGAGAAAAGCCCCATTTCTCAGAATGGAGATGTGGGGAACTCCTGATCTCACACACACACAGCTCTAAGGTCCTCAGCATCTACCGTTCACTCTGTAGCCGAACTCAGCCACCTCTGCCGGAATGCGAGGGGAATTATTTTGATTGTGTACAATGGGTTTTGCTCGAATGCAGGTTTCACATTGCGGAGAGTACATCGCAGCCCAGTTCAATTCTTGTTTCCATTGCGTGTTTTTTTGTTTCCTCTGACGCAGTGTTTGGGGGGGGGGGGGGGGGGGGAGGTAGTGGGTTGGGTTTAAGTTAGTTGATATTCTCAAAGCGGAGCTCCAATGATCAGAAGTGAGCTGAGGGTGAGCGCTTTACTGTGTTATAGAGAGAGAGAGTTCCAGCAGACACCATGGTGATCAGTTACAAACCAGCTTGTGGAAACCTCTGCGTCTTGTACCTGTGTTTGATTCTGTCGGTTACAGTGTGTGTACAGGGTAAGGATTTCACTGCTTGTTTTACTAGTTTCACTGGGTTTTTTTAACGTAGTAATTAAATAACGCAATGATAACTTCCTCACTTAGTTCTGAATGAGTTTTCGTTGAGACTGGGGGTAAAATCGAAGG
This sequence comes from Sphyrna mokarran, assembly GCA_024679065.1. Lineage (NCBI taxonomy): Eukaryota > Metazoa > Chordata > Chondrichthyes > Carcharhiniformes > Carcharhinidae > Sphyrna > Sphyrna mokarran. Next base: position 56,334,056 of record JAGIQG010000017.1, on the reverse strand, counting down.
GTCGATTTTGGAAGAAATGTTTAAATATGTTTAAAAAGGAAGAAATTGGGTGCTGGGCTGTGAGCAGGACCGGAATCTGAGCTTGCTGCACTCGGGCAGTTGTGAAATTGAGGGCGGATGGAAATTATGGCATCAGAGCTTCCCACAGAGAGGGAGGGAGACACACCAACACTCTTCACCAAACTACACACAGTCCACTCCATCAATCTGTCGGCAGGAGTTTCAAACACAAAACTCATATAATCGTGACAGTGCAGGGGAACACCCAACCCATTACGAGCGTCCTGCTCCTTTGCAAAAACAATTCACTTGCCTTACATACCATCCTTTGCGTACAGCCCGTCACTCTTCAGATCCTCTTGAAGATCTTAATTGACCTATTAAGCAATTAGGCGAGATTTAGGATACATAGGTTGGAGTAGGAAACTGTAGGAGCTGGGAACGTCTGAAATGTAGAGCTTGTTCAAGGAGCAGCTACTGCGAGTCCTTGATAAATATGTACCTGTCAGGCTGGGAGGAAGTGGTCGAGCGAGGGGACCATGGTGTACTAAGCAAGTTGAATCCCTGTTGAAGTGGAAGTAGGGGGCTTAGTTCAAGATGAGACGTGAAGGCTCAGTTAGGGCACTGCAGAGTTACGCATTAGCCAGGAAGGAGCTAAAGAGAGAGTTAAGAAGAGCTAGAAGAGGACATGAGAAGGCTTTGGTAGGTAGGATCAAGGAGAACCCTAAAGCTTTCTATAGATATGTCAAGAATAAAAGATTGGTTAGGACAAGATTAGGGCCAGTCAGAGACAGCAGTGGGAAGTTGTGCATGGAGCCTGAAGAGATTGGAGAGGCACTAAATGAGTATTTTTCATCAGTATTCACGCAGGAAAATGTAGTTGAGGAGAATACTGAGGTACAGGCTTTTAGACTAGAAGGGATTGAGGTAGATGAGGAGGAGGTGTTAGCAATTCTTGACAGTATGAAAATTGATAAGTCCCCTGGGCCGGATGGGATTTATCCTAGGATTCTCTGGGAGGCTAGGGAGGAGATTGCAGAGCCTTTAGCTTTGATCTTCTTGTTGTCATTGGCTGCAGGTGTAGTGCCAGAAGACAGGAGGATAGCAAATATTGTCCCTTTGTTCAAGAAGGGGCGTAGAAACCATCCTGGGAATTATAGACCAGTGAGCCTTACTTCTGTTATGGGCAAAGTTTTGGAAAGAATTATAAGAGATCGGATTTATAATCATGTAGAAAGAAATAAATTGATTAGGGATAGTCAACACGGTTTTGTGATGGGAGGGTCATGCCTCACAAACCTTATTGAGTTCTTTGAGAAGGTGACCAAAGAGGTGGTTAAGGGTAAAGCAGTTGATGTGGTGTATTTGGATTTTAGCAAAGCATTTGATAAGGTTCCTCATGATAGGCATGAGAATGGAGAGGCACTAAATGAGTATTTTTCATCAGTATTCACGCAGGAAAATGTAGTTGAGGAGAATACTGAGGTACAGGCTTTTAGACTAGAAGGGATTGAGGTAGATGAGGAGGAGGTGTTAGCAATTCTTGACAGTATGAAAATTGATAAGTCCCCTGGGCCGGATGAGTATTTTTCATCAGTATTCACGCAGGAAAATGTAGTTGAGGAGAATACTGAGGTACAGGCTTTTAGACTAGAAGGGATTGAGGTAGATGAGGAGGAGGTGTTAGCAATTCTTGACAGTATGAAAATTGATAAGTCCCCTGGGCCGGAAAATGCAGATGCTTGGGATTGAAGGTGATTTAGCAGTTTGGATCAGGAATTGGCTAGCTGATAGAAGACAGAGGGTGGTGGTTGATGGGAAATATTCAACCTGGAGTTCAGTTACAAGTGGTGTACCTCAGGGATCTGTTTTGGAGCCACTGCTGTTTGTCATCTTTATAAATGACCTGGATGGGGGTGTAGAAGGATGGGTTAGTAAATTTGCTGATGACACCAAAGTTGGAGGAGTTGTAGACAGTGAGGATGGATGTTACAGTTTGCAGAGGGATATACAGAGGGAAGCTGCAGAGCTGGGCTGAGAGGTGGCAAATGGAGTTTAATGGGAAAAGTGTGAGGTGATTCACTTTGGAAGGAGTAACAGGAATACAGAATATAGGGCTAATGGAAGGATTCTTGGTAGTTGACGAACAGAGAGATCTCGGTGTACATCTACATAGATTCCTGAAATATGACATCCAGATTGATAAGGTTGTTAAGAAGGCGTATTGGTGTGTTAACTTTTATTGGTAGAAGGATTCAATTTCGGAGCTGTGAGGTCATGTTGCAACTGTACAAAACTCTGGTGCGGCTGCGCTTGGAGTATTGTTTACAGTTCTGGTCACCGCATTATAAGAAAGATGTGGAGGTATTGGAAAGGGTGCAGAGGAGGTTTACCAGGATGTTGCCTGGTATGGAGGGCAGGTCTTATGAGGAAAGGCTGAGGGACTTGAGGTTATTTTCGTTAGAGAGAAGAAGGTTAAGAGGAGACCTAATTGAAGCATACAAGATGATCAGAGGGTTAGATAGGGTGGACAGTCAGAGCCTTTTTCCTCGGATGGTGATGGCTAACATGAGGGGACATAGCATTAAATTAAGAGGTGTTAGTTATAGGACGAATGTCAGAGGTAGGCTCTTTACTCAGAGTGTAGTAAGGGTGTGGAATGCCCTACCTGCAGCAGTTGTGGACTCGCCAACTTTAAGGGCATCAAATGGTCAGTGGATAGGTATATGGATAACATTGGAATAGTTTAGGTTAGAGGGTCATTAGATTGGTTCCACTGGTCGGCGCAACACCGAGGACCGAAGGGCCTGTACTGCGCTGTAATGTTCTATGTTCTATGACCCTGTCTCCACCACACTCTCAGACAGTACATTCCAGATCGTAACCACTCGCTGTGTGAATCTGTCTCCACCACACTCTCAGATGGACTGTTTGGTTTGAGTTTAAACTAAAATATTAGGAGGGGTGGGAAACTCTGCCAGGAGTAAGTGGAGGGAAAATCAAGGACAAAAACCAGAGGCAAAAGAGGAAGAAGAAAAGTGATAGGCAGAGAAATCAAGGGCCAGAATCAAACAGAGCAGCCGCAGTGCAAAATAGCAGAAATGTGACCAGTAATGTTAAAAATACAAAACTAAAGGTTTTGTACCTTAATTTACGGAACACTCGCAACAAAATGGATGAATTAATGGCACAAATGGATATCACATAGCAATGATTACAGAGATATCGCTGCAGGGTGACTAGGGGTAGGAATTGAACATCCTATTAGTATGTATTCAGTATTTAAGCACAGACAGGAAGGTAAAGGTGATGGGGTTACATCTCTGGTTAAAGAGGAAATTAACACCATACTGAGGAAGGATATTAACTCTGACAATGTGGAAATCTGTATGAATAGAGCTAAGAAATGAGGTGGAGGAGCCAGCATTGGACTGGGATAAACACAGTAAGAAGTCTCACAACACCAGATTTAAACTAGTTTATTTGATAGTAAACCCATAAGCTTTCAGAAACAGTGTTCTTTCATCAGCTGAATGGGAAGTTCTGATTAGACATAGGGCATATAAAGACACAAGAGTTTACAGAATACTGATTAGAAAGCGAATCTTTACAGCTAACCTGCTATTCAAGTTTTATAGATACAGACAGTGTGAGTGGAGAGAGCGTTAAGCCCCAGGTTAAAGAGATGTGTATTGTCTCCAGACAGCACAGTAAGTGAGATTTTACAAGCCAGGCAAGTCATGGGGGTTACAGATAGTGTGACATGAAGCCAAGATCCCTGTTGAGACCATCCTCATGTGTGCAGAACTTGGCTGTCAGTCTCTGCTCAGCGACTCTGCGCTGTCGTGTGTTGTGAAGGCCGCCTTGAAGAACGTTTACCCAAAGGTCGGAGGCCGAATGCCCGTGACCGCTGAAGTGCTCGCCCACAGGAAGGGAGCAGTCTTGCCTCGTGATTGTCGAGCGATGTTCATTCATCCGTTGTCATAGACGCAAAATGGATGAATGAACATCGCTCGACAATCACCAGGTTCTCCTGTTCTCTTACTGTTGGTGAACACTTCAGCGGTCACGGGCATTCGGCCTCCGACCTTCGGGTAAACATTCTCCAAGGCAGCCTTCACGACACATGACAGCGCAGAGTTGCTGAGCAGAGACTGATAGCCAAGTTCCACACACATGAGGATGGTCTTAACCAGGATCTTGGGTTCATGTCACACTATCTGTAACCCCCAGGACTTTCTGAACTTGCAACATCTCACTTACTGTCCTGTCTGGAGACAATACACATCTCTTTAACCTGTGCTTAATGCTCTCTCCACCCACACTGTCTGCATCTTTAAGACTTGAATAGCAGATTAGCTGTAAAGACTTGCATTTTAATCAGTATTCTGTAAACTGTGTGTGATTTTATATGCCCTATTTCTGATCAGAACTCCCCACTCACTTGACGAAGGAACAGCATTCTGAAAGTTAGTAGGTTTACTATCAAATAAACTTGTTAGATTTTAACCTGATGTTGTGAGATTTCTTACTGGAGCTAAGAAATGCCAGGGAACAAAAACATTAGTCGGAGTTGTATATAGATCTCCAAACTGTAGTGATGATGTTGGGAATGACATTAAACAGAAAATTAGAGATGCATGTAATAAAGGAACATCTGTAATTATGGGGGACTTTAAGCTGCTTATAGATTGGGCAAATCAAATTAGTCACAATTTTTTTTCCCAAAATACACTTTATTCATAAAAATATCAATTCGAATATTGCAGGTGCACATGTTAATAAATATGCAATCAGGTCAGAATAAAGCATTTTATAGTTGTGTACAGGTTATAGTTGTTTCATTTCAATTCGAACAGATCGATAAAAATGTCAATTAAATCGTTGCAGATATACGTGTTTGGAAGTGACAAACAGTGCGTTGTAAAACATTTTGAGTACTGCTGTAGGAAAAGAATTCCTGGAATGGATGTGGGATGGTTTTCTGGATCAAAACATTGGGGAATCAGCCAGAAATCAGACCATCTCACACTGGGTATTGTATAATAAAAAAGGAATAATTGGCAATCTAGTTGTGCGAGATCCCTTGGGGATGAGCGATCATAACATTCTTCATCAAGATAGAGAGTGGGGTAGTTGATTCCGAGACTAGTGCCCCGAATTTAAAACTGAGATATGTGTTGGCAATGATGGATTGGGAAACTCTACTTAAAAGGGATGATAGTGGATAGACAATGCGAATATTCAAGGGTGGATGGATGGCCTGTAACAATTGTTCATTCCTGTCTGGCACAGAAGTAAAACTGGAAAGGTGGCCAAACCATGGCTTTAGGGAAGTTAGAGATATTATTAGATTCAAGGGAGAGGCATTGGTCAGAAAAAATAGTAGGCCTAAGGCTTGGGAGCAGGTTAGAATTCAGCAAAGGAGGAAGAAGGATCTGACTAAGAAGGAGAAAGTAGAGTATGAGAGATGCGGGATCGTAACTGACTGTAAAAGCTCGTGTTGGTATGAGCCCCTACTACCAAAGCCATATGCTTTACTAACTACTCTCTCCAGCTCTCCTGCCTCCTTCAGTGACCCCCTGTATAGATACACCTACACTTGCTTGAGAGCCTTTTTCAAAAATATACTTTATTCATGAAAAAAACTCTCAAATAAACCATTGCAAAATGACATATCCAATAATTACAAAACAGCGCAAAAACACCATTTTTACAGTAGCATACGATGCCTATTTACATGATATGACATTCATTACTTTTCAAAACTATACTCATGCCTCAAAAGTTACTGTGTGCTGTTATTGCTTGGATTGGCACACAGTCAAGGGTGTTCTGCAGTTCCCAGGCCTTCGGTCTGCCTCTGTTAAAAGGCCTTAGTGTGGCCTTTCCCCATTGTGCCTTTGGTTGCCCCAAGCTTCAACGTGTCCCTCAGCACATAGTCCTGGACCTCGGAATGTGCCACACCTCAGTCGAGGATGGTTGTTTCAACCGGAAGATCAGCAAGTTCCGGGCAGACCAAAGTGCGTCCTTCACCGAGTTGACGACTCTCCAGCAGCAATTGAATTTGTTTCGGTGTGCATCCCCGGAAACAGCCCGTAGAGCACAGAGTCCTGCGTCACCAAGCTGCATGGGACGAACCTCGACAAATACGCACTGCATCTCACTCCAGAACCTTCTTTGCAAAGGCACAAGGAGGTGTGCGACCGTCTCCTCAGCCCCACAGCTGCTTCGAGTACGATGATGTTCTCTTCATGTTCTTCCCTCAACAACAAATCCTTCACACTTTGCCACGTCGAACTCATCGATCCCCTCCAGCCTTGAAGTTTAACACTATCTTCCTCACAGTTGACAAATACTTCAAAATCTTGTGTCAACTGTTAATTTTAGAATTGTGCCGCGTACACCAAGTTCCTAAATTTGTATCAAGTTGTCATGAGGATACATAAAATGGGGATGGGACCTTAAAAATTCCACATATTCAACTCAAACTTAGCGGGACTAGAGGGCACACCCTCAAAATAAGGTGGGAGGCGTTTAGATCGGAGTTGAGGAGGAATTTCTTCACTCAGAGGAGTGAATCTCTGGAATTCTCTGCCCATTGAAGTGGTGGGGGCTTCCTCACTGAATATATTTAAGTCACGGGTAGATAGATTTCTGATAGGCAAGGGAATTAAGGACCCTTATCAGACCACACTTGGAGTACTGTACGCAGTTCTGGTCGCTTCACTATAGGAAGGATGTGGAAGCTATTGAAAGGGTGCAGAGGAGATTTACAAGGATGTTGCCTGGATTGGGAGGCATAGAACATAGAACATAGAACATAGAACATTACAGCACAGAACAGGCCCTTCGGCCTTCGATGTTGCGCCGACCAATATAAAAAGCAATGCCCTCCAAACTAAACCATTCCCTTCTCTTCCATATACTTATCAACTAACCTCTTAAACGCCACCAAACTTGGCGCATCTACAACCGCTGCAGGCAGGGCATTCCACTCCCGAACCACCCTTTGGGTAAAGAACCTGCCTCTGATATCCGTCCTATAACTATCACCCCTTAATTTAAAGCTGTGTCCCCTCGTGCTAGCTTTCTCCATCCTAGGAAAAAGGCTATCACTGTCCACCCTATCTAAACCTCTAATCATCTTATATGTTTCGATTAGGTCCCCTCTTAGCCGCCTCCTTTCTAACGAAAACAACCTCAAATCCCTCAGCCTCTCCTCATAAGACCTGCCCTCCATACCAGGCAACATCCTGGTAAACCTCCTCTGTACCCTCTCCAAAGCCTCCACATCTTTCTTATAATGCGGGGACCAGAACTGCACACAATACTCCAAGTGCGGCCGCTTGCCTTATGTGCATGCCTTATGAAGACAGGTTGAGGGAACTGGGACTGTTCTCCCTGGAGAGACGAAGGTTGAGAGGCGACCTGATAGAGGTTTACAAGATGTTGAGAGGAATTGATAGGGTGGACTCTCAGAGACTATTTCCCAGGGCTGAAATGGTCGCGACGAGAGGGCACAGATTTAAGGTGCAGGGAAGCAAGTACAGAGGGGATGCTAGGGGAAAGTTTTTCACTCAGAGGGTGGTGAGTGAATGGAATCGGCTGCCGTCGGTGGTGGTCGAGGCGAACTCGCTGGGGTCTTTTAAAAGACTTCTGGATGAGTATATGGGATCCAATGGGATTGGGGGTTATAGATAGGTCTATGGCTGGGTAGGTTTTGATGTGTTCGGCACAACTTGTGGGCTGAAGGACCTGTTTGTGCTGTAGTGTTCTATGTTCTGTTATGGGGAGAAAGCGGGAAAGTTGAACTAATCCACTTCAGATCAGCCATGATCTGAATTGAATGTCGGGACAGGCTTGAAGGGCTGGATGGCCAACTCCTGCTCCTATTTCTTATATTCTTAAACTACTTGTAATGGCGATTGTCCTGTTACTTTGGCTGTTTAATTGGAGAAGAATTTCACTCGAATTTTTAAACAGTTTGTTTTGCCTTCAGATTGTAACATAACTCTTGAAGTAGAGGCCAGGGTCTGAATAGTTTGGTTCCTCTATCCCACAGGCTGACACTCGCTGGGAGATGAGCATAATTGGTTTTGTACAAGTCTCAATCACCTTTGTCTGTTTGTTTTCTCCTGCTCACTGACGGTAGGTGTCCCAGTTGGAAGAGGGAGAAGCAACCCAAAATCGGGAACGAAGCTAGCCGATGAAGATACAAACCGGTAAGTCCCGAGGAACCTGCCATGTGGATACGTGAGGGAGTAAAGTGGTAATGTCAGATGAGTGCTTCTGCAGGAAATCCGGGGAATTTGGAGTGAAGGTTTTGGTTTCGGGTTTGGGATTGGATTTTGAGTTTGGGATGAGGTTTGGATTTGGGGTGAGGTTCGGGATTGGGATTGGGTTCTGTTTGGGGTAGGGCTTGGATTTGGGATTGGGATAGAGGTGAGGTTTAGGATTTGATTTGGAATAAGGATTGGAATTGGGGTGAGGTTTGGGATTGGGATTGGGTTTTGTTTGGGGTGAGGGTTAGGTTTGGGATTGGGATCAGGTGAGGTTTGGGTTTGGGATTGGGATTGGGGTGTGGGATTGGGATTGGAGTGAGATGTGGGTTTGGGATTGGGTTTGGGGTGTGGGATTGGGATTGGCGTGAGGTGTGGGTTTGGGATTGGGTTTGGGGTGTGGGATTGGGATTGGAGTGAGGTGTGGGATTGGGATTGGGTTGTTGGAAATGGGATTGGGATTGGAGTGAGGTTCGGGTTTGGGATTGGGATTGGAGTGGGTTGGGATTAGGATTGGGATTGGAGTGAGGTGTCGGTTGGGTTTGGGGTGTGGGATTGGGATTGGAGTGAGGTGTCGGTTTGGGATTGGGTTTGGGGATTGGGATGGGTGTGGGATTGGGTTGTGGAAATGGGATTGGGATTGGAGTGAGGTTCGGGTTTGGGAATTGGGATTGGGTGAGGTGTGGGTTTGGGTTGGGTTTGGGGTGTTGGATTGGAGTGAGGTGTGGGTTTTTGGGTTGGGTGTGGGTTGGGATTGGAGTGAGGTGTGGGTTTGGGATTGGGTTTGGGGTGTGGATTGGGATTGGGTGAGGTGGGTGGTTTGGATTGGGTTTGGGGTGTGGGGATTGGATGGAGGTGTGGGTTTGGGATTGGGTTTGGGGTGGGATTGGGATTGGAGTGAGGTTTTTGGGTTTGGGGTGTGGGATTGGGATTGGGGTGAGGTGTGGGTTTGGGATTGGGTTTGGGGTGTGGGATTGGGATTGGAGTGAGGTGTGGGATTGGGATTGGGTTTTGGGGGATTGGGATTGGAGTGAGGTTCGGGTTTGGGATTGGGTTTGGGGTGTGGATGGGATTGGAGTGAGGTGGGTTTGGGGTGTGGGATTGGGATTGGAGTGAGGTGTCGGTTTGGGATTGGGTTTTGGTGGGATTGGGTGAGTGAGGTGTTGTGTTGGTTGTGGTTTGGGGTTTGGGATTGGGATTGGAGTGAGGTTTGGGATTGGGTTTGGGGTGTGGGATTGGGATTGGAGTGAGATGTGGGTTTGGGATTGGGTTTGGGGTGTCGGATCGGGATTGGCGTGAGGTGTGAGTTTGGGATTGGGTTTGGGGTGTGTGATTGGGATTGGGATTGGAGTGAGGTGAGGGTTTGGAATTGGGTTGTGGGGAATGGGATTGGAGTGAGGTGTGGGATTGGGATTGGGATTGGAGTGAGGTGTGGGATTGGGATTGGGATTGGAGTGAGGTGTCGGTTTGGGACTGGGTTGTGGGAAATGGGATTGGGATTGGAGTGAGGTTTGGGATTGGGATTGGGGTGTGGGATTTGGATTGGAGTGAGGTATGGGTTTGGGATTGGGTTTGGGGATTGGGATTGGAGTGAGGTGTGGGTTTGGGATTGGGTTTGGGGATTGGGATTGGAGTGAGGTGTGGGTTTGGGATTGGGTTGTGGGAAATGGGATTGGGATTGGAGTGAGGTTCGGGTTTGGGATTGGAGTGAGGTGTGGGTTTGGGATTGGGTTTGGGTGGATTGGGATTGGAGTGAGGTTGGGTTTGGGATTGGGTGAGGTGTGGGTTTGGGATGGGTTTTGGGGTGTGGGATTGGGATTGGAGTGAGGTGTGGTTTGGGATTGGGATTGGGTGTGGGTTGGATGGGGTTTGGGGTGTGGATTGGGATTGAGTGAGGTTGTGGGTTTGGATTGGGATTGGAGTGAGGTGTGGGTTTGGGATTGGTTTTGGGGTGTGGGATTGGAGTGAGGTTGGGTTTGGGATTGGGATTGGAGTGAGGTGTGGGTTTGGATTGGGTTTGGGGTGTGGGATTGGGATTGGGTGAGGTGGGTGTGGTTGGATTGGAGTGAAGTTTGGGTTTGGGATGTGGGATTGGGATTGGAGTGAAGTTTGGGTTTGGGATGTGGGATTGGGATTGGATGAGGTGAGGGTTTGGAATTGGGTTTGGGGTGTGGGATTGGGATTGGGATTGGAGTGAGGTTTGGGTTTGGGGTGTGGGATTGGGATTGGAGTGAGGTGAGGGTTTGGAATTGGGTTGTGGGAAATGGGATTGGGATTGGAGTGAGATTCGGGTTTGCGGTTGGGATTGGGGTATGGGTTTGGGATTAGGATTGGAGTGAGGTGTGGGATTAGGATTGGAGTGAGGTGTGGGATTGGGATTGGAGTGAGGTGTGGGTTTGGGATTGGGTTTGGGGTGTGGGATTGGGATTGGGGTTTGAGCTCTGGGTTTGGGATTGGGATTGGAATTGATTTGAAGTGAGCTCAGGCTAAGTGCCAGCTGGGATTTATCTTCCTGTCTCTGTTTGACAATTACCTAAAGCGGGGCTGTGCCAACATTATAAAACATCAACTCGCATTAACTTTAATAGCAAGTGCATTTTTTATATCTGGGAGTTATTGTGGTGCTCAGTACGAGGCAATAACATCTGGAGTTACCTTTTCAGGGTGAGGAAAGCAACTGGAGGAGCAAGGGTCCCACTGCTGCTCCCTGGCGAGGAGCTGGGAATAGCGGATCCGAATCAGGAGCAGAAATCCAAGTTCCACCAGGCAGAGTGGGAAGAGGATGGCGTGTCTGGGAATGGTGGATCCCCAATGGGAAAGGATTGGATATCAGGAGATGATGAGATACCTTTCTATGCTCGCATTCCTTTCCGGAAACCACAATTACCAAAAGGAAAAGCAGAATGAGATTCGAAGAATTGAAACACAACCTCATTCTTACTGTTTTTGCGTCTTGAACTAATCTGAACAAAAATAATTAACTTGGAAAATTGATGTGAACTGAATAAAAGTATAAATTGTAACAACATCTATAGTGTCACAAACCAGGAAATTCCAAACTAGTATCAAATATTGGGAATGCATACATGATGATAATATAGATTGTGTTTCTGCTTGTACAAATCTCAGCGAAACCTTCAGTTTGGAGGCAAACCCACAGTTTATAAATTTCTCATTATCACTTTGCAGCTTCCAAAGTTTATAGTTAATGTTTTTTTCAAAGTCATATCTTCAGAGTTTGATTTGTACATTTCTAACATGCAATTCAATATGCATTTCGAAACAGAAAATTTAAAATTTTGAACTTTATTCATTATTGGGCCAGTGGGTTGTCGGAATCAGCAGATGGAGTTTAATTTTGAATAATGCAAGGTGATGCATTTTGGTCAATTGAACCAAAATGGATTAAGTCCTGAGCAGGACTTACTCAGTTAATGATAGGGCGTTAGGAAGAGTTACAGAACAAAGTGATCTAGCTCTTTGAAAGTGGAGTCACAGGTGGACAGAGTAGTGAAGAAGGCATTCAGCAGTTTGGTTTCATTGATCAGAACATTGAATACAGGAGTTGGGATATCTTGTTGAAGTTGTGCTTATTGGTAAAGCCACACTTGAAATACTGTGTGCAATTCTGGTCACCCTAAGGAACTAATTTCCTTAGTTTAATAAGGAAATTATTAAACTAGAAAGAGTGCAGGAAAGATTTACTAGGATGCTACCGAGACTTGATAGGTTGAGTTATAAAAAAAAGCCTGGCTAAACTGGGACTTTATTCTCTGGAGAGTAGGAGGCTGAGGGGTGATCTTGTAGAGGTCTATAAAATAATGAGGGGCACAGATCAGCTAGAAAATCAATATCTTTTCCCAAAAGGGAGTCTAAAACTAGAGGGCGTAGGTTTAAGATGAGAGAGGAGAGATATAAAAATGATACAGGGTGGTGAGTGTTTGGAACAAACTGTCGGAGGCAGTAGTAGAGGCGGGTATAATTATGTCTTTTAAATAACATTTAGACAATTACATGGGTACGATGGGCATAGAGAGATATGCGGACAAATGAGATTAGCTTAGGGGTTTAAAAATAAAGGGTGGGATGGATATGGTGGGCTGAAGGGCCTGTTTCCATGCTGTAAACCTCTATGACTCTATGACAAATGGGCTTACATTAACACTGCAATGGTGTTACTGTGAAAAGACTCCATGTCGCCACACTCCGTTGCCTGTTCGGGTACACTGAGGGAGAATTTAGCATAGCCAATGCACATTAACCAGCACGTCTTTCAGTCTGTGGGAGAAAACTGGAGTACACGGAGGAAACCCACGTAGACATGGGGAGAAGGTGCAAACTCCACACAGACAGTGACCCAAGCTGGGAATTAAACCCACACTAAAATTAGTCACTGCATGGCCATTTTTTGAGTGTTGTGACAGTGTCAGATGCTGATCCACTCTGGCAAACACTGGGATCGAGCAGGAGAGTGAGGAGTGTTATCAGATTTATGTTTCAAACTTCTCCAACCTCACATTTTCTTACATCAATGCGCGCGTGGTGGGAAGATCAGATCTGGTTCAACATCAATCGTGAAGTTCAATAAAAACGTTGAAGTTTGAAGAGAGGAAATAACTGAGCAAAAATAACACAAAGAATTGACCAGTTAAAATATTGACTGATGCATAAAGCTGCCGATGAGAGTTTAAAAGAGCACGTTATCAGAATCTGGGAGAGATTTTACACATTTAGTCACACACCCACACTCACATATTGGTTTGGTCTATATGTGATTCCAAATCCATAGCAGTAAACTCTCAATGCCCTCTGAAATGGAGGGCAGTTAGGGATAGAACATAGAACACTACAGCACAAACAGGCCCTTCGGCCCACAAGTTGTGCCGAACACATCAAAACCTACCCAGCCATAGACCTATCTATAACCCCCAATCCCATTGGATCCCATATACTCATCCAGAAGTCTTTTAAAAGACCCCAGCGAGTTCGCCTCGACCACCACCGACGGCAGCCGATTCCATTCACTCACCACCCTCTGAGTGAAAAACTTTCCCCTAGCATCCCCTCTGTACTTGCTTCCCTGCACCTTAAATCTGTGCCCTCTCGTCGCGACCATTTCAGCCCTGGGAAATAGTCTCTGAGAGTCCACCCTATCTATTCCTCTCAACATCTTGTAAACCTCTATCAGGTCGCCTCTCAACCTTCGTCTCTCCAGGGAGAACAGTCCCAGCTCCCTCAACCTGTCTTCATAAGGCATGCCTCCCAATCCAGGCAACATCCTTGTAAATCTCCTCTGCACCCTTTCAATAGCTTCCACGTCCTTCCTATAGTGAGGCGACCAGAACTGCGCACAGTACTCCAAGTGTGGTCTGACAAGGGTCCTATAAAGCTGCAGCATTACCTCCTGACTCCTGAACTCAATCCCTCGATGAATGAAGGCCAGTACACCGTAAGCTTTCTTAACCACATCCTCCACCTGGGAGGCCGATTTGAGAGTCTTATGGACCCGGACCCCAAGATCCCTCTGCTCTTCCACACAGCTAAGACTCCTACCTTTGATAGTGTACTCATTCATCCCGTTGGATCTGCCAAAATGGACAACACATTTATCCGCGTTGAAGTCCATCTGCCACTTCTCCGCCCAGTCTTGCATCCTGTCGATGTCATGCTGCAACTTCTGACATCCCTCCAGACCATCCACAACACCACCGACCTTCGTGTCATCGGCGAACTTACTCACCCATCCCTCCACTTCCTCATCCAGGTCATTTATGAAAATGACAAACAGCAAGGGTCCTAGAACAGATCCCTGGGGCACTCCACTGGTGACCGACCTCCATGCAGAAAAAGAGCCATCCACAACCACCCTCTGCCTTCTGCAGGCAAGCCAGTTCTGGATCCACAAGGCCAAAGCCCCTTGGATCCCATGGCCTCTCACCTTCTCAAGAAGTCTTGCACGTGGGACCTTGTCAAATGCCTTGCTGAAGTCCATGTACACCACGTCCACTGCTCTTCCTTCGTCAATGTGTTCAGTCACATTTTCGAAGAACTCAATTAAGCTCGTAAGGCACGACCTGCCTTTTACAAAACCATGCTGACTATTTCTAATCAACCTAAACTTCTCCAAATGCTCGTAAATCTTGTCCCTCAGAAGCCTCTCCATCAGCTTACCAACCACTGAGGTCAGACTCACCGGTCGGTAATTTCCAGGACTATCCCTGTTCCCTTTCTTGAAAATAGGGACCACATCCGCAATCCTCCAATCCTCCGGAACCTCTCCCGTCTCCATCGACGACGCAAAGATCATCGCCAGGGGCTCTGCAATGACATCCCTCACCTCCCACAATAACCTGGGGTACATCCCATCTGGTCCCGGAGACTTGTCTATCTTGATAGCATTTAAAAGTTCTAACACATCCGCTTCCTTAATATCTACATACTCAATCTTTTCAGTCTGCCGCAAACTTGTAGTGCATCCTCCCAGATCACTTTCCACCGTGAATACTGAGGCAAAGTACTCATTAAGCACCTCTGCCATTTCTTCCGGTTCCATACAGACTTTTCCCCCTTCACCTTTTATAGGTCCTATCCCTTCTCTTCTCATCCTTTTACTTTTCACATATTTGTAGAAGGCCTTGGGATTCTCCTTAATCCTACCAGCCAAGGCCTTCTCATGACCCCTTCTGGCTCTCCTAATTTCCTTTTTAAGCTCTCTTCTATAAGCCTTATACTTCTCTAGATCCCCAACATCTCCTAGCTCTTTGAACCTTTTATACACCTTTCTTTTCTTCCTGACTATGTTCACCACAGCCTTCGTGCACCACGGTTCCCGCGTCCTACCAAAACCTCGTCTCACCGGAATGTTGTCATGCAGAGCTCCAGACAAGCATTCCTTGAATATCTGCCACCTTCCTTCTGTGCTTTTCCCCAAGAACACCTCCTTCCAGTTTATTCGCCCCAACATCTGCCTGATGTCTTCATATTTCCCCTTATTCCAGACAAACACCTTCCTAGCCTGCCTGATCCTATCCTTTTCCAATGCAAGGGTGAAGGAGATAGAATTATGATCTCCATCCCCAAGATGCTCTCCTACCGAGAGATCCATCACCTGTCCTGGTTCATTAGCTAGTACCAGGTCCAGTACAGCCTCTCCTCTCGTAGGCTTGTCCACGTGCTGTGTCAGGAAACCCTCCTGAACACACCTAACAAACTCCTCCCCATCCAAACCCCTTACCCTTGGGATATTCCAGTCGATGTTTGGGAAATTGAAGTCTCCCATCACAACAACTCTGTTATTTCTACATCTGTTTCCTTATCTGCACCTCAACTTCCCTGTCACTATTGGGCAGCCTATAGAATACAGGATGGGCAATAAATACTGCCCCCGCCAGCAATGCCCATATCTCGTAAATGAATTGAATAAAGCTCACATTCCTTCCTCACACACACTCTCTTTCATACATGCACTCACACTACCTAGAAATCTGTGAGACTCTGTCTGCTTGCAGACCCGCACTTACCCTCAGAGGAGGCAAGCTGAGCTGAGATGTGTTGTGGCCCTTGGATTACCCGGTTAGGGAGAGGTTAGCTCACGTTTGCGTTGGGTAGGAGATATGAGGATCATTGCCGTGTCCTCACTGTGAGTCCTGATCATTCTGCGTTCCCTGAGATTCAGCACAGCGGAAGAGGAGACCTCTGCTGGCTGTACACATACACAGGGATGGGAGATCATCGGCCCACCATAATACTGCTCCTCCCCAAAGTGAGAGGGCTCTCAGGATGTCCCGAACCCCTGCACCTCATTTGAGTCCTGGCCATTGCTTTGGGCCCCTCACTGCCCTCCTCCGTCCCCTCCTGATGTAGCTCTTCACCTCCATCTCCCGCTGTTGGTGCCACCTTTACAGAGAGGGCAGCACAATGATGTCCCCTCCTGAGGGGGTATATCTTGCCCCTTCAAGCCCCTGCTGTCTCTCAAAGACAGCCAGGATCTGAGAGTGTGCAAGAGCGTGGTTGTTGGGGATACTCCCCTCCCCTCCATACATTACATGCATCATAAAGACGCAGGCGATTTGGCACAGGGAATGCAGGGCATTCCGCACTTGGGGGGCAATGCAACCTTCGGGTTTGCACCAACTCTCTGAAATAACGTCGCACCCGGGTCTCCGCTATCCCCACGTAAAACTGCGCTGTTACAACGGCTGAACCCCCTAACTGATAATCTTCAGCCACTTCCCTGTGCGCACAAGCCTTCCTTGTCAGAATACCCAGTCCATATGGGATGACCCGTCACAGGCAGAACCCAACACTGGATATCCGGAGGTGTGTTCTTCCCCCTCATGTAGGTTGTCCCCTCCCCCCGCACCGGGCTGTGTAACCTCCCTCCTCCACAGGATTCACATGTAGCTGTACGTTGATGTCCTCTCTCCAATCAGAAGAGCCAACTCCATCAGCCTCACACAACTCCCGAAATTGTCTCAAATTTGGTTTCAATCCATAGATCTATAAACATGGATTATAGATCACGGGTAGAGGTGGGAACATCGGGGTGGCGGCGCGGGCTGGTTGGGCCGAAGGGCCTGTTTCCCGTGCTGTTTTGTTCTTTGTAACTCATGGGCTGAAGGGGAGGAGACAGAGTGATTCTGACCCATTGTCGTATAGACTTGAGACATCCTACAGGTACTTTGGTCCACCTTGTTGTCTAACAAGGGGCGTACACGCGATGGGTCGTGAGAGGGCTGCTCTTGGATTTTTTCCGAGAGTATCCTAGTGCTTCACGTCGTTAGTGTATGCTTGACCTGGACCATTTGATGGGCAACACAACAGCTCAGTGACTATCGCTGTGCTGTATAGGTACATGGATTTGGGCCTGTGTCTGTGGGAGTTTGCGCATTCTCCCCGTGCTTGCGTGGGTTTTCTCCGGGTGCTCCAGTTTCCTCCCACATCCCAAAGATGTTCTCTTAGGCTGATTGGAGAAACAAATTGTCCCTACATTGTCTCCCCAATTTGGTTCCAATGCAGATTTCCGTAATCATAGACAAGAGTCATGGGTGGAAATGGGAATGTTAAAATGGCAGCGTGGCTGGTTGGGCTGAAGGGCCTGTTTCCCGTGCTGTGTTGTTCTTAATCTACCCATGCACCTGCCCCGATGTGAACACCTTTCCAATCAGCTCCACCTCCCCTTCGCTCCCGTCCCCTTCACTGTCACACAATAGAACAAGAACAATACAGCACAGAACAGGCCCTTCGGCCTTCGATGTTGTGCCGACCAAAATAAAAAGCAATGCCCCTCCTAACTAAACCATTCCCTTCTCATCCATATACTTATCAACTAACCTCTTAAACGCCACCAAACTTGGCGCATCTACAACAGCTGCAGGCAGGGCATTCCACTCCCTAATCACTCTTTGAGTAAAGAACCTACCTCTGATATCCGTCCTATAACTCATACCCCTTAATTTAAAGCTGTGTCCCCTCGTGCTAGCTTTCTCCATCCTAGAAAAAGGCTATCACTGTCCACCCTATCTAAACCTCTAATCATCTTATATGCTTCAATAAGATCCCCTCTTAGCCGCCTCCTTTCTAACGAAAACAACCTCAAATCCTTCAACCTCTCTTCATAGGACCTGCCCTCCATACCAGGCAACATCCTGGTAAACCTCCTCTGTACCCTCTCCAATGCCTCCACATCTTTCTTATAATGTGGGGACCAGAACTGCACACAATACTCCAAGTGCGGCCGCACTAGAGTTTTGTACAGCTGCAACATGATGCTGCGGCTCCTAAATTCAATCCCCCTACCAATAAAAGCTAAGACTCCATAAGCCTTCTTAACAACTTTATCCACTTGACTGCCTACTTTCAGGGATCTATTGACACATACACCAAGATCCTTCTGTTCCTCAACACTATTAAGAGCCCTACCATTAGCCCTATACTCTACACATTTATTGTTCCTGCCAAAGTGCATTACCTCACACTTTTCCACATTAAACTCCATTTGCCACCTCTCGGCCCAGCTCTGCAACTTGTCCAAGTCACTCTGTAAACTAAAACACCCCTCTTCACTATCTACCACACCACCAACTTTAGTATCATCTGCAAATTTACTGATCCATCCCTCAATACCCTCATCCAGATCATTTATAAAAATTACAAACAGCAGGGGCCCCAAAACAGACCCCTGAGGCACACCACTCGTCACCGAACTCCACGATGAATATCTCCCATCAACCACCACCCTCTGTCTTCTATCTGCCAGCCAATTTCTAATCCAATTAGCTAAATCACCCTCTATTCCACACATCTGCATTTTCTGTAGAAGTCTTCCATGGGCAAATGTTCATATTTCATAAGTCTTTCATAATGTTAAAGTCTTTCATTATTTCATAATGTTCATAAGTCTTCCATGGGCAAATGTTCATATTTCACCACCATGAACCTCTCCCATCTCTGCCTGACCAATAGCCATTAACCCTTGGGTTAAGCATGGAGGGCACGTGAGGGGATTGACCTGACCAGGGGAGAGCAAAAACACTGCCTCAATATGTCTCCTTTCAGGATTACCTGCTGAGCTCTGGGCCCCTGCTCTTTGTATTGAGGGTTACTGCTCCCTTACTGAGAAGTGGAGTTCAAAGCTTGGGGAGCTCAAGAGTTAACTAATGGGACAATCAGTGGTACAACGTCAGCTCAACGTAAACCTTAACCCTTCAAGTTATCATGGATTGTGAACAGCGAGGCATGGTGAAGTTCCTGTTGAGTTAGATACCAAGGGCAGTGCCCTTTCACATGCCAACTGCTGTCTTGGGGGGGCAGGGAGATAACTTGTCCCTTCACCCCTCCCTTGAGGAGTAGAGGGAGCACTTCAAAAGGAAATCAGGAGAGCAAAACGGGGTCATGAGAGAGCTTTGGCAGAGAAAGTAAAGCAGAATCTAAAGATTTGCTATCCTCCAGTCTTCCGACACTATACCTATAGCCAACTAAGGGCAGAAGAGAGAGAACAGGACTCCTTAAAGATCAATGAGGTAATCTATGTGTGGAACCACAGGTTTTGGGTGAAACCCATCAATATTTACCATGGAGAGAGACGTGAAAGCTAGGGGGAACTCGGGGAAGTGAATAATTTTGAAAAGTGTCCACGTTACAAAAGAGGTAGTGCTGAAGCTCTTAAGACACAGACAGAAAGATAAATCTCTGAGATTGGATCAAGTACATTCCAGTACGTTGTGGGAAACTAAAGAACAAATTGTGGGGAGTCTAGCAGAGATATTTTCTCGTCAACAGACACAGGCAAGGTGCCTGAAGATTGGAGGAGATAAATGTTGTGCTTTTGTTTAAGAAAGATAGTAGGGGAAAGCCAAGGACTTACTGGGTGAGCCTAATGTGGGGGAGTTCTTGGAGGGGATTCTGAGAGGCAGGATCTACGTGCATTTGGAAAGGTCTGACGAGGGATAATCAGTGTCGGAAATTGTGCCTTACAAACTTGACAGAGTTTTTTGAAGGGTAACAAGAAAATAGATGACAGGAGACAATGTCTACATGGATTTTAGTAACGTCTTCGACAAGGTATTGCTTAGTCAGTAAGAATTGATCAGATGGGATCCAGGGAGGACCAGTCAATTGGATACAAAACAGACTTGCCGGCTGGAGACAGAAGGGAGTTGTAGAGGGTTATTTCTCAGACTGGAGGCCTGTGACCAGCGGGGATCGGTGCTGGTTTCACTGTTGTTTGTCATTTATGGAAACGATTTGGATGAGAATTTAAGAAGCATGTTTACTAAGGTTATGAATTACTCGCTGTCGATTTTTTTTAGCTCAAATGGTACAGTGCTCACTCTGCATGTGAGAGATAATGGGATCGCTGCCCCACATTCGATTGAGGGCAGCACGGCGGCACAGTGGTTAGCACCGCTGCCTCATAGCGCCAGAGATCCAGATTCAATTCCCGGCTCGGGTCACCATCTGTGTGGAGTTTGCACATCTCTCTGTGTCAGTGTGGCTTTCCTGTGGGTGCTCCACTTTTCTCCCACACTCCAAAGGTGTGCGGGTCGGGTGGATTGGCTGTGATAAATTTCCACTTAGTGTCGGGGTACAAGATGGATAAATGTGTAGGGTTATGGGGATAGGATGTGGTGGGATTGTGATCAGTACAGACTCAATGGGCCAAATGCCTCCTTCTGTAGTGTAGGGATTCTGCGATTACACCGAGATTGGTGATATAATGTACAGTGTTATCTTGGAATAAGACAGGATCTTGATTAATTGAACCAGTGGGTGAGAAATGTCCCAGATGGAGTTTAATAGCAGATAAATATGGGGTATTGTATTTTGGGAAATTGAAACAGGACCTCCTCTTTTGTAACGTGGATGTTTTTCGAAACATGACGATTTACTTCCTTGAGTTTCCGAGCTGCCGTCTCTCTCTCTCTCCACAGTAAATACTGACTACAAATATTTGTTTAGGATCTCATCCATCTCCTGTGGCTCCACAGATAGGTGACTTTGTTAATCTTTGAGCTGACCTATTTTCTCCCGAGTTACTCCTGCGGCCTTAATATACTTAATGACCAAGGCAGAGCTTACAGAGTTAATCGTAGGGTCCTGGAGGTCATAGAGTTAATGGTCGGGCCCTGGATGTTACAGAGTTAATGGTCGGGCCCTGGAGATAACAGTGTTAATGGTAGAACCCTGGAGGTTACAGAGTTAATGGTAGAACCCTGGAGGTTACAGAGTTAATGGTCGGGCCCTGGAGGTTACAGAGTTAATGGTAGGGCCCTGGAGGTTACAGAGTTAATGGTCGGGCCCTGGAGGTTAGAGTTAATGGTAGCGTCCTGGAGGTTACAGAGTTAATGGTAGGGCCCTGGAGATAACAGTGTTAATGGTAGAACCCTGGAGGTTACAGAGTTAATGGTAGAACCCTGGAGGTTACAGAGTTAATGGTAGAACCCTGGAGGTTATGGAGTTAATGGTCAGTCTCTGGAGGTTAGAGTTAATGGTAGGGTTCTGGAGGTTATGGTGTTAATGGTAGCGTCCTGGAGGTTACGGAGTTAATGGTAGGGCCCTGGAGGTTACGGAGTTAATGGTCAGTCCCTGGAGGTTAGAGTTAATGGTAGCGTCCTGGAGGTTAGAGTTAATGGTAGGGCCCTGGAGGTTATGGAGTTAATGGTCAGTCCCTGGAGGTTAGAGTTAATGGTAGCGTCCTGGAGGTTAGAGTTAATGGTAGGGCCCTGGAGGTTAGACTTAATTGTAGGTTCCTGGAGGTTACGGAGTTAATGGTAGGGCCCTG
This sequence comes from Sphyrna mokarran, assembly GCA_024679065.1. Lineage (NCBI taxonomy): Eukaryota > Metazoa > Chordata > Chondrichthyes > Carcharhiniformes > Carcharhinidae > Sphyrna > Sphyrna mokarran. The sequence goes on along the minus strand of JAGIQG010000017.1, from coordinate 56,312,492 downwards.
GAGGTTATGGAGTTAATGGTCAGTCCCTGGAGGTTAGAGTTAATGGTAGCGTCCTGGAGGTTAGAGTTAATGGTAGGGCCCTGGAGGTTAGACTTAATTGTAGGTTCCTGGAGGTTACGGAGTTAATGGTAGGGCCCTGGAGGTTACAGAGTTAATGGTAGGGCCCTGGAGTTCATGGAGTTAATGGTAGGGCCCTGGAGGTTACAGAGTTAATGGTAGGGCCCTGGAGGTTACAGAGTTAATGGTAGGGTCCTGGAGGTTAGAGTTAATGGTAAGGCCCTGGAGGTTAGAGTTAATGGTAGGGCCCTGGAGGTTACAGAGTTAATGGTAGGGCCCTGGAGATAACAGTGTTATTGGTAGGATCCTGGAGATTACAGAGTTAATGGTAGGGCCCTGGATGTTACAGAGTTAATGGTATGGCCCTGGAGGTTACAGAGTTATTGGTAGGGCCCTGGAGGTTACAGAGTTAATGGTAGGCCCTGGGGTTAGAGTTAATTGTAGGGCCCTGGAGGTTAGAGTTAATGGTAGGGCCCTGGAGGTTAGAGTTAATGGTAGGGCCCTGGAGGTTACTGATTTAATGGTATGGCCCTGGAGATTACAGAGTTATTGGTAGGGCCCTGGAGGTTAGAGTTAATGGTAGGGCCCTGGAGGTTAGAGTTAATGGTAGGGCCCTGGAGGATATGGAGAGACCGAGAGGTGCAAGTACACAGTTCATTGAAAGTAGTGTAACCAGGGTAGACAGAGTGGTGAAGAAGGCATTTGTCACACTTCATCAGTTTGAGTATAGGAGTTAGGATGTTATGTTACACCTGTAAATACACTGGTGAACTTACATTCGGAGTACTGTGTACAGTTCTGCGATACAAAAAATCTTCTTAAACTAGAAAGAATGAAAAAAATATTTACAAGGATGTTATCAGGAAGGTTTGAATTAGAAGGAAAGGCTGAATTGGCTGGGACTTTTTTCCCTGGAGCAGAGGATGATGAAGGGTGACCTTATAGATGTTTATAAAATCATGAGGGGCAGAGATAAGGTGAATAGCTAAGGTCTTTTCCCCAGGCTAGGGAAGTCCAAAACTAGAAGGCGTGGGTTTAAGGTGAGGAGGGAAGATTTGAAAAGGGACAACTTTTCCACACAGAGGATGCTGCGTGTATGGAATGAACTGCCAGAGGAGGTGGTAGAAGCGTCTACAATTATAAGACGTTTAGACATGGATAGAAAAGATTTAAAGGGATGTGGGCCAAGTGGCACTAATTCTGTTTTGGAAATCTGGTCAGCATGTTGGGGTGAAGGGTCTGTTTCTGTGCTGGATATCTCTATCACTCTTTTTCCCTTGTGTGTCAGGATCCCTTTGCCCAAATGAAACTCTGCCTTACGGCAAAGATCCCCACACTACCCAATATTAGCCGGTATTTCACTGACCCGCTCAGAGACTACACATTACATCTTTGTGCTCACCCTGTGGATTTACCCACTACCCACACACTTCCCGTGACCAATCCTGAAAGACATCCCCTCCGAGGAATCCTTGTTTAACTCCAGGGAAGGGTGGAGTTACTCTGGATTGTGGTGTGTGTGTGTGTGTGTGGGGGGGGGGGGGGGGGGGGGGGGTGTAATTACGCTAGATTTCCAGAAGGCATTGGACAAGATGCTTCACCAAAGACTGCTACATAAGATAAAGGTGCACAGTGTAATGTACTAGTATGGATAGAGGATTGGTTAGTTAACAGAAAGCAAACAGTGGGGGTAAATGGGTGCTTTTCTGCTTGGCAATCAGTGACTCACGGATCAGTGTTGAACATAGAACATAGAACATTACAGCACAGAACAGGCCCTTCGGCCTTCGATGTTGCGCCGACCAATATAAAAAGCAATGCCCCTCCAAACTAAACCATTCCCTTCTCTTCCATATACTTATCAACTAACCTCTTAAACGCCACCAAACCTGGTGCATCTACAACTGCTGCAGGCAGGGCATTCCACTCCCGAACCACCCTTTGGGTAAAGAACCTACCTCTGATATCCGTCCTATAACTATCAGTGTTGAGATTGCAATTGCTACAATTTGCATAGATGGTTTGGAGTTGGGGATCAAGTGTAGTGTGTCAAAGTTTGCAGATGACACCAAGATGGGTGGAAAAGCAAAGTGGGCAGAGGACGCTGATAGTCTGCAAAGGGATCTAGATAATCTAAGGATGAGGGCAAATGGAGTATAATGTCAGTAAATGTGAGATCATCCATTTTGGTAAAAATAACAGCAAAATGGACTATTATTTAAATGGTAGAAAATTTGCAGCATGCTGTTGTGCAGAGGGACCTGGGTGACCTTGTGCAGGAATCACAAGGAGATGGTGTGCAGGTACAGCAGGTAGTGAAGAAGGCAAATGGAATTTTATCCTTCATTGCTAGAAGGATGGAGTTTAAAAACAGCAAGGTTATGTTGCAGCTGTATAAGGTGCTGGTGAGGCCACACCTGGAGTTACTGTGGACAGTTTTGGTTTCCTTACTTGAGAAAGGATATCCTGGCACTGGAGGGGGTGCAGAGGAGATTCACTGGGTTGATTCCAGAGTTGAGAGGATTGGCTTATGAAGAGACACTGAGTAGACTGGGGCTATACTGATTGGAATTCAGAAGAATGAGGGGAATCTTATAGAAACATATAAGATTATGAAGGGAATCGATAAGATAGAAGCAGGGAAGTTGTTTCCACTGGCAGATGAAACTAGAACTAGGGGCCATGGCCTCAAAATAAGGGGAAGCAGATTTAGGACTGAGTTGAGGAGGAAATTCTTCACACAACGTGTTGGGAATCTGTGAAATTTCCTGCCCAGTTGAGGCTCCCTCATTGAATGTTTTTAAGGCAAGTATAGATAATTTATTGATCAATAAAGGAATTAAGGCTTATAGTGAGAAGGTGGGTCCACGAAATGATCAACCATCATTTTATGGAGCGGTGGAGCAGGCTCGAAGGGCAAGATGGCCGACTAAGGCCCCTATTCCCTAAAACAGGGGAGGGTGTAGTTACACTGGAGTGTGTGTGTGTGGGGGGAGGGTGTAGTTACACTGGAGTGT
>JAGIQG010000017.1:55238784-55653715 GCA_024679065.1 Sphyrna mokarran | reverse complement strand
TGTCTCCTGTCCCTCACCCTCTATCTCTCTCTCGCCCCCCTATCCTTCAACCCCCTCTCTATCTCTGCCCTTCTCTCTCTCGCCCCCTCTCTCCCTCACCACCTCTCGCTCTCTCGCCCTCTCTCGATTCTCTCGCCCTACTCTCTTCCATTCACCACCTCTCTATCTCTCTCGCCCCCTCTTCTCCCTCACCCCCTCTTCTCTCTCTCTCTCGCACCCCTCTCTCCCTCACCCTCTCGCCCCCTCTCTCTCACCCTCCTTCCTCGCCCCACTCTATCCCTCACCCCCTCTCCCTCACCCCCTCTCTCTCTCTCGCCCCCCTACTTCTACCTCACCCAATCTCTCTCTCTCTCTCTCTCTCTCTCTCTCTCTCTCTCCCTCTCCCTCTCTCCCTCTCCCTCTCTCTGATTCTCTCTCCCCCCTCTCTCCCTACCCCCCCCCCCCTCTCCCTCCGCCCTCCCCCTCTCTCCACCCTCTCTCCCTCACCCTCCTCGCCCCTCTCTCCCTCACCCCCACTCTCTCTATACTCCCTCGCCACCCTCTCTCCCTCTCCCTCCCCGCCCCTCTCTCTCTCTTCCTCTCGCCCCCTCTCTCCCTCTCGCCCCCTCTCTCCCTCACCCTCTCTCTCTTTCTCTCTCTGTCTCTCAGGGCGGATCCATATCCGGCCGGCGGCTCCTGCAGGTGAACCGGAAATCGTTGGGATTTGAATCAGCTGCGGGCTCGCGGCTGGGATGGAGCGCGCGCCGCGGGCTTCCCGGGCCAAAGCGGGCGGTCACTGTGAGCGCTTCAGCTACATCTGCCTCAAATTCACCCTCATCACCTACTCCACCTTCTTCTGGGTAAGTCAGAGTGGCAGCTTTAATAGGAGAGCAACCCAGAGATACCGTCACCCGGTCCCCACCCCGGGGAGCCGGACCCAGGGGCGCCCCTCACCCAGTGCCCACCCAGAGGAGCTGGCATCCAGGGGCGCCTCTCACCCAATGCCCACCCAGGGGTGCCCCTCATCCAGTGCTCACCCCGGGGAGCCACCACCCGGGGGAGCTGGCACCCGGTCCCCATCCCAGGGAACTGTCACCCAGGGGAGCAGTCTCCCAGTGCCCACGCCGGGGAGCTGTCACCTGGTGCCTTCCCCCCCCCCCCCCCCCCGTGGAGCTGTCACCTAGGGGAACCGTCACCCAGTGCCCGCCCCAGGGAGCCCGTCACCCGGTCTCTCCCCCTCAACCCCCCGGGGAGCTGTCACCCAGTCCCACCGGGGGAGTCCCTCGCCCAGTGCCCACCCTGGGGAGCTGGCACCCAAGGGAGGTGTCACCCGGTGCCCACCCCGGGGAGGTGTCACCCGGTGCCCACCCCGGGGAGGTGTCACCCGGTGCCCACCCCGGGGAGGTGTCACCCGGTGCCCACCCCGGGGAGGTGTCACCCGGTGCCCACCCCGGGGAGGTGTCACCCGGTGCCCCCGAGGTCCACCCCGGGGAGGTGTCACCCGGTGCCCACCCCGGGGAGGTGTCACCCGGTGCCCACCCCGGGGAGGTGTCACCCGGTGCCCACCCCGGGGAGGTGTCACCCGGTCCTCATCCTGGGGAGCAGGCACCCAGGGGAGCTGTCACCCAATGCCCATCCCGGGGAGCTGTTACCCAGTGCCCATCCTAGGGAGCCATCACTCAGTGCCCATCCTGGCGAGCTGTCACCCAGGAGATCTGTCATCCAGTCTCCACCCAGGGAAGCCATCACCCAGGGGGTGCCGCTGAACCGTGGAATCATAGAATTCCTACAGTGCAGTAGAGGCCTTTCAGCCGATCGTCTGTACTGACCCTTTGAAAGAGCATCTTACCCAGGCCTACCCCCTTTTCCTATTTCCATAACATGGTCAATCCACCTAACTTACAGATCTTTGTTCCATCGGAGGAAACCAGAGCAGCTGGAGAAAACTCCTGCATACACGGGCAGAATATGCAAACTACTTAACAGGGGACCACACAGTCACTCATGGCTGAAATTGAGCCCAGATCCCTGGTGCTGTGAGATAATAGTGCTGGCTATTGTGCTGCCCCACCCAGTGGAACTGACACCCAGTCTGCACTCTGCCATAGAGCCACACCAAGGGACGTGACACCCAGTTTTCACCCTGTCACAAGGAGCCCACCAAGGGATCTGGCACCCAGTCCTGACTTTGGTATGGAGAATCCCATCCAGGGGAGGTGGCATCTTGTTTCCACCCTGTCAGAGAGCCCTATACAGGGGAATTGGCACCCAGTCCCCACCCTGGCAGAGAGCCTCGTGTTTGTCTGAAAGAGCTAAGAGTTGTCAAGATTTGCTACCTGCATAAGAATTTAACAATCTTGCATGTGTTTAAATTTTCCATGGCCCAGCATGTCCCAGATTCTGTAACAACCGATGATGTACTTTTGTAGAGGCAGTAGTGGGCTTGTGAGAGATGGTAGTGATATACTGTGTTTACAATAGTGTGTTTGCTGTGAGATATTGTGTATGTTATTGTGGTAATTGTTGGAAACATGGTATCCAATTTACACAGTAATATTGCACAATCAGCAGTGGCTAAATAATCTGTTCTAAGTATTGGCTCAGGGCTAAATACTTGCCAAGCAGTGGAGGAACACCTAGTGCTGTTCTTTAGTTGTGTCAACGAACCTTTTGTATTCGCTGGAGAGGGCAGATTGGACTGTTTCCAACCTTGGGTGGGATTTTCTGGCCTTATTCACCTCAAAACTGAAAAATCCCACCCAAGGTCAACAGACCTTTGGAATTATACTCACTGTTGTAATATAACAAACAAGACAACCAGCTTGTGCACAGTAAGGTCCTACAAATAACAGTGTGATAATGACCAGATCACCCCCTCAGCCTTTTATGCTCCAGAGAAAAAAGTCCCAGTCTATCCAGTCTCTCCTTGTAATTCAAACCATCAAGTCCCAGTAGCGTCTGAGTAAATCTTTTCTGCACTCTTTCTAGTTTAATAAGTTCCTTTCTATAATAGGATAACCAGAATGGTACACAGTATTCCAAGTGTGGCTTTACCAATGTCTTGTACAAATCCAACAAGACATCTCAACTTCTGTATTCAATGTTCTGAGAATTAAACCAAGCATTCCGAATGCCCCCTTCACCACTCTGTCCACCTTTGACTCCACTTTCAAGGTGCTATGAACCTGTACCCCTAGATCTCTTTGTTCTATAATTCTTCCCGCCGCTCTACCGTTAACTGAGTAAGTCCTGCCCTGGTTAAATCTATCAAAATGCATCACCTCACACTGAGATAAATGAAACTCCGTTTGCCATGTGTCGGCCCACTGGCACAGTTACAAAGCGAGATAACCTTCACTGTCCACTATGCCAGCAATCTTGGTGTTATCTGCAACTTATAAAAAGATTTAAATGACAGTGGACTGAGCACTGATCCCTGAGGCACACCGCTGGTCACAGGCCTCCAGTTTGAAAAACAGCCCTCTCCAACCATCCTCAGAAGCCAATTTTGTATCCATTTAGCTACCTCACCCTGGATCCTATGAGATTTCACTTGTGTAACAACCTATCATACGGTACCTTGACAAAGGCCTTGCTAAAGTCCATGTAGACAACTTCAACTGCATTGCCCTCATCCATCTTCTTGGTTACCTCTAAAAAAAATTCAATCAAATTTGTAAGACATGATTTTCCACTCTTAAACCCACACTCACTGTCACTAATCGGTCCTTGTATCCCTAAATGCCTGTCGATCCTGTCTCTCAAAATACCTTCCAATGACATATCCATCACAAATGTGAGATTCACTGGCCTGTAGTTTCCAGGCTTTTCCCTGCAGCCCTTTACATTTGCCACCCTCCAATCTTTGGGCACCTCACCTGTGACTATTGATTCAAATATCTCTGCTGGAGACTGCAATTTCCTCCCTAGCCTTCCACGATGACCTGGGATACGCTTAATCAGTCCCAGGGATTTACCTACTTTGATGAGCTTTAAAACTTCCAGCATCACCTCCTCTAATATATACTCTTCTCAAGATTTCACTATTTATTTCCCAAGTTCCTTAACCTTCATATTTTTCTCAACAGTAAATACTGATGAGAAATATTCATTTAGGATCTCACCCATCTCTTGTGAATCTGCACATAGATGACCTTGCTGATCCTTAAGAGGCCCTACGCTCTTCCTAATTACTCTTTTGCCCTATATGTATTTATAGAAGCTCCCTGAATTCTCTTTGTCTTATCTGCCAAAATAACCTTGTGTTTTTTGCCCTCCTGATTTCTCTCTCAACTCTACCCCTATACCCTTCAAGTGGATTGCATGTCATGTGCCTCCTTCTTCTTGTTGGCTCAATATCCTGAGTCATCCAGGTTTCCCTACTCTACCAGCCTTGCCCTTCATTGTAAGAGGAATGTGCTTACACCGGACCTTGGTTAACACACTTTTGAAAGCCCCCCAGTTACCAGATGTGCCTTTCCCTTCCCACAGACTCCCCCAATTAACTTTTAAAAGTTAACCATCAAAATTGGCCTTGTTCCAATTTAGAATATTAACTTTTGTGCCAGACCTATCATTCTCCATAGCTGTCTTAAAACTAATAGAATTATGGTCACTGATCTCTCAGTGATCTCTCACTAACACTTCTGTCACCTGCTCTTCCTTATTTCCCAAGAGGAGGTCAAGTTTCGCTCTCTGTCCAGTCAGGCCATCCACTTACTGAATGAGAAATTCATCCTGAATACACTCACCAAATTTCTTCCATCCAACACTCTAATACTCTGGCTGTCCTAATCAATGTTTAGAAAGTTAAAATTCCCTACTATTACCACCCTATTTTTCTTGGAGCTATCTGTAATTTCCTTACGTATTTGCTCCTTAATTTCCTGCTGACTATTTGGGGGTCTATAAGTGATTTCCCCCTTCTCATTTCTCAGTTCTACCCATATGGACTCAGTGGGCGAATCCTTGGATATATCCCCTCTCAGTACTGTGATGATGTTTTCCTTAATCAAAAGTGCAACTCTTCCTCTCTCACCTCCTGTTCTATCTGTACCCTGGAACATTGAGCCACCAGTCCTATCCCTCCCTTATTCATATTTTAGTAATACTATAATATCCCAGTCCCACAGATCCATCCATGCCCTGAGTTCATTTGCCTTGACCATCAGGCATCTTGTATTGAAATAAATGTGGTTTCATGTGGTCTTCCCTTGCTATCTGTCTTGCTTTTGCCTGATTTGTCTGGCATTACGATTACTGATATTGCATTATTAATTAATGTGCTCTCTTTAACTTCTGTGCTACCCTCAATGTTCTCTTCTGTCTCCCTACTGCTTTGCATCCCAGTTAAAGTTGAACCTTAACAATCAAGGTATGAGGCAAAGGTGCTAACACTGAGATAAGACTGATACGTGATGCAATATTTGTATGTCATGTATTAATGCTTCAGGCATCCCCTGCGCTCCTGTTCCCAGAGGAGGGATATGAGATTTTGCAGCTGTATCAGGAATGTATCTCCAGAGATGTGCTGTCTTACTGTGCTGTCTGGAGAAAATACACAATTCTCTAACCAATGCTCAGGATTCCCTTCACACACATTGTTAGCCACTTTAACACTTGAATAGCAGGTTAGATGTAAGGATTTGCATTCTAATCAGCAATCTGTAACTGTGTGGATATGAGTGCCTCTGCAGATCAGAACACTGCATTTGCCTGACGAAGGCTGTAAAGTCGAAAGCTCATGGATTTACTATCAAATAAATTGGTTGGATTTAAAATTGGTGTTGTAAAACTTTACTGAGTTTTCCAGAGATGCACTGAGAATGTATCTGTGTTTCAGAATTTCAGCAGGGATTCCAAAAAAATAAGGCAGGGGCCTTATTTTTCAGCTGTCAAATGGCTTTTTCAACACTGCCCTGATCTGGGGTAATCCTGAGACTGAGCCTGACGAGGTATTGAAAAATAGAATTGAGGGTGTTCAAGTCAAGGTTAAGTGTTTTAAAATGTTCCTTCCAGCAAACATTGACTGTCACCCTGTCCTTGAGCCCCTGTGCTTGATGACCCCATAAGAACCAGAGGCCAATAACATTGAAATAAGGTTGATATGTGATGCAGTTTTTGTTATATAATGACATGATGACTATGTGAGGTAAGATTACCAAGTCTGAAGATGACACAAAGATTGGACGGGTGGTTAACATTCAGTGTTGGAGTTGTATAGAACTTTGGTGAGTTCTGCTCACAAACAGAGCGTATCCACTCACCTGACGAAGAGGGCAAACCCCAAAAGCTAGTGAATTTACTATCAAATAAACTTGTTGGACTTTAATTTGGTGTTGTGAGACTTCTTACTGTGTTTACCCCAGTTCCACACTGGCATCTCCACATTTTTTAAAAGACACTGTTGTTTAAAGGTTAATGGAAGTGCTCTGATTACCATTCCTGGAAAACGCAATTTCTTTATAAGAAAATGTAATGAAGCAGTTTTAAAGAATCAGGGACTTTTTGACCCAGGTCTGTTTTGAAAAAGAAATAATGACTTGAAATCTGTGTTTAAAAAGCTGGTAGACTAGGTAAAGAAGATCCAGTTCAAAGTAGATGGGGCATAGAAGTTGCCTCAAAATTGCTGTCCGTTCTGAAATTGACAGGCTGCAAATTTTCCTCAGGGCGCTCCTGAAAATTAGCGCAAGGGACATTGATTATTTCTCAGATCAGTGCTGAGAGGCCAACATATAACCCAGATTCACTTCAAGAACTATCCTTTTCCCTTGAACCATTGACTTTTAACCTCGTGGCAGAATTCCTTTATTTTATCATTTTTTTGTGTGAGAGGGAGTTAGAGTATCTAGAGTAATTATTATATTTTCATGTTTCATAGTATATATTAAGTTTTGCTTTACTTGACAAATCTGGATAACTACTGCTATTTATTTGTAGGGAAACTTTATTTTATTTTCTTAGCCAGGATTGTTTGATGCACAGTTGTAGCTTCTGAAAATCTCTTGTACACTTGTCTCTTTGTATTTTCTTATTGGGTGAATTTAAATAATCTAGCTGTCAGCTTAATATTTTTGGCGTATTTTTAGTTCAGTTACAATGGCACATTGTTTCAGTTTCCTGATCAGTTACCATTGTGTTTTGTCTAGTCCAGTAGAATACCAGCCATTTGTTTGCTCATTACTTTGTTCATGAAATGCTGTAAATGCTGATGTAATACATACATTCATAATACCATTAGAGAATTTATTCCCAATACCTGCACTGTAATAATATTAAAATTTTAATTATATATTTGTAGCTCTTTTTTTCTCTGGTGCAAATGTATTATTTTGTACACTTTTTCTCCATTCCGCACCATGTACTGCTCTAACTCAGTCCTTACCAAAGTCTCAATACTGGAAGCTCTTGCAGCCCCCTCAATCTTTACCTGAGGAAGGAATCCACAAGTTTTTGAACTCAAGATTGTAATTTCTTAAATGGTTTTAAATCAGCCCTTTCTATTTCAAATTTAAAAAAGGGCAGCATGATGGCACAATGGTTAGCACAGCTGCTTCACAGTGCCAGGCATGAGGGTTTGATTCCTGTCTTGGGTCACTGTCCATGCAAAGTTTGCACATTCTCCACGTCTGCGTGAGTTTCCTCCAGGTGCATTCAGTTTTGTCCCAAAGATGTGTCGGTTAGGTGGATTAGCCATGCTAAGTTGCCCCTTAGTGTTGGAGTAGCTAGGGTAAATGCATGGGATTATGGGATTGTAGTCAGTGCAGACTCGATGGACCAAATGGCCTCCTTCTGCATGTAGGATTCTATGATTCAAATCTCTAGTTGCTGGAATTTAGTCTTTGTCCATCCAATATCTCTCCTCTCTCAAACACCCTGACAAGCCGTATCTCTCCCAAACTAATATGTCTGCATTGTAGTTTACTCCATTGAGTAGTTTGACCAAATTACTAACTAATTGCTTATTGCTGTATCTGAAGGCTATCAATGAGAGCTATCAAATCAAAAGGGAAACATCAGTATTGTAAACCATAAACTTGCAGAATTCTACTTGAAATAAACAATAATTGTACTACACGATAGTAAATATGATGGAGAAAAAGTATAATTCCTTTTGCTTCTTGATTCAAACAATACCTTAGTAAATAATAGGATACTGACTGTCACAGCTAGCATCTTGGAGAAAGCTTGCTTAATTTAACATTGGACGAGAACATAAATTCCGTTTTTCATTTTCTTCATGACTAGTAATCCAGGGACTCAAGGTAATGCTCTGGGACCCACATTCAAATCCCACAGCAGGGGGTGGAATTCAAAAACTGAATCGGATATATGGAATTAAAAATCTGAGGATGACATGAGATTATTGTTGATTGTCGTTAAAAAAAAATCTGGTTCAATAATGTCTTTTAGGGGAGGAAATCTGCCATCCCTTTCTGGACTATCCAGCCCCACAACAATGTGGTTGCTTCTTAAATGCCCTCTAAAATGGCCAGGCAAGCTATTCATTTATATCCAACCACTGCAAAAGAAACAAAAAGGAATGAAACCAGATGGACCATCCGTCATTGAATTCTGCACAGAAACCCGATCCTGTTGATCCTTTAAAGTCCTCCTTACTAACTTCTAGGGGCTTGTGCCAAATTGGAGAGCTGTTCACAGACTAATTAAGCACACTCAATGAATCATACCTTACAGAAAATGTCTCAGACACTAAATGGGATAGATCTTCTAGCAGCTCTAAACTGGACATCCATGGGTCATCAGCAGCAGTAGAATTGTACTGGACCACAATCCGTACCTCCATGGCATATCCCCGCTCTACCATTATCAAGCCAGGGATCAACTCTGGTTCAAAGAGTTTAGGAAGCCATACCAGGATCAACACCAGGCATATCTAAAAATGAGGTTTCAACCTGGTGAAGTTACAAAACAGGACTGCTTGTGTGCTAAATAGCATAAGCAGCAGGTAAATAGAGCAAAGCAACCCATACCAACAGATCAGATCTAAGCTCTACAGTCCTGCCATGTTAAGCTGTGAATGGTAATGGACAATTAAACAACTCAGTCAAGGAGGCGGCTCCATAATTATCCCCATCCTCAATGATGAAGGAGCTCAGCACATCAGTGCAAAAGATAAGGCTGAATGGAAGATTCATCATGGGCTACTCTAGAGGTACCCAGCATTATAGATGTCAGTCATCAGCCAATTTGATTCACTCTATATTACATCAGCAAATGGCTGAAGGCACTGGATACTGCAATGGCTATGGGCCCTGATAAAAATCCAGCAATAGTCCTGAAGATTTGTTCTTCGGGACTTGCCACACTTGTATAAATTCATCTAGATTCTTCTTAACTGGATCTATGCAGTTTATCTCAACCATTCCCTGTGATGGTGAGTTCCACCTTCTCGTCACTCTTGAGATAAAAGATTTATTCCCAATTCCCTATTGGATTTCTTGGTAACTCTGTTACATTGATGTTTGCTCTTCTCCTCAAGAAGAAAGCTGGAAATTTGGATTTAAAACAGAAAATACTGGAATTACTAATAGACCTGACAGCATCTCTGGTAAGAGTGAGAGAGTAAATATTTCAGGTTGGTAACCTTTCATCAGAAATGAAGAAGTTAAATACGTGGTGTGTTTTAAGCAAGTGAAAGGGGTGAGTGTGGGAAGAAGAACATAAAGGAACGTCTATTAAAGGGTGGCAGTCAGGAGAGATTAAATTGCAAATGGATTCACGGTAAAAAGCCAAAAAGAATATAAGAAATAGGAGCAGGAGTAGGCCATCTAGCCCCTCGAGCCTGCCCTGCCATTCAATAAGATCATGGCTGATCTGACAGTGGTTCAGTTCCACTTATCCGCCTGCTCCCTATAACCCTTAATTCCCTTATTAGTCAAAAATCTATCTACCTGTGAGTTAAACCATTTAACAAGATAGCCTCCACTACCTCAATGGGCAGAGAATTCTAAAGATTCACTACCCTCTGGGAGAAGAAATTCCTCCTCAACTCTGTTCTAAATTGACTCCCCCTTGTTTTGAGGCTGTGCCTTCTATTCTTGTTTCCATTCTAAGTGGAAATAATCTCTCTGCTTCTACCCTGTCTGGCCCCTTCATTATCTTATATGCCTCTATAAGATCTCCCCTCAGCCTTCTAAACTTTGAGTAGACTGGGTCTATACTCTATCTCCTTATAAGCTAACCCATTCATCCCCAGAATCAACCTGGTGAACCTTCTCTGCATCCCTCAAAAGCTAATATATCGTTCCTTAAATAAGGGGACCAAAATTGCACACAGTATTCTGGGAACGGCTTCACCAGTACCTTGTATGATTGCAGCAAGACCTCCCTGCTTTTATACTCCATCCCACTTGTGATAAAGGCCAACATTCCATTTGCCTTCTTGATCACCTGCTGCACTGCAAACTGACTTTTTGTGATTCATGTACAAAGACCTCCAAATCCCTCTGCACAGTAGTATGTTGTAATTTTTCACATTTAAATAATGATCCATTTTACTATTATTCCTTCCAAAGTGGATAACCTCACACTTGCAACGTTATACTCCATCTGCCAGATCCTTGCCTACTCACTTAGCCTATCCAAACCTCTCTGCAGACTTTCCGTGCTTGCCACGCAATTTGCTTTCCCACTTATCTTTGTGTCATCTGCAAACTTTGTTACCCTACGCTTGGCCCCCTCCTCCAGTTTGTCTATGTATATGGTAAACAGTTGAGGTCCAGCACCGATCCCTGCGGCATGCCACTAATCACCAACTGCCAACTGGAAAAGCACCCATTTATTCCAACTCTTTGCTTTCTATTAGATAGCCAATCCTCAATCCACGCTAACACTTTACCTCCAATTCCGTGTATCTTAATCTTATACAGCAATTTTTTGTGAGGTACCTTTCTGAATGCCTTCTGGAAATCTAAAAACACCACATCCAGCGGTTCCCCTCTGTCAACCGCACTTGTTACATCTTCATAAAAATCCAGTAAATTTGTCAAACGTGACTTTCCGTGCATGAATCCATGCTGCGTCTGCTTGGTTGAACCATTCTTTTCCAGGTGTCTTGCTATCTCTTCCTTAATAATAGATTCCAGTGTTTTCCCAACTGCGAATGTTAAGTTAACCGGCCTGTAATTAGCCGCCTTTTGTCTACCTCCTTTTTTAAACAGCGGCATTACATTAGATGATTTCCAATCAGCTGACATCTCGCCAGAGTCCAGCAAATTTTGATAAATTACAACTAAGGTATAAAAAGTTAGTTTCTTAAATTTATGTTGAGTTTTTTTGGTGAGTTTGTACAGAAATTTGCTCTGAAAGGATGTTCAGTTATAGTTGTGATTTCTGTTGAAGAAAGGTGTTCTTGATGTATGGTCAGTAGTTCATTTAGATATCTCATTTAAATCTCATGTATATTTAAAGTCAGCAATCTTAGTAGTCCTAGAAAAGAGTTTACGTTACAAACTGTGGATTGGACTTGCCCGAATCATTTATTTGATGCAATATTTCATATGTTGAAAGTCTATATTCCATTCGTATGTTTGAATGTCATCCTCGTTTGAAGTAATCTTTTTAATTTTAAATAAAGCAAGCAGTCGTAGACATTAGGCAGCAGTAGCAGAGGCCTTACCACATTAGGCATGTACTACTGGACATGTAAAGGAACAAATGAGATTTCGGTGCCAGTCAACAGTTGTGCAAGATTGATTGCAGCAGTCTTTTTAGATGGTAATATTCAAGTAAATGGTGACCTGGAGACTTGGACAGGAGCATTTCTGGGATGATTGCACATTCATATGCATTAGAAATGCTCTTAACTGACATTGGCATACTTCCCAGACAAATGTTTGCCTTTGCTTACCTACTTGAAACCTTTTAAAACCTTTATTTTAATGAATCCAAATGCTCACTTTTTCCCCTTTCATTGTTTAAAGAAACAATCAGAAATAGATATTTTATACTAATATGTAATGGGACCAATGAGTATTTGTTTAATTATTTTGCTGTAGAAATTACATGTTGATTCCACAAAAAGCTTGGTGTAAAAGAGATTAGTGATTAATGATGCTTGATCGTATTGTAAAACAAATTGTGTTTAATATCAAGCTTTCACCTAGTAGCTTCAGAGCAGTTTTTGCAGAGGTGTAAGACTAGCTGAATTGCGTGCCGGATTTATTCCTTAAAACCCTAGTGTCTCAAATTACATAATGAACCTATATTAGTTTTAAACTATTTTGTGATTGTAAGATGCCTGCAGTAAGGGCAAGTATCAGTAGTTCTTTACTAGATTGTTTTGCTCAGGTTAGCACTTTTGCCTCACTGCACCAGGGACTCAGGTTCAAGTCTGGTGTTGGGTAACTATGTGGAGTTTGCATGTTCTGTGTGGGTTTCCTCTGGGTGTTCTGACATTCTCCCACACTCTAAAGATGTGCAGGTTAGGTGGATTGGCCATGATAAATTGTTCCTTAGTGTCCCAAGATGTGTAGATTAGGGGATTAGTGGGGAAAGTACGTGGGGTTACAGGGATAGGGTAGGGAATGGGTTTGGCTAAAATGCTTTGTCAGAGCATCAATACCTGATGAGTCAAATAACCACCTTCTGCAGTACAGAGGATCCTATTCAATGATACCAAAGAAAAAGTAAACTCCTTTTATGTTACGATAAACAAAGGATTAAAAATAAATTAATTATTAAGAAAAATCACAGACTCAATCACTAACAAAGGAGAATTAATTATATTTGTCAGAATAGGAATGATAACTGCCATTTATTTCTTAAGTAGGATTACATTAACTCCGCAATGAAGCTACTGTGAAAAATCCACTAATTGTCACACTCCCATGCTTATTCAGGTACACTGAGGAAGAATTTAGCATGGCCAATTCACTAAACCACCATGTCTGTCAGGCTGTGTGAGGAAACCAGAGCACCTGGAGGAAACCCATGCAGATACGGGGAGAATATGACAGTGACCCAAGCCGTGAATCGAACCCAGATCCCTGACACTGTGAGGCAGCAGTGCTAATCACTGTGCCACCATGCTGTCACAAAATCCATGGACTTTCCCAGCACTGCATGAGTGCAGGATATGTCTTAAGGTTGTGTAGATATCACTGAACTTGAGGCCCAGCTGCTAGTATCCTCTAATGTACAGGAGGAAGAAGCATTTTTGGGGTGTATGTTGCAAAAGATATCACTCCATTGTTTAGTAAGATGGAGAAGTACAGCAGAGGAACGGAAGTGCTTAGCCATACAGTGAGGGAGCAGGAACAAATGAGAACTGCCATTTGTAAGTAATTTCCAAGATCAAATAGTGTTGTTCCTTCTATATGCCAGCATAGGGAACATAATGGGATGGGTAATCGGGTAGGACAATCTTTATAAAGGTATGGTTATGCTAGAAAAGGCACAGAGTTGATGAACCATATACGAGAATGAGAAAGGATACAGATAATTTGAAAGGGGAACAAATGATAGCTATCAGTTTGAGTGTAGATGTTGATGTAAGCAAATAGCCATGTATAGCAAAGTGTTTGAATGACGAAGATCCTTTTGATTTCATTCTTTCAAATTAACTATGCATACCAAGGTTTTGTTAAATTATTCAACTGTGCTTATATGAACTCTGTGTCCTGGCCTGTATTATTTCACCTGACAGCATAGAAAATGTATACTGTGAAAAATCATAGAATATTGTGGCAGAGAAGGAAGCTATTTGCCCTTTGAGAGATATCAAATTAGTCCCCACTCTTCTCTTACTCATGTTATAAGAAAGATAGAGGCACTGGAGAGGATACATAGAAGATTTGCAAGGATACCATAAATTTGTATCTGTGTATCAGGAAAGGATTGACAGGTTGGATAGTCTAAAAATAATGGCTAAGGGGTGATTTATTAAAGATCTTAAGACATTGAAAGTTTTTGGGTGTCGAGAGAAGCTTTCCCTTTGGAGAAGAGCACAACTCAAGGCCATCAATATAAAGTCGTCACCAAGAAATCAATACGAATTCAGAAGAATCTTTTCCGCGCACAGGTGAGAATGTGGAACTCCCTCCCACAGAGTATGGTTGAAGCAAATGGCATTGATGCATTTAATTAGAAGTTAGACAAGCACATGAAAGGAAAGGAAAAGAGAAAAATGATAGATTTAGAGAAGGAGGCTCAACTGGAGCATAAACATAAAGATGCTATTTTCACAAGATTAGGTAATCCCGAGACCATTGGCAATTCTTGAGATTATGAAAATAGATAAGTCCCCTAGGCCGGATGGGATTTATCCTAGGATTCTGTGGGAGGCTATGGAGGAGATTGCAGACCCTTTGGCTTTGATCTTCGCGTCGTCATTGGTTACAGGTATAGTGCCAGAAGACTGGCGAATAGCAAATGTTGTCCCCTTGTTCAAGAAGGGGAGTAGAGACCATCCTGGGAATTATAGACAGGTGAGCTTTACTTCTGTTGTGGGCAAAGTTTTGGAAAAAATTAGAAGGGATAGGATTTATAATCATCTAGACAGAAATAAATTGATTAGGGAAAGTTTTGTGAAGGGTGAAGTTTTTTGAAAAGGTGACCAAAGAGTGGATAAGGGTAAGGCAGTTGACGTGGTGTATATGGATTTCAGTAAAGCCTTTGATAAGATTCCCCATGGTAGGCTACTGCAGAAAATGCAGATGCATGGGATTGAGGGTGATTTAGCTGTTTGGATCAGGAATTGGCTAGCTGATAGAAGATGGAGGTTGGTGGTTGATAGGAAATATTAACCTGGAGTTCAATTACAAATAGTGTATCTCAGGGATCTGTTTTGGGGCCACTGCTGTTTGTCATTTTTATAAATGACCTAGATGAGGGTGTAGAAGGATAGGTTAATAAATTTACTGACGACACCAAAGTCGGAGGAGTTGTAGACAGTGAGGATGGATGTTACAATCTAAGAGAGACATAGATAAGTTGCGGAGCTGGGCCGAGAGATGGCAAATGGAGTTTAATGTGGAGAAGTATGAGGTGATTCACTTTGGTAAAAGTAACAGGAGTATGGAATATAGGGCTAATGGAAGGACTGTTAGTAGTGTCGACAAGCAGAGAGATTTCAGTGTACGTGTGCATAGAACCTTGAAAGTTGGCACCCAGGTTGATAAGGTTGTTGAGAAGGCATATGGTGTGTTACCTTTTATTGGTAGAGGGATTGAATTTCGGAGCTATGAGTCATGTTGCAACTGTACAAAATTCTGGTATGGCCGTACTTGGAGTATTGCGTTAAGTTCTGGTCGCCGCATTATAAGAAAGATGTGGAGGCATTAGAAAGGGTGCAGAGGAGGTTTATCAGGATGTTGCCTGGTATGACGGGTAGGTCTTATGAGGAAAGGTTGAAGGACTTGAGATCATTTTCATTAGAGAGAAGAAGGTTAAGAGGTGACCTAATTGAAGCATACAAGACAATCAGAGGGTTAGATAGGGTGGACAGTGAGAGCCTTTTTCCTTGGATGGTGATGGCTAACAGGGGACATAGCTTTAAATTAAGGACAGATGTCAGCGGTAGGTTCTTTACTCAGAAGGTAATAAGGGCGTGGAATGCCCTGCCTGCAGCAGTTGTGGACTTGCCAACTTTAAGGGCGTTCACATGGTCAGTGGATAGACACATGGATAACATTGGAATAGTTTAGGTTAGATGGTCATTAGATTGGTTCCACTGGTTGGTGCAACATCGAGGGCCATGGGCCTGTACTGCGCTGTAATGTTCTAATAATTCATTTCAATGATTCAGAATATTCTGAGTTATTCAAATAACTCAGAAATTTGAATTATTATTGTCACATGCATTAATATTGAAGTGAAAAGTGTTGTTTCTTGTGCACTATACAAAGCATACTGTACATAGAGAAGAAAAGAGTGCAGAATGTAGTGTTACAGTTATAGCTAGGATGCTGAGAAAGATCAATTTAATTTGAGATAGGTCCCCATTCAAAAGTTTGATAGCAGCAGGAAAGAAACTGTTTTCCAGTCAGTTGGTATACGATCTGACTTTTGTATCTTAATGGAACAAAGTTGAAGAGAATATGTCCAGGCTGCATGGGGTCCTTGATTATTCTGGCTGCTTTTCCGAGGCAGCAGGAGTATAGACAGAGTCAACAGATGGGAGGCTACTTTGTGTGACGGACTAGGCTTCGTTCACGATCCTTTGCAGTTTCTGGCAGTTTTGCACTGAGCAGGAGCCATTTCAAGCTGCGATAGAATCGGAAAGTATACTTTCTATGATGCATCTGTAAAAGTTGGTGAGAGTTAGCAGACGTGCCAACTTTCCTGAGAAAGTAGAGGTGCCGGTGGGCTTTCTTATCTGTAGCGTTGGGGTGGAGGGACCAGAACATGTTGTTGAGGTGGATACCTAGAAACTTGAAACTGTCAACCGTTTCCACTTCAACTCTGTTGATGTAGACAGCGACATGTCTTCCATTACGCTTCCTGAACTTGATGGCTATTTCCTTTGTTTTCTTTTACATTGAGGAAGAGATTGTCATCATTGCATCAGTTCATCAGATTCTCAGTCTCTTTCCTGTACTCTGCCTCATCATTGATTGAGATCCAACCCAATACAGAGGTGTCATCAGCAAACTTGAAAATAGAGTTGGAGAGGAATTTGGCCATAATGTTATAGATGTATAAGGAGTATATGAGGGGCTGAGGGCACAGCCTTGTGGGGCACTGGTATTAAGGATGATTGTGGAGGTTTTTTTTAATCAATCCTGACTGGTGGTCATGGATCTAATGGCAGAAGGAGTCATCGAACTCGAGGCCATGAAGTTTAGAGATGGGTTTTGTGGGAATAAAACAAGAATGGTTGGGAGGAGAGAATTGAGAAGAGGTGACTGGGAGCAAGCAGGTTAGCTCGCAAATAGAGAAGGATTGTAGACAGTGTAAGAGGGAGGATAGACGGGTAATGGAGAAGGGGAGCGCTCAAACTGAAGGTTTGAGATGCGTCTATTTTAATGCCAGAAGTGTAGTGAATAAAGTGGATGAGCTTAGAATGTGCATCGCTGCTTGGAATTGTGATGTGGTGGCCATTACAGAGACTTGGATGTTTCAGAGACAGGACTGGATATTTCAGGTGTCAAGTTTCAGATAGTTCAGAAGCAACAGGGCGGGAGGCAAAAGAGGTGGGTCAGTGGCACTGTTCATCAGCGATAGTGTATGGCTGTAGAGAAGGTATACGCCATAGAGAGAGCGTTTTCTATAGGCCGTCCAAAAATAACAAGGATGTTGAGGAACAGATAAGAAAACAGATCCTGGAGAGATGTAGTAATAATAGATTTGTAATTTCCCAAATGTAAGGGGTTTGGATGGGGAAGAGATTGTTAGGTGTGTTCAGAATGGTTTCCTGACACAGTATGTGGATAAGCCTACGAAAGAAGAGGCTTTACTCGATCTGGTATTTGCTAATGAACCTGGGCAGGTGTCGGAACTCTCAATGGGAGAGCATCTTAGGGATAGTGATCATAACTCTATCTCCTTTACACTAACGTTGGAAAGAGATAGGATCAGGCAAGTTAGGAAAGTGTTTAGCTGGAGTAGGGGGAAATATGAAGCCATCAGGCAGGAAATTAGACCAGTAAATTGGAAGGAGATATTCTCGAGGAAAAGTACCAAAGTAACGTTGTAGATTTTCAAGGAATTTTTGTCTGGAGTTTTGCACGACAACATTCCGATGAGACAGGGAGGTTTTGGTAGGTTACGGGAACCATAGTGCACGAAACTTGTAACTAACCTAGTCAAAAAGAAAAGAAAAGCATACAATAGATTTAGAGAGCTAGGCGATGTTAGGGATCTAGAGGAATATACAGCTTGTAGAAAGAAACTTAAGAAGGAAACTAGGAGAGCCAGAAGAGGTCATGAGAAGGCCTTGGCAGGTAAGATTAAGGAGAACCCTGAGGCGTTCTACAAATATGTGAAGAGTAAAAGGATGAGATGTGAAGGAATAGGACCTATAAAATGTGAAGGTGGGAAAGTTTGTCCAGAACTGGTAGAAATAGCAGAGGTGCTTAATGAATACTTTACCTCAGCTTTCACAGTGGAAAAAGATCTGTGTTATTGTATAGCAGGCTTGCTGCGGAGTGAAATGATTGAATATGTGGACATTAAGAAAGAGATGTGTTGGAACTTTTGAATAGCATCAAGAGACTAAGTCACCGAGACCGGATGGGATAGAACAAAGAGCAACACAGCACAGGAAACAGGCCCTTCGGCCCAACGAGCCCACGCCGCCGTCCTAACGTCCTAATGACATATCCTTGTCTTGAGGCTATGCCTATTGTTGAAGATTCCCATATAGGGACCAATATAGGGACAATTTGTTACCCAATCAGCCTAAGAGCATATTTTTGGGATGTGGGAGGAAACCGGAGCACCCGGAGGAAACCCACGCAACCACGGGGAGAACGCGCAAACTCCCGCAGACACAGGCCCAAATCCATGTGTCAGCACAGCAACAGCGATAGTTGGGATGTACCCCAACTTACTGTGGGAGGCGAGGGAAGAGGTTGCAGAGCCTCTGCTGATGATCTTTGTGTCATCAGTGGAGACGGGAGATGTTCCAGAGGACTGGAGGATTGCAGATATGGTTCCTATATTGAAGAAAGAGAATAGAGATAGCCCAGGAAATTATCGACTGGTGAGTCTAATCTCAGCGGTTGGTAAATTGATGGAGAAGATCCTGAGGGGCAGGATTTATGAACGTTTAGAGAAGTTTAGTATGCTCAAAAGTAGTCAACACGGCTTTGTCAAAGGCACGTTGTGCCTTAGGAGCCTGGTTGAGTTCTTTGAAAATGTGACTAACACGTTGACAAAGGAAGAGCAATAGATTGGTTTATATGCAAGGTATTCGATAAGGTCTCCCATGCAAGACTTCTTGAGAAAGTGAGAGGGCGTGGGATCCAAGGGGCTATGGCCTTGTGGATCCAGAATTGGCTTGCCCACAAAAGGCAGAGAGTGGTTGTATATGGGTCTTTTTCTGCATGGAGGTTATAGAACATAGAACAATACAGCACAGAACAGGCCCTTCGGCCTTCGATGTTGTGCCGACCAAAATAAAAAGCAATGCCCCTCCAAACTAAACCATTCCCTTCTTCCATATACTTTATCAATTAACCTCTTAAACGCCACCAAACTGGCGCATCTACAACAGCTGCAGGCAGGGCATTCCACTCCCTAACCACCCTTTGAGTAAAGAACCTACCTCTGATATCCGTCCTATAACTCATACCCCTTAATTTAAAGCTGTGTCCCCTCGTGCTAGCTTTCTCCATCCTAGGAAAAAGGCTATCACTGTCCACCCTATCTAAACCTCTAATCATCTTATATGCTTCAATAAGATCCCCTCTTAGCCGCCTCCTTTCTAACGAAAACAACCTCAAATCCCTCAGCCTCTCTTCATAAGACCTGCCCTCCATACCAGGCAACATCCTAGTAAACCTCCTCTGTACCCTCTCCAATGCCTCCACATCTTTCTTATATGTTGCGACCAGAACTGCACACAATACTCCAAGTGCGGCCGCACTAGAGTTTTGTACAGCTGCAACATGATGCTGCGGCTCCTAAATTCAATCCCCTACCAATAAAAGCTAAGACTCCATAAGCCTTCTTAACAACTTTATCCACTTGACTGCCTACTTTCAGGGATCTATTGACACATACACCAAGATCCTTCTTCTCCTCAACACTATTAAGAGCCCTACCATTAGCCCTATACTCTACACATTTATTGTTCCTGCCAAAGTGCATTACCTCACACTTTTCCACATTAAACTCCATTGCCACCTCTCGGCCCAGCTCTGCAACTTGTCCAAGTCACTCTGCAAACTAAAACACCCCTCTTCACTATCTACCACTCCACCAACTTTAGTGTCATCCGCAAATTTACTAATCCATCCCTCAATACCCTCATCCAGATCATTAATAAAAATTACAAACAGCAGGGGCCCCAAAACAGACCCCTGAGGCACACCACTCGTCACCGAAATCCACGATGAATATCTCCCATCAACCACCACCCTCTGTCTTCTATCTGCCAGCCAATTCCTAATCCAATTAGCTAAATCACCCTCTATTCCACACATCTGCATTTTCTGTAGAAGTCTTCCATGGGCCACCTTATCAAACGCCTTACTAAATCCCATATATACTACATCAACCGCCTTACCCCCATCCACCTCTCTGGTCACTTTCTCAAAAAACTCAATGAGGTTAGTAAGGCATGACCTACACTTCACGAAACCATGCTGACTATCCCCAATCAATTCATTTCTCTCTAAATAACTATAAATCCTATCCCTAATAATTCTCTCCAATACCTTGCCCACAACAGAAGTAAGACTCACTGGCCTATAATTCCCAGGAAGGTCTCTCTTCCCCTTCTTAAACAATGGGACCACATTCGCCATCCTCCAGTCCTCCGGAACCACACCCGTAACCAACGAGGACCTGAAGATCAGAGCAAGAGGCTCTGCAATCTCCTCTCTTGCCTCCCAGAGAATCCTAGGGTAAATCCCGTCCGGCCCAGGGGACTTATCCAACTTCAAAACCTCGAGAATTTCTAACACATCCTCCCTATCTACTACAATACTCCCCAATTTGCAACCCTGTACCTCAGTGCTCTCCACAGCTACATTTCAAGCACTCTGCGTGAATACCGAAGAGAAATATTTATTCAGTGCCTCACCAATCTCTTCAGCTCCACGCACAACTTCCCACTGCTGTCTATGACTGGCCCTAATCTTGCCCTAACCAATCTTCTATTCTTAACATATCTAAAGAAAGCTTTAGGATTCTCCTTAATTCCTATCAGCCAAAGTCTTCTCGTGTCCTCTCTTAGCTCTCCTCAATTCACTCTTTAGCTCCCTCCTGGCTAATCTATAGCTATCCATTGCACTAACCGAGCCTTCAAGCCTCATCCTGACATAAGCCTCCATTTTCCTTTCAACCACAAATCAAACTTTTTCGTAACAACAAGGCTCCCTACTCCGACCATTCCTCCCCGACTGACAGGACAATACTATCAACGGACTCGCAGCAGCTGCTCTTGAATAAGCTCCACATTCCAGATGTTCCCAGTCCCTGTAGGTTCCTAGTCCAATCTATGCACCCTAATTCTCTCCTGATGGCCTCATAATTACCCTTCCCCCGGCTATAACTACTGCCCCCAGCTTCATGCCTATCCCTGTCCATCACTAAGGTGAACGTAACCGAATTGTGGTCACTATCACCAAAATGTATTGGAGTGCCCCAGGGATCTGTTCTGGGACCCTTGCTATTTGTAATTTTCATAAATGACCTGGATGAGGAAGTGGAGGGATGAGTTGGTAAGTTTGCTGACAACATGAAGGTTGGTGGTGTTGTGGCTACTTTGGAGGGAAGTCAGAAATTGCTTTTATTAGCTTTTATTGGTAGGGGGATTGAATTTAGGAGCCGCAGCATCATGTTGCAACTGTACAAAACTCTAGTGCGGCCGCACTTGGAGTATTGTGTGCAGTTCTGGTCCCCACATTATAAGAAAGATGTGGAGGCATTGGAGAGGGTACAGAGGAGGTTTACCAGGATGTTGCCTGGTATGGAGGGCAGGTCCTATGAAGAGAGGTTGAAGGATTTGAGGTTGTTTTCGTTAGAAAGGAGGCGGCTAAGAGGGGATCTTATTGAAGCATATAAGATGATTAGAGGTTTAGATAGGGTGGACAGTGATAGCCTTTTTCCTAGGATGGAGAAAGCTAGCACGAGGGGACACAGCTTTAAATTAAGGGGTATGAGTTATAGGACGGATATCAGAGGTAGGTTCTTTACTCAAAGAGTGATTAGGGAGTGGAATGCCCTGCCTGCAGCTGTTGTAGATGCGCCAAGTTTGGTGGCGTTTAAGAGGTTAATTGATAAGTATATGGAAGAGAAGGGAATGGTTTAGTTTGGAGGGGCATTGCTTTTTATTTTGGTCGGCACAACATCGAAGGCCGAAGGGCCTGTTCTGTGCTGTAATGTTCTATGTTCTAAATTGTAGCGTGCTGTAGAAAGAATGCAAGATTGGGCAGAGAAGTGGCAAATGGATTTCAACCCAGATAAGTGTGAAGTGGTTCATTTTGGCAGGTCAAATAGGATGAAGGAGTATAATATCAAGGGTAAGACTCTGAGCAGTGTAGAGGATCAGAAAGACCTTGGGGTCAGGATCCGGATCCACGGGACTCTTAAATCGGCCTCACAGGTAGAGAATGTGGTTAAGAAGGCGTACTGGCCTTCAATCAAGGGATTGAGTTTAGGAGCCAGGAGATAATGCTGCAACTGTATAAGACTACTTGGAGTACTGTGCTCAGTTCTGGTCGCCTCATTACAGGAGGGATGTGAAAGTTATTGAAAGGGTGCAAATGAGATATTCAAGGATGGGCGGCATGCCTTATGAGGATAAGTTGAAGGAGCTTGGTCTTTTCTTTTTTAAAGTGCTGGGGAATAGATAAAGAGGAGATATCAGGGATAAGTTTTTCAGTCAGAGGGTGATGGGTGAGTGAATCAGCTGCCATTGATGGTGGTGGAGAGAAATTCGTTATGGTCTTTGAAGAGACTTTTGGATGAGTACGTAGGACTTAATAGGATTGAGGGTTATAGGTAAGCCTAGTAGGTAGCAATATGATCGGCGCAACTTGTAGGCCAAAGGGCCAGTTTGTGCTGTAGTTTTTCTATGTTTTATGAATAATGGTGAGCTGTTGTTCATAAATATGAGCCCTTGTTATCCAATTGTTCCAGGGTTGAGTGCAGGGCCAAGGAGATGGAGTTTGTGTGGAGCTGTGGCAGTGATAGTTAAACTGTAATGGATCCAGGCAATCTGGGAAACCAGAAATGATTTGCGCCATAACTAACTTTTTGAAGCACTTCATAATGATGGCCATCAGAGCCACCAGATAATAGTCATTAAGGTACGCTGCTTGGCTTTTCTTTGGTACCAGGATGATTGTGGTCTTCTTGAAGCAGATTGGGACTTTATATTATTATAAAGAGAGGTTGGTGATGATTGTGATTACACCTGCCAGCTGATCCATGCAGATCTGAGTACTCATCTAGTTGCTTTCCATGGATTTCGGGAAGGCTGCTCTGACATCTGCAATGATGACCTTGGATACAGGTTCTTCCGATGGTTCTGGTGTGGAAGGTATGATCTCGCTGACCTCTTGCTCAAAATGGGCCTAGAATGCATTGAGCTCATCAGGGAGCAGTGTATTGGTGCTGACGATTTGACATGCCTTCATTATGTAGCTTGTTATGCTTTGCAAACTTTGCCATAGTAGGTGGGTTGGAATGACTATTGTTGTAAAAACCTATCTGGTTCATTAATGTCCTATAGGAAAGAAAATCTGCTATTCTTGTCTATTAACCCAGCCAGCGATGCCCATGTCCCATGAATGGATTTTTAAAACATGGACTGGTTGGACTAAATGGCCTGCCTCTGTGCTCTCTATCCTGTGCAATCCTATGTCATTCCTGCTGAAAAGCACATAGAAAAAGTTTTTTTTTAAGTTTATTTAGTCACAATATGGCTTACATTAACAATGAAGTTACTGTGAAATTTCTCTAGTCACCAAAGTCTGGTGCCTGTTCAGGTCAATGCACCTAACCGGCATGTCTTTCGAACGTGGAAGGAAACCGAAGCACCTGGAGGAAACCACGCAGACACAGGGAGAACATGCAAACTCCATACAAACAGTGACCCAAGCCGGGAATTGAACCCGGGTCTGTTGCATTGTGATGCAGCAGTGCTGACCACTATGCGACTATGTCACCCAAGAGTAACAAAACAAGGGTAGGTAATTGAGCCTGTTCTATCACTCAGTTGGACCACAGCTGATCTGTACTCCATCTCTATTTACCTACCTTTGTCTTATGTCCTTTGGTACCCTTGCCATCACTAGATATCAGTCTTGATCTGTTAAGCATTTTTTTTTAGTAGTGCCAACATCTGCCATGACTACATTCCATCCACACTCCTAATGTCTGGACAGCGTGAATGTGAACTATTAAAGCTAGCTCCAGGAAAATTTCTGTCTAAACAAGGACAATATTAATACAAAGTGGTGTTGCTATAAAAGCAAAACACTGCAAAGTACTAAAAATATAAAATAAAAATGTTTGAAATATTCAGCAGGTCTGGAAGCATCTGTGGAGAGAGAAAGAAAGTTAACATTGATGATTTTTCATCAGGCACCTGTTTGGGTGTAAAAGATCCCATGATACTATTTCAGAGAAGAATAGGAGTTATTCCAGCCAATATTTATCCCTCTATCAGCATTGCAAAATGTGGACTAATTAGCCATCATCACATTATTTTTGTGGGAGTTTGCTGAGTGCAAATTAGTCCTACACAAAGACTGTGATACTTCAAAAACTGGCTGTAAAGAATCCTCAGAATTCCTATAGTGTAGAATGGGGCCATTCGGCTCATCAAGTCTGCACCAACCACAATACCACCCAGGCGCTATTCCTGTAACCTCTCACATTTACTCTGCTAATCTCCCTGGCATTAATGGTCAATTTAGCACGGCCAATCAACCTAACCTGTACATCTTTGGATTGTGGGAGGAAACCAGAACACACAGAGGAAATCCACACAGAATCGAGCCTAGGGTAAAGTGCTTTGAGATATCAGGTGGCCATAGACTTGTATCAATATAGTATATTTCATCTTTCTGCTGTGATAGTGGTTCATTAGTTCTAAGTTATAGGATTGGAGGTATTGCGACGTCACTATGGACACTTGAGTAATGTGTCAATGGGGGCAACATGGGCAAGAGCAAAGTTTTTTGAAAAAACCCAACCGTGAGAGAGTAAACTGTCAGAAACTCAAAAGCAAAAAACAAGCCAGAACAATGTTGCGTTGATCAGAAGTTTTTTTTAAAAAATCAAATTGTCCAATCAGAGTTAGTCAGCCTATCAGAAGCCAGTATGCAGCGGGGCTTGCCTCTAGTTGGACAGGTTATTCATGGGTGGCACAGTGACATAGTGATTAGCACTGTTGCCTCAGCATCAGGGACCCAGGTTCAATTCCTGGCTTGGATGACTATCTGTGTGGAGTTTGCACTTTCTCCCCATGTATACATGAGTTTCCTCTTGGTGCTCCGGTTTCTTCTCTCCAAAGATGTTCAGGTTAAGTAGATTGGCTATTTAAATTGTCTCTTAGTTTCAGGGGAACTAGGTAGGGTAAATGCATGGTGTTGTGGGGTTAGGGTCTAGGTGGATTTGTGGTTGGTACAGACTCGATTGGCCAAACAGCCTCCTTTTGCACTATATGATTCTAGATCAGCGAGAGCACCAAGACCATTTGTAAAAGTGAGAGGCAGGAAGCTACCATGTTAGAGAAGTCACAGGAAGGCAGAGTGAGTGGCTGTGTGCCATTGGAGTAGATGGCAGGTTGCTTGAAAGAGAAGGCATCAGATCAAGAGGGAAAAGCAGGCATTGGAGCCAGCAGAGGAACAGGTGGTAGAGCCAGCGGGGGAGCGGGTGTCTTAACTGACAGATGGTGGAGCAGAAAGTGAGGTGAAAGACTGGTGTGGGCGTCAGAGCAAAAGTGAGATAGCCAGTGAACATAGGGAAGGGTCACAAAGTTCATTCTTTCCCAGAGAAAAATACTTTCAATGATGTTGCACATTACCTGCGTGACTTGCACTCTTTGTTGGAATATTTCTCTCCATTAAATGAATAAAATGTGTGTGTGTAGCCCATTTGTAGGCTAACATCATTATAAGCACCTGATTGACATGATACTTCACACTACACGAACTTCCCTTCATGAATTTTTGGAACTTGTGCTTATGTACAATTATCCTAGTGGGGCAAAGAAAGCAGTTTGTGATCTCCTTCCTTTTGCCTCAATATATTTTGTGAAAATTGTTTTTCCTGATATTCTATGACAAAAGCAAAAAAAAGGAGCAAACTGAGTGCCATACCTGGTATGAGAATCTGGCTCCATCATCAGCTCAGCATCAGACCTGTGAACAAAGAAGCAGCATCATTCCCTCAATTTAAGTCAACAAGAAAAAGGTTGGACTTCCGTGTTTTATTGAATAAAGTAATGTTTTGTTGGAAACCTATGCATACATATAGCCAGAAAAACTTGTACACATTTGTTTTTGTGTTCGCACCTATTTCATAACAAAAATCTTGTCTTCGACAGGATAAAAACGTTTGGCTCCCTCAATGCTCTTGGGAGTTCACAAAGGTCCATGGCTGAAAAAGTTTCAGAAAACCTGGCAGTGTGTTCCCTGAAAAGTTCCTGCTTTTGTTTTAGTGCGCAGCTCTTCAGATTCTTTTCATGCTGTTATGCCTGCACAGGGATTTAAAGAAGCTGATTTGTGTGCAACCTGCCCTGGGACTATGGTTATGCAAAAAGTAGTTATGTATAATAGACTGTCTGCAAGGGTTGTGGTTGCAGTTACAATTATGGCTTTTAGAGAAGGAAAGGATGTAGTGTGGGACTAACAGCACAAACAAATAGCCTTGTTCTGTGCTGCAATGCTTTTTGATCCTTTGGGTGACTTGGCTCTAACTCTGTACTCGTACTGTGTGCAGCATGCATCAAATGAGAACCATATTGCCACAAGAAATATGAAGACTAGAACATTGACATCTGAAACCATGAGCCTACTTAGACACAAGCTATTTAAGGCTGAACCAGTAATTTAGAAATGGTCATGGTGACCTCCTTGCTTTAGTATTCTGTGCATTTATTCATAAAGCCTAGGGCCCCATTTGCTTTATTAACCCTTTCTTGTCCTGCCAGCCATCTTAAACTATTTGTGCACTATACCAAGATCTCTCTTTTCCCTGTCATTGTTTTTCCGACCAAAATATATCACTTCTCTGCATTAAATTTCATCTGGTACCTGTCTGCAATTCCACAGTCTAACTATGTCTTCTTGAAGTCTGTGACCATGCACATAATTTGAATTTTCTGCAGATTTTAAAGTTGTGCTCTGTACAACCAAGTTAGCATCATTACTATATATTAAGAAAATTGTGGTCTTACCAATCACTGAAATCCCACCATATATCTTCCTCAAGTCCAGAAAAAATTCCAATACTCTCTCTTCCTAACATTTAGCCAATTTTTCATTTATGCTGCCACAATCCTTTTTATTCAGTGGGGTTCAGTTTTGCTAACAAGCATGTCATATGACACTTTATCAAATGCCCTTTGGAAGTTTTTATATACCTCAATTCCCTCACCAACCCTTTTATTACCTCATCAAAAACCTGAATTGAATTAGGTAATCACAATTTGCCTTTAACAAATTAATGTTGGCTCTCCTTTAATTAATCTGCACTTGCCCAAGTAAAGGAACTGACTGAATATTGCCACTGGCGACGTTGTCCTTGTTCTGAGGTTGTAGTCGTGATTTCGGTAGCAGATTTCGGTGATGATGTCCTTATTGAAACTCTGTTATTTCACATTGTTCCTTGCTGCGGTTTAGATAGCAGATCTGCTCCCTGAATACTCTTGCAGATATGGCTCTCTCTCTCTCTCTCTCTCTCCCCCCCCCCCCCCCCCCCCTCCCGCTTCATTCAGTTGCAGCTTCTAATCCTCTGGGAGGCTATTGCTCATTCTCCCAGTCTTGCTATATTCGACAAGGAAGGCACAGTACTGCAGCTACCTCTAGGAACAACTTTGTATGGAAGCCTTGAATTCAGTAATAGATCTTTCAGTACGTCCCTTATCAATCCCTGTAGATCTTGTAACTTAAAACAGTTATGAAAAGCATCAAACGTTTACAGAATTGTACTGGTTCAAGTCCTTTAATGTATGTTTAGCTTTGTGAATTTAAAAAGGGGCTTTGAGCTCCAAAATGGCAGTGCTGATGTTAAATCAATGTTGTACCTGCTGCCGTGGATGAACACACTGTCTCAGTAATATTACACCCAGCACAATTCATGGCAGAAATGTGCACACACGTAGCATCATAGAATCCCTATAGTATAAAAGGACGCTATTTGGCCTATCAAGTCTACACTGACAACAAATCCATCCTATCCCCATAACCCCACATGTTTGCCATGCTAATCCTTCCAAAATTAGAGTAAATGTAGCATGGCCATTCAACCTAACATATGCATCTTTGGACTGTGGAAGGAAGGTAGAGCACCTAGTAGGAACCACGCAGACATGAGGAGAATGTGCAAATTCCACACAGACAGTGACCCAAGCTAGGAATCGAACATGGGTTGTTGGTGCTGTGAGACAGCAGTGCTAACCACTGTGCCACATGCAGCAAGTGCCAAAATAGTGCCCAAACAAGAGAGATTGGACCCAATTTCATGCCCAATTTGTCGAGGTACTACTTGTCAGAGCGTGTTAAATCTGAAATAAAATCAAAACAGTTGGCAAGTCTACAGTACCTGTGGAGAGAAACATTTTCAGTTAATGATTGCCTTTCATCAGAAATTAAGTTCTAAATCTCCCAGTAGAATTTAAGCCTGAGTTAGTCATGCTACAAAACAGCTTCTTCCCTACTGTTGTCAGATTTTTGAATGAACCTACCATATATTAAGCTGATCTTTCTCTATGCCTTAGCTATGACTGCTCACTATATTGTGCACTCTCTCCTTTCCTCCTTCCCTGTGTTCTCTGTGAACAGTATGGCTTTGTCTGTATGGCACGCAAGAAACAGTACTTTTCATTGCATACCAATACACATGACAATAATAAGTCAAATCAAAGTTAAAATTCTGAAGTGCTCTACTTATGACCCTAACCATCAATACTCATTTATTGCCAGTATGTGTGGTCTGCTAGAAACCTATCTTGACTCACCTTTGTTTGTAAAGTGTGCAATTATACAGTTACATAGAACATAGAACATTACAGCACAGAACAGGCCCTTCGGCCTTCGATGTTGTGCCGACCAAAATAAAAAGCAATGCCCCTCCAAACTAAACCATTCCCTTCTCTTCCATATACTTATCAATTAACCTCTTAAACGCCACCAAACTTGGCGCATCTACAACAGCTGCAGGCAGGGCATTCCACTCCCTAATCACTCTTTGAGTAAAGAACCTACCTCTGATATCCGTCCTATAACTCATACCCCTTAATTTAAAGCTGTGTCCCCTCGTGCTAGCTTTCTCCATCCTAGGAAAAAGGCTATCACTGTCCACCCTATCTAAACCTCTAATCATCTTATATGCTTCAATAAGATCCCCTCTTAGCCGCCTCCTTTCTAACGAAAACAACCTCAAATCCTTCAACCTCTCTTCATAGGACCTGCCCTCCATACCAGGCAACATCCTGGTAAACCTCCTCTGTACCCTCTCCAATGCCTCCACATCTTTCTTATAATGTGGGGACCAGAACTGCACACAATACTCCAAGTGCGGCCGCACTAGAGTTTTGTACAGTTGCAAGTTGTGGAACCTTTTTAACTGTAAAACATATTTCCCATGTTTATTCCATTTGTAAACTATGCAGATTCCATTTCTGCACCAGCTGAAGTCATTCATGAAGACCTAATGAGCTTCGTCCCTTGCCTGAGGTGTGGTTATCCTCTGGTTAAATTACTATCTGCTCTCCCCCATCTACAGAGAGCGCAGCCTATGATTATCAGGGACTGTAAAGTAAAGTTACTTATTAGTCATCAGTAAGGGTTACATTAATACTGCAATGAAGTTACTGTGAAATTCCCCTATTTGCTACAATCCGGCACTGTTCGGGTCAATGCATCTAACCAACACAGCTTTCAGAATGTGGGAGCACCTGGAGGAAACCCACGCAACATGGGAAGAACATGCAAACTCTACACAAACAGTGACTGAAGCCTGGAATCAAACCCAGGTCCCTGGCACTGTGAAATAGCAGCGGTAACTACTGTGCTAGCATGTCACCTATAACTGTGGCGGCTTTACCTAAATTGTGCAGAAAATAGAAGTTGTTGCAGCTGCGTGCTCTCGCACAGTGAATGTGGAACTTTGTATTAAAGTGAAAAATCGAAAACCCTGTATAAGATGCAATATGATGTGGAGATGTCGGCATTAGACTGGGGTAAAAATAGTAAGAAGTCTCACAACACCAGATTGAAGTCCAACAGGTTTATTTGGCAGCACAAGCTTTTGGAATCTCGCTCTTTCAGGTGAGTGAAGAGTTGTAGAACATAGAACATAGAACAATACAGCACAGAACAGGCCCTTCGGCCTTCGATGTTGTGCCGACCAAAATAAAAAGCAATGCCCCTCCAAACTAAACCATTCCCTTCTCTTCCATATACTTATCAATTAACCTCTTAAACGCCACCAAACTTGGCGCATCTACAACAGCTGCAGGCAGGGCATTCCACTCCCTAATCACTCTTTGAGTAAAGAACCTACCTCTGATATCCGTCCTATAACTCATACCCCTTAATTTAAAGCTGTGTCCCCTCGTGCTAGCTTTCTCCATCCTAGGAAAAAGGCTATCACTGTCCACCCTATCTAAACCTCTAATCATCTTATATGTTTCAATAAGATCCCCTCTTAGCCGCCTCCTTTCTAACGAAAACAACCTCAAATCCTTCAACCTCTCCTCATAGGACCTGCCCTCCATACCAGGCAACATCCTGGTAAACCTCCTCTGTACCCTCTCCAATGCCTCCACATCTTTCTTATAATGTGGCGACCAGAACTGCACACAATACTCCAAGTGCGGCCGCACTAGAGTTTTGTACAGTTGCAACATGATGCTGCGGCTCCTAAATTCAATCCCCCTACCAATAAAAGCTAAGACTCCATATGCCTTCTTAACAACTTTATCCACTTGACTGCCTACTTTCAGGGATCTATTGACACATACACCAAGATCCTTCTGTTCCTCAACACTATTAAGAGCCCTACCATTAGCCCTATACTCTACACATTTATTGTTCCTGCCAAAGTGCATTACCTCACACTTTTCCACATTAAACTCCATTTGCCACCTCTCGGCCCAGCTCTGCAACTTGTCCAAGTCACTCTGTAAACTAAAACACCCCTCTTCACTATCTACCACACCACCAACTTTAGTATCATCTGCAAATTTACTGATCCATCCCTCAATACCCTCATCCAGATCATTTATAAAAATTACAAACAGCAGGGGCCCCAAAACAGACCCCTGAGGCACACCACTCGTCACCGAACTCCACGATGAATATCTCCCATCAACCACCATGTATCTGGTGGATGTCTTCTGTTTGTGTTCACAAACAGGGCATGTATAGACACACACTCAATTTACAAGATAATGGTTGAAATGTGAATCTTTGCAGGTCTTAAAGATACAGACAAAGTGGAGAGAGACTTAAGCACAGGTTAAAGAGGTGTGTATTGGCTCCAGCCAGGACAGTTTGTGAGATTTTACAAGTTGTAGGGGTTTGATGTGAACCCAAGATACGGGTTGAGGCCATCCTCATATGTGCGGAACTTGGCTATCAGTTTCTGCTCAGCAATTCTGCATTGTCGTATGTCATGAAGGCCTTTTTGGAGAGTGCTTACCCGAAGGTTAGATATTGAATGCCTGTGGCTGCTTAAGTGTTCCCTGATTGGAAGGTCTACGTGGTCTCCCTAGTGTAGCGTCTGCATGGTCTCCCCAATGTAGCATGCCTCAGGACATCCTTTCCTACACCGTATCAGGTAGACGACATTGGCCGATTAGCAAGAATATGCACCATGTATCTGGTGGATGTCTTCTCGTGTGAGATTATGACATCTGTGTTGATGATCCGGCATGTCTTGCAGAGATTGCTGTGGCAGTGTTGTGTGGTATTATGGTCACTGTTCTTTGAAAACTGGGCAGTCTGCTGCAGACGATTGTCTTTTTGAGGTCATGCAGTTGTTTGAAGGCAAGAAGTGGCAGTGTGAGGATGGCCTTGGCAAGATGTTCATCTTCATTGATGACATGTTAAAGGCTGCTAAGAAGATGTCGAACTTTCTCCACTCTGGGGAAGTACTGGATGACGAAGGGTACTTCGTCCGCTGTGTCCCGTATTCGTCTTCTGGCGAGGTTGGTGTAGTTTTTCGTTGTGGCATGTCGGAACTGTTGATCGATGAGTCGAGCACCATATGGAAGAGAAGGGAATGGTTTAGTTTGGAGGGGCATTGCTTTTTATTTTGGTCGGCACAACATCGAAGGCCGAAGGGCCTGTTCTGTGCTGTATTGTTCTATGTTCTATGTTCTATATTCTATTCTTATGTGGGCATATTTCAGCATCTGTAAGTGTCGCGATCCTCCTCATCTGAGCAGATTGTGTGCTCAGCAATCTGTAAACCGTCTGTGCTGATACGTGTGCTATTGCAGACCAGAACACCTTATTCGCCTGACGAAGGCTACAAAGACCGAAAGCTAGCAAGTTTACTATCAAATAAATCGGTTGGATTTAAAATTGGTGTTGTCAGACCTCTTACTGAGTTTACCCCAGACCAACGCCAGCATTTCTACATTCAGATTGTGTGTATACAGACTACTTGTCCATAGGGAATGGCTTCTTTGATGTCTTTATAGGATGGAAACTGGAGACGCGGAGCATCATGAAGTTATCTGCGGGCTTGCAGTACAATGAAGTACTGTGGTGATCATTCTTGATGCAGAAGCATGTCTCCAAGAATGCAGCTGATTCCAGAAGTAGTTCATGGTGAGTCTGATGATTAGATGAAACTTGTTGATGTCATAATATAATTGTTTCAGAGATTATTCGCCATGAGTCCAAAGGAAGATGTATCTAGTCTTTAGGTCCTGTGTGGTGAAGAGGTCTTGTTCGAACCTGTGCATGAAGATGTTGGCATATTGAGGTGCAAGTTTGGTCCTCGTGGTTGTTCCATGAGTCTGGGTGAAGACTTTGTGATCCAGGATGAAGTTGATGAGTTGTAGAATTGCATCTGGAGATTGGTAGTTGTGGCAATGCCATCATCATGGGGGATAGTAGCGTAGAGTGCTGAGACATCCATTGTGATGAGGAGTGCCCCTAGTTCAACTACTCTGTGTGCTGAGTTTCTGTAGGAAGTCTATAGTGTCACGACGGACATTAGGGTTCTTCATACAGTGGGTTTCAGGATGCCCACGACATAGCCAGAAAGGTTCTCACACAGGTCCCATTGCCAGATATGATGGGACGGCCAGGTGTGTTTGCCTTGTGTATCTTCAAGAGGCAGTAGAGATCCCAATGTGGGAAATATGTGGGATGAGAGCACAGAGGGTGCTCTGAAGGTCCGGCTCAAAGATTTTGAACAGTCTGTTCAGTTGACGGATGTATTCTTTGGTCAAATCTGCGGATAATAGTATATAGTGTTCACGGTTGTTCAGTTGTCGGTACGCTTTGCAGTAATCCATTCTGTTCAGCATGACAGTGGCTCCTCCTTTTGTCTGTTGGTTTGATGACAATGGAGACGTGCATCTCCATCAAGGACGGTCACTTCAGCACTTCACTGTATCGCAAGTCCACGGATAACCTCACAATGCTCCACTTCTCCAGCTTCCATCCTAAAGGTGTTAAAGAAGCCATCCCCTACGGACAAACCCTTCATATACCTAGGATCTGCTCAGATGAGAAGGATCACAACAGGCATCTATAGATGCTGAAAGACGCAGTTGTAGAATAGATCTGTTGAACTAAGGATATGCTGCTGGACTCATCGATTGACAGTTCCGACATGCCATAATGAAAAACTGCACCGACCTCCTCAGAAGGCAAATAAAGTAGCCTTCATCATCTAGTACTTCCCTGGAGCAGAGAAGCTACGACATCTTCTTCTGATAATTTCTGGATTAGTACTGATAGAGTTAAAGACTTGACAAGGTATCCCAGATTTTTTTCCCTTATTCCCTGTTTCTATGACTTGGCCTAATTGCCTGGCTTCTTTGGTTTAGTAGCTTTGATCTGCAGGTCAGGAAGATTCTGGGATTGGTTCCTGATTCTGTGCTGAACAAGCCACCTTATTTGGACAGGCATTGAAACATTGATTTCCACGTCCCAAATTAGGGAGGCATATAGAATTCCTGCAGTGCTGAAGGAGATCATTCAGTGCATCAAGTCTGTGCAACAATCGCACGTGAGCTCTATCCTCGTAACTCCACATATTTACTCTGTCAATCCCCCTGACAGTAAGGGACAATTTAGCATGGCCAGTCAACCTAACCTGCATATCTTCACATATATCCTGAAGAGTTTCATTTTTGGCTGCTGTTGAATAAACTTTGCTGCAAAGTGTGTTTATATAGATGACTGCCAAGAATAGGATTTATTATGGATATAGTAACTTACATGATTGAAGTCTGCTGACAGTAGCTGATTAAGTTCATGTGAAGAGTGATGAATTGGATCAAGTGTGTGTGTTGCTGGGCATGGATTCAGGAGAGAACTGGGCAAAAAAATTGCAATGTGTTCTTTAAAACTTTGCAGATATTGAAAGCATAAGTCATTGCATGTATGTTTGGAAAATAAGGTAGGCTTTTTAAGTACAGTAATGTTCTAATTAATTGCTGTTTAATGTGTTGAACTGTAGAACAGTGTAATCTGCTGCTGTATGGGACAAGTCAATAGTTGTGTCCACTTTTGTTGCTTTTTGTAGCAGACTCCACATCCCAGAAGTACTTGAACTTGGAGATGTGTTGGTGCTGATTTTCTTGTCTGGAATCACTGACTTGAGGCCAAGAACCTTATTGTGACATGTACTTCTTCCACAGCTGGATTAGTTTTTTTAGTGTTTGTGCTTTCTTTTTATTCTTTCCTGCTGGTAATAAGGTCAGAATTTGTTGCCTATCCTTAATTGTCCTCAAAGCTCAAGGTGCTGACCATAGTCAGCTGGATTTTTCTTCCCCAGTGAACTCAATGGGCTGAATGGCCTCCTTCAGCGATGTGTGGATTCAATGGTTCAAGTAAATGTCAAATTATAGAGAATATGGATAAGTACTTGGAGGACAAAGAGAATAGGAGAATGTGTGCTGAATGAAGTTCAAAGGAGGCTTGTTAGAGCATATATGCTGACACTAAAGCAATTGGAACTTTATAGTACAAAACAGGTAGTTTATCCCAACTGGTCAGTGTCATTTGTTATATTTTGAATTATATTGGGGTATTAATATGGTACTGCATATTGGGCAGTGGACCATTATTTTGCTCAAAATATTATTTCTCAAAGATTAGATTTATATACATGGATTTCTGATTAGTTATGATTGTTTGAATTTTATATCAATGTGGGTACTAGTGAAAGCTTGTGTAATTAATTTGAGAATGTCTCAAAATGAAATTTGTAAGCACAAATTGTTTGCCAATATGATGAAAGGTGCACTGACTTCAGTCTCAGATGCACACCTAGATCCATAGCTAGCAACGTCATGGCAGTTTTTAAAGTGATTAAGAGCTTGATTGATTTGCAGGATCAAGGGCAAGCGGAAATTTAATCATTTGATCCTTAAAAAACTAGTTCTTTCAAAAACAAATGTTAAGAACGTTGTGACTTAACCAGGACTGTAATTGGAGAGAATTATTAGGGATCGGATTTATAGTTATTTAGAGAGAAATGAATTGATTGGGGATAGTCAGCATGGTTTTGTGAAGGGTAGGTCGTGCCTTACTAACCTCATTGAGTTTTTTGAAAAAGTGACCAAAGAGGTGGATGGGGGTAAGGCGGTTGATGTGGTATATATGGACTTTAGTAAGGCGTTTGATAAGGTGGCCCATGGAAGACTTCTGCAGAAAATGCAGATGTATGGGATAGAGGGTGATTTAGCTAATTGGGTTAGGAATTGGCTAGCAGATAGAAGACAGAGGGTGGTGGTTGATGGGAGATATTCATCGTGGAGTTCGGTGACAAGTGGTGTACCTCAGGGGTCTGTTTTGGGGCCCCTGCTGTTTGTAATTTTTATAAATGATCTGGATGAGGGTATTGAAGGATGGATTAGTAAATTTGCAGATGACACTAAAGTCGGTGGAGTGGTAGATAGTGAAGAGGGGTGTTATAGTTTGCAGAGAGACTTGGACAAGTTGCAGAGCTGGGCCGAGAGGTGGCAAATGGAGTTTAATGTGGAAAAGTGTGAGGTAATGCACTTTGGCAGGAATAATAAATGTGTAGAGTATAGGGCTAATGGTAGGATTCTTAATAGTGTTGATGAACAGAGGGATCTTGGTGTATATGTGCATAGATCCCTGAAAGTAGGCAATCAAGTCGATAAGGTTGTTAAGAAGGCATACGGAGTCTTAGCTTTTATTGGTAGGGGGATTGAATTTCGGAGCCGCAACGTCATGTTGCAACTGTACAAAACTCTAGTGCGGCCGCACTTGGAGTATTGTGTGCAGTTCTGGTCCCCACATTATAAGAAAGATGTGGAGGCATTGGAGAGGGTACAGAGGAGGTTTACCAGGATGTTGCCTGGTATGGAGGGCAGGTCTTATGAAGAGAGGCTGAGGGATTTGAGGTTGTTTTCGTTAGAAAGAAGGCGGCTAAGAGGAGACCTTATTGAAACATATAAGATGATTAGAGGTTTAGATAGGGTGGACAGTGATAGCCTTTTTCCTAGGATGGAGAAAGCTAGCACGAGGGGACATAGCTTTAAATTAAGGGGTGGTAGTTATAGGACGGATGTCAGAGGTAGGTTCTTTACCCAGAGGGTGGTAAGGGTATGGAATGCCCTGCCTGCATCAGTTGTAGATGCACCAAGTTTGGTGGCGTTTAAGAGGTTAGTAGATAAGTTTATGGATGAAAGGGGAACAGTTTAGGTTAGAGGGTCACTGCTTGTTCCTAATTGGTCGGCACAACATCGAAGGCCGAAGGGCCTGTTCTGCGCTGTAATGTTCTATGTTCTATGTAATATTTGAAAAAAAACGTTCAATCTGAAACAAAGTTTCTGATGGACTGTCCATTATACTTACTCAACTATTCCTGACCAGACTCCCAACTTCAATCCTCCATAAAGTCAGCCACAACTCTGCTGCTCATATTCTAATGAGCATCAAATTCTGCTTATCCTTCTCCCCATCCCTGTTGGCTTTTTAAATCCCCAATGCCTAAATTTAAAATTCTTATGTTTCCTGTTTAATTTCTTTTTAGTCTTCCCATTTTTAAAATAATTTCTCAGGACTACAGGTGCCTGAAAATTTCAGGTGCCTGAATTTTTATGACTTCAAACGTTATTGTGCCTTCTCTTTATCCACTGCTGATAGTTTTGCTACAGTCTCTTGGATTTCATACTCCTTGCATGATTCCACATCCCTCTGCCTCTTAAGGTACACCTCCAACTTAATTCTTTCACTACTCTCCAACTTTCCCAATTTCACACACTATTTTTTCATGGATCTCTAAATTGCATAGAATTTTTTTGCTAATTAATTATAAAGCAGAATGCTGTGGACGCTGGAAGTCTGAAATAAAAATAGAAAACACTGGAATTACTTAATAGGTTATCTGTGGAGAGAAACAGAGTTAATATTTCAGATCTACGATATTTCACCGGAACTAGGAAAGGCTTGAAATGTAGTGGGATTTAATCAAAGAGCTGGGTGGGATAAGGACAAAAAGAAAGCCTGTGATAGGTTAAAAATCAGAAGAGATTGAATGACAGAAAAATTCCAGGAGTGGCGATGGAGCAAGAGAGGAAGAAAAAAATGTGCCTAGAGCAGGTGTCCTGAAAGACCAAGAAAAAAACTCAAGCAAAATAATTGTAAATTATTCCATCGTTTGGCAGTATAGAGTGTTGTTGAAAAAAAGAAACGTTGGAACTTTTCAACTTGATTTATCAGAACACTTCACGGGAACAACAATATAAGGAGAAAACAACAACGTATATAGTATGAGAAATTAACATACTCTTAATAATAACACTAATTAATAATAATTATTAATAATTATATTATTAATAATTATATTAATATTGTATTATATATTATACATATAATATTATAATATTAATAATTATATTATTAATAATTATCTATTGATAATAATACTCTATTAATAATAACATACTCTATTAATAATACTCTATTAATAACATACTCCATTAATAATGAGGAGATTATTAATAGGAGCTACAGACAAGTAGTCACACCAGAGCAAAGGGGAGAAGGCACATGGGTAACTATTAGGAAGGGGAAACCTCAGGTGATGGAAAGTACACCGGTGGATGTCCCCCTTCAAAATAAGTACTCTTGCCTGAGTACTACTGTGGGGGACAGCTCATCCAAGGGAGGCAGCGGTGGCCAGCTCCCTGGAGCTGAACAAAAACAAAAACCTAAAAAACAGAGCAAAAAGGCAGTGCTTATAGGGGACTCCCTAGTGAGGGGGGCGGACAGGCGTTTTTGTGGACGCAGACGGGAGTCGCGGATGGTGGTATGTCTCCCTGGAGCTGGGATTCGGGATGTCTCTGGACGCGTCCCAGACATCCTGAAAGGGGAGGGTGAGGAACTGGAAGTTGTAGTACATATAGGTACTACTGACATAGGCAGGAAGAGGGAAGTGGACATGAAAAGGGATTATAGGGAACTGGGTAGGCAGCTGAGAAAGAGGAAAGCGAAGGTAGTAATCTCAGGATTGCTGCCTGCGCCTCGGGAGAGTGAGAGCAGGAATAGTATGAGGTGGAGGTTGAATACGTGGCTGAGGGACTGGAGCAGGGGGCAGGGATTCCGGTTCCTGGATCATTGGGACCTCTTTAGGGGCAGGTGTGACCTGTACAGCAAAGACGGGTGGCACCTGAATCCCAGGGGGACTAATATCTTGGCGGGAAGACTGGCTAGGGCTACTGAGGGGACTTTAAACTAGAAAGGTTAGGGGGAGGGAATAGTGATGTGGAGACTGGGAGCAAGGAAGTTAGCTCCCAGATAGGGAAGGACTCTAGGAAGGATGAGAGGCAGGTTAGACGAGTGGGGGAGAAGGGAAATGTCCAGTCTGAGGGACTGAGCTGTGTCTATTTTAATGCCAGGAGTGTAGTAAATAAGGTGGATGAACTTAGGGCGTGGATTGCTGCTTGGAATTGTGATGTGGTGGCCATCACAGAGACTTGGATGTCTCAGGGACAGGACTGGGTACTACAGGTCCCAGGATTCAGATCCTTCAGGAAGGACAGGGAGGGAGGCAAAAGAGGTGGTGGAGTGGCACTGTTGATCAGGGACAGTGTCAAGGCTGCAGAGAAGGTGGATACCGAGGAGGGAATGTCTACGGAGTCTCTGTGGGTGGAAGTTAGGAATAGCAAAGGGTCGGTGACGTTGCTGGGTGTATTCTATAGGCCGCCCAATAGTGACAGGGAAGTTGAGGTGCAGATAGGGAAACAGATACTGGAGAGATGTAGAAATAACAGAGTTGTTGTGATGGGAGACTTCAATTTCCCAAACATCGACTGGAATATCCCAAGGGTAAGGGGTTTGGATGGGGAGGAGTTTGTTAGGTGTGTTCAGGAGGGTTTCCTGACACAGCACGTGGACAAGCCTACGAGAAGAGAGGCTGTACTGGACCTGGTACTAGCTAATGAACCAGGACAGGTGATGGATCTCTCGGTAGGAGAGCATCTTGGGGATGGAGATCATAATTCTATCTCCTTCACCCTTGCATTGGAAAAGGATAGGATCAGGCAGGCTAGGAAGGTGTTTGTCTGGAATAAGGGGAAATATGAAGACATCAGGCAGATGTTGGGGCGAATAAACTGGAAGGAAGTGTTCTTGGGGAAAAGCACAGAAGGAAGGTGGCAGATATTCAAGGAATGCTTGTCTGGAGCTTTGCACGACAACGTTCCGGTGAGACAAGGAGGTTTTGGTAGGACGCGGGAACCGTGGTGCACGAAGGCAGTGGTGAACATAGTCAGGAAGAAAAGAAAGGT
The DNA here is from genome assembly GCA_024679065.1 of Sphyrna mokarran. Lineage (NCBI taxonomy): Eukaryota > Metazoa > Chordata > Chondrichthyes > Carcharhiniformes > Carcharhinidae > Sphyrna > Sphyrna mokarran. Next base: position 55,613,916 of record JAGIQG010000017.1, on the reverse strand, counting down.
GTATAAAAGGTTCAAAGAGCTAGGAGATGTTGGGGATCTAGAGAAGTATAAGGCTTATAGAAGAGAGCTTAAAAAGGAAATTAGGAGAGCCAGAAGGGGTCATGAGAAGGCCTTGGCTGGTAGGATTAAGGAGAATCCCAAGGCCTTCTACAAATATGTGAAAAGTAAAAGGATGAGAAGAGAAGGGATAGGACCTATAAAAGGTGAAGGGGGAAAAGTCTGTATGGAACCGGAAGAAATGGCAGAGGTGCTTAATGAGTACTTTGCCTCAGTATTCACGGTGGAAAGTGATCTGGGAGGATGCACTACAAGTTTGCGGCAGACTGAAAACATTGAGTATGTAGATATTAAGGAAGCGGATGTGTTAGAACTTTTAAATGCTATCAAGATAGACAAGTCTCCGGGACCAGGTGGGATGTATCCCAGGTTGTTGTGGGAGGTGAGGGATGTCATTGCAGAGCCCCTGGCGATGATTTTTGCGTCGTCGATGGAGACGGGAGAGGTTCCGGAGGATTGGAGGATTGCAGATGTGGTCCCTATTTTCAAGAAAGGGAACAGGGATAGTCCTGGAAATTACCGACCGGTGAGTCTGACCTCAGTGGTTGGTAAGCTGATGGAGAGGCTTCTGAGGGACAAGATTTACGAGCACTTGGAGAAGTTTAGGTTGATTAGAAATAGTCAGCATGGTTTTGTAAAAGGCAGGTAGTGCCTTACAAGCTTAATTGAGTTCTTCGAAAATGTGACTGAACACATTGACGAAGGAAGAGCAGTGGACGTGGTGTACATGGACTTCAGCAAGGCATTTGACAAGGTCCCACATGCAAGACTTCTTGAGAAGGTGAGAGGCCATGGGATCCAAGGGGCTTTGGCCTTGTGGATCCAGAACTGGCTTGCTGCAGAAGGCAGAGGGTGGTTGTGGATGGCTGTTTTTCTGCATGGAGGTCGGTCACCAGTGGAGTGCCCCAGGGATCTGTTCTAGGACGCTTGCTGTTTGTCATTTTCATAAATGACCTGGATGAGGAAGTGGAGGGATGGGTGAGTAAGTTCGCCGATGACACGAAGGTCGGTGGTGTTTTGGATGTTCTGGAGGGATGTCAGAAGTTGCAGCATGACATCGACAGGATTCAAGACTGGGCGGAGAAGTGGCTGATGGACTTCAACGCGGATAAATGTGTTGTGGTCCATTTTGGCAGATCCAACTGGATGAATGAGTACACTATCAAAGGTAGGAGTCTTAGCTGTGTGGAAGAGCAGAGGGATCTTGGGGTCCGGGTCCATAAGTCTCTCAAATCGGCCTCCCAGGTGGAGGATGTGGTTAAGAAAGCTTACGGTGTACTGGCCTTCATTCATCGAGGGATTGAATTCAGGAGTCAGGAGGTAATGCTGCAGCTTTATAGGACCTTGTCAGACCACACTTGGAGTACTGTGCGCAGTTCTGGTCGCCTCACTATAGGAAGGACGTGGAAGCTATTGAAAGGGTGCAGAGGAGATTTACAAGGATGTTGTCTGGATTGGGAGGCATGCCTTATGAAGACAGGTTGAGGGAGCTGGGACTGTTCTCCCTGGAGAGACGAAGGTTGAGAGGCGACCTGATAGAGGTTTACAAGATGTTGAGAGGAATCGATAGGGTGGACTCTCAGAGACTATTTCCCAGGGCTGAAATGGTCGTGACGAGAAGGCACAGATTTAAGGTGCAGGGAAGCAAGTACAGAGGGGATGCTAGGGGAAAGTTTTTCACTCAGAGGGTGGTGAGTGAATGGAATCGGCTGCCGTCGGTGGTGGTCGAGGCGAACTCGCTGGGTCTTTTAAAAGACTTCTGGATGAGTATATGGGATCCAATGGGATTGGGGGCTATAGATAGGTCTATGGCTGGGTAGGTTTTGATGTGTTTGGCACAACTTGTGGGCCGAAGGGCCTGTTTGTGCTGTAGTGTTCTATGTTCTAAATAAATGCTGATATGTTGACATTGCCATGGGAAAATGACTGACAGATAATTGCCAAACACTGTTTGAATTTTAGACTAGGTGGCTTGACCCTGATTGGTCAAAGCATTGCCCTGAGGAATAAATTAGTGAATGGCTGTCACTTTATTTAACTGAATGAGACGCAAAGCGTGTATGTGTTTTTTTTCTGTCTGCAAAGAGCACGTCCTTGCTTTCAGTAATGCAGATGCATCACATTTGTACCCAACTGACAATCTTAAATTGATTGTCAGTGTAATTCTTAGCACACTGAAGATTATCTAGCAAATATTGCCCAATCGCAGAATCACATTAAATGTTGGGCACTGTTTAAATTTTGAAAGCATGGGCTGGTTAGGTACCATCTATATATTGCCCAGACAGTAGCTGGGACTTGCCGTTTGATAAAAACTTGCCAGTCTTTGTAATATACAGCCTATATAACTCGCATCACACTGGCTCTGAAATTTATACCGCACATTTCTCATTTGTGTGCTGGGCAGTATCTCTCTTTGGTCTGAAGGCAGCATGCTGTTAGTGGCAGATACCATATGTTGCTACTGTGTCAAGCAGCTAGCTTCACCCATTGCTCAGATTTTTGAGCTACCTTGCCCTTCCAAGGTAATCAGGGTAAATTGGGCACTGAACCAAAAGTAATGGCCTTGTGCCCATTCCATGAGTTAGATATACAGCACAAAATAATCTGCCATCATCCTTCAGGATGTCTTTGTGGTGCTCTACTTCAGCATCAAGCTTGCACAATATGCAAATGGAACAGGCCCTATTTAAGGATAGTCAGTGAGCCCAATCATATAACAAATGGAACTGTAAGAATTCCGATGGTATTTTGACCAGTGAAGGTAGGCTTGTGGTAAGCCATGCTAGAGAACCCTGGGCAGCTTTCTTAATTGGTAAGTCAAAGCTCCTATGCAATTTTATTTGAACATTAAAATATTGGCACCACACACTTGTTGCCATAAATCAGATAATTAATTATAAATAAGTTGGAACAGTCAAAGCCTATACAGTATTTGTTAATGTTCGAGAGATTCCACCTTCTGGAATAGCAGGCGTCATAACAAAATAATTACATAAATTCTGCTGCTATGTAGAATGTCTGCATGGCTTCAAATTAAGTTTATTTGTTCGTAAGAAGCAGTCTCATATTAACACCAATGAAGTTACTGTGAAAGTGCCCTCATTGCCGCACTCTAACACCTGTTTGGTACACAGAGGAAATTTTAGTGTAGCTAACACAACAAACCAGCACACCTTTTAGACTATGGGAGAAAACCGGCACATCGGAGTAAACCCATGCAGACACAAGAAGGTGGTACAGACTCCACAGAGACAGTGACAAAAGCCAGGAAAAACCTGTGTCCCTGACGCTGGGAGGCAGCAGCGCTGACAACTGTGCCACCCCATAAAGGTATTGGTTCATGTGCAGGAATTATGTGACCATTTGTATGATAAAGAAATGTAAAAAAGCCTGCAGATTTTTTTGGAGTGTAGGGAAGGTTTGCTTACATGTCCCAAAATATAAGAGGTCTATTAAACTTTTCAATGGGTTTGGTCTTTCTACAAACATTAAAAATCTTCATAGAAATCAATACAAGATTTTTTGGTCCAATTTTACTTGTGCTGATACTGTTTCCCATTTTTCAGTTGATCGGAGGCTTCATCCTATGTATTGGCATATACGCAGAAGTTGAACGGCAGAAATACAAGACGCTGCAAAGTGCTTTTCTAGCTCCAGCTATAATTCTCATTTTGTTGGGGATTCTGATGTTTGTGGTGTCTTTTATTGGTGTTCTAGCATCTCTACGGGACAACTTGTGCCTTCTTAAAGTGGTAAGTTATTCATTTTGTATCCTGGCTTTATTGGCGTTTACCTCTTGATTGGAAAAATGTTTCAATGTGGAATGTGCCTAATTTATAGCTAACTTTCTTTGTGGTTTTTCTACCTAGTTAATTGGACATTTCCCCCTGAATACTACATTCAGATTGTATATTACAACTAATAACATAAAGTGAAATCATTCCAGTTAAGTCATGCGTATATTTCAGCTATAAACTCTTGCTGTACATAAAGGCTGGTAATTACCATGTCCAAAGTCTAAATTTCGTTCCTAATACTGTTGTCATTATCTTTGTTCTTTGCTGGCAAAACACGGTTAGGTGGAAATCATTTTGTAAAAAATGTGATTGCATTATAAGAAAGAAATCCTGAAATGTAAGACCTAATAACTTCTATCAGCCGAGAAATTAATGGTGTTATCAAGTAAATCTGTTGCATGTTTGTATCAAATTCCCCAACTATTTTACCAAGAACATTAACCAGTATATTTTAAATTGTTTAATACCTTATAATTACATATTTAATGGCGATGAGTCAATAATCCTTGCTGCTGCTTAGCATTGTGAAAATATGGATAATTTTGCTACTCTAGTTTCCTGATTTTGAGCACGTCAAAGCCTGAATGATATTGAGCTTCTTGAGTGTTGTTGGAGCTGCCAGCAACAAATTGTGTCTTGTAAGTGGACAGGCTTTGGGGAATCAAGAGATGGGTTGCTGGCTGCAGGATTCCTAGCCTGATCTGCTCTTGTAGCCATGTAATTGATTCATGGCTGGTTCAGTTCAGCTTCTAGTCAATGTTACACCACAGCTTGTTGATAATGGGGGTTTCGGCTATTGAATGTCAAGGGACATTGGTTTGATTCCCTCTTGTCAGAGGTAGTTGTTACGTGGAAAGTATGTGGTGCAAATGTTACTTGCATTATTAATCCAAACCCAGATATTATCCAACTCTTCCTGCATTCTAACATGGATTGTTTCAGTATTTGAGGAGTCGCAACTAGTACTGAACATTGCCATTTCTGGCCTTATAATTGAAGAAAAGTCACTGATGAAGCAGCTGCAGATGGTTGAGCCTAAAACACTATCCTGAGGAATTCAAGAAGGCAATTCACCATCACCTTCTCAAGGGCAGTTAGCAATGGACAATAAATACTTTAATGCAAGGAGTATTCGCAATGAGGGGGAGGAATTTGCAGCTTGGACCAGTACCTGGAACTTCGATGTTGTGGCCATTTCAGAGACTTGGGTAGAGCAGGGACAAGAATGGATGTTGCAGGTTCCGGGGTTCAAATGCTTTAGTCGGAGTGGAGAAGGAGGTAGAAGGGGGGGAGGAGTGGCATTATTAGTCAAAAACTGTATCACAGTGACAGAGAAGAAGTTTGATGAGGACTTGTCTGTTGAGGTAGTATGGGCTGAGATTAGAAACAGGAGAGGAGAGGTCACCCTGTTGGGAGTCTTTTATAGACCTCCTAAAAGTTCTAGAGAGGTAGAGAAAAGGATTGCAAAGTCGATCCTGGACAGGAGTGAAAGTAATAGGGTAATTGTTATGGGGGACTTTAACTTTACTAATATTGATTGGAATAGCTATAGCTCTAGCTCGTTAGAGGGGTCATTTTTTGTACAAAGTGTGCAGGAAGGTTTTTTGACTCAGTATGTAGATAGGCCAACTAGAGGTGAGGCTACATTGGATTTGGTGCTGGGCAATGAGCCAGACCAGGTGTTAGACTTGGAAGTTGTGAACATTTTGGTGATAGTGACCACAATTCGGTTACGTTCACCTTAGTGATGGATAGGGATAGGCATGAAGCTGGGGGCAGTAGTTATAGCTGGGGAAGGGTAATTATGAGGCCATCAGGAGAGAATTAGGGTGCATAGATTGGACTAGGAAGCTACAGGGACTGGGAACATCTGGAATGTGGAGCTTATTCAAGGAGCAGCTGCTGCGAGTCCTTGATAAGTATGTCCCTGTCAGGCAAGGAGGAAATGGTCGAGTAAGAGAACCTTGGTGTACAAAAAAGTTGATTTGCTGGTTAAAAGGAAAAAGGAGGCTTATGTCAGGATGAGGCTTGAAGGCTCGGTTAGTGCAATGGATAGCTATAGATTAGCCAGGATGGAGCTAAAGAGTGAATTGAGGAGAGCTAAGAGAGGACACGAGAAGACTTTGGCTGATAGGATTAAGGAGAATCCTAAAGCTTTCTTTAGATATGTTAAGAATAGAAGATTGGTTAGGGCAAGATTAGGGCCAGTCATAGACAGCAGTGGGAAGTTGCGCGTGGAGCCTGAGGAGATTGGAGAGGTACTGAATAAATATTTCTCTTCGGTATTCACGCAGGGTGATGTAAATGGAGTTATGGAGAACACTGAGGTACAGGGTAGCAAACTGGAAAGTATCGAAGTAGATAGGGAGGATGTGCTAGATATTCTCGAGGGTTTGAAGTTGGATAAGTCCCCTGGGCCGGACGGGATTTACCTTAGGATTCTCTGGGAGGCAAGAGAGGAGATTGCAGAGCCTCTGGCTCTGATCTTCAGGTCGTCGTTGGTTACGTGTGTGGTTCCGGAGGACTGGAGGATAGCGAATGTGGTCCCGTTGTTCAAGAAGGGGAAGAGAGACCTTCCAGGGAATTATAGGCCAGTGAGTCTTACTTCTGTGGTGGGCAAAGTGTTTGAGAGAATAATTAGGGATAGGATTTATAGTTATTTAGAGAGTAATGAATTGATTGGAGATAGTCAGCATGGTTTTGTGAGGGTAGGTCGTGCCTTACTAACCTCATTGAGTTTTTTGAAAAAGTGACTAAGGAGGTGGATGGGGGTAAGGCGGTTGATGTGGTAAATATGGACTTTAGTAAGGCGTTTGATAAGGTGGCCCATGGAAGACTTCTGCAGAAAATGCAGATGTATGGGATAGAGGGTGATTTAGCTAATTGGGTTAGGAATTGGCTAGCAGGTAGAAGGCAGAGGGTGGTGGTTGATGGTAGATATTCATCGTGGAGTTCGGTGACAAGTGGTGTACCTCAGGGGTGTGTTTTGGGGCCCCTGCTGTTTGTAATTTTTATAAATGATCTGGATGAGGGTATTGAAGGATGGATTAGTAAATTTGCAGATGACACTAAAGTCAGTGGAGTGGTAGATAGTGAAGAGGGGGTGTTATAGTTTGCAGAGGGACTTGGACAAGTTGCAGAGCTGGGCCGAGAGGTGGCAAATGGAGTTTAATGTGGAAAAGTGGGAGGTAATGCACTATGGCAGAAATAATAAGTGTGTAGAGTATAGGGCAAATGGTAGGATTCTTAGTAGTCTAGATGAACAGAGGGATCTTGGTGTGTATGTGCATAGATCCCTGAAAGTAGGCAGTCAGGTCGAGAAGGTTGTTAGGAAGGCATCTGGAGTCTTGGCTTTTATTGGTAGAGGGATTGAATTTCGGAGCCGCAACGTCATGTTGCAACTGTACAAAACTCTAGTGCGGCCGCACTTGAAGTATTGTGTGCAGTTCTGGTCCCCACATTATAAGAAAGATGTGGAGACATTGGAGAGGGTACAGAGGAGGTTTACCAGGATGTTGCCTGGTCTTATGAAGAGAGGCTGAGGGATTTGAGGTTGTTTTCGTTAGAAAGAAGGCGGCTAAGAGGAGACCTTATTGAAACATATAAGATGATTAGAGGTTAGATAGGGTGGACAGTGATAGCCTTTTTCCTAGGATGGAGAAAGCTAGCACGAGGGGACACAGCTTTAAATTAATGGGTGATAGTTATAGGACGGATATCAGAGGTAGGTTCTTTACCCAAAGGGTGGTTCGGGAGTGGAATGCCCTGCCTGCAGCAGTTGTAGATGCGCCAAGTTTGGTGGCGTTTAAGAGGTTAGTTGATAAGTATATGTAAGAGAAGGGAATGGTTTAGTTTGGAGGGGCATTGCTTTTTATATTGGTCGGCGCAACATCGAAGGCCGAAGGGCCTGTTCTGTGCTGTAATGTTCTACGTTCTATGTTCTATGTTCTAAATGCTGGCCTAACCAGCAGCACTCGCATCCTGTGAAATAATTTTTTTGGAAAAGGTTTAAAGGTGAGAAACTAGTAACCATGGAAAACTGTTTTTTTGCACAAATCACTAATTTGACATGCAGGTACATCAAGAAATTAGGAAAACAAGTGTATGTTGCTCTTGTTAAAAATCAACTGGAGTACATAAAAAAAAACTTACTGCAATTAAGTAGGACTTTGGTAAAACCACACCTATTATATTGGGTACAGTTTATCTAAACAAAAGTGTACTTTCCTCACAGGAAATGCTTCAAAGATTTACGGGAATGAGAGGATTTTCCTTTGGGAAGACATTGAGTAGACTGTCCCTATAATTCTCTAGAACTTAGAGAATGAGAAGTGATTTTATTGAAACATAAGTTCCTGAGGGATTTGACAGGGTAGATGCTTCCCGGCTGAGAAGTCTAGAATCAGGGGCTGGGGATGACAATCTCAGGATAAGGGGTCAACCATTTCAGACTGAGGAGATTAGAAACATCTTTATTTAGATGGTTTGGCATCCTGAACTCAGGATTATAATTTAGTCTATCCAGTTTAGTCTATCCAGAGATTGATAGATTTGTGTATCCTGAGGCAGTCGAGGCACAAGGAGATACTTGTAACTTCTTGCAGCTGAGATTGAAATTCAGCCATGATCCTACTGGATGGCAGAGTGAGCTCGAGAGGCTGACCTACTTAGTCCTTCTATTTCTTTGTCATGTAGTACACTTTAGCCCATTAAGTCTGCACCAGCAGTATCTACTGCTAAAGGCATGCAGCGCGCAAAGCCATTTTCCTATACTTATCCATAACTTTGAATATTAAGATATTTCAAGTGCTCATTAAATATTTTTTTAAGGTTATATGATTTCCAACCCCTACTATTTTCCCAGACAGTGCATTCCACATTCCCATAATCTTCTGAGTGAAAAGGATTTTCCTCAAATCCTATCTGTCCCTCATCCTAAAAGTATACCCCTCTCATGATTGACCTCTCAACCAAGGGGAGCAGCTACAAACTATTCACCTACCCTTAATCTAATCCACCTTAACCATGTCCCCCTCAGCCTTCTCCACTTAAGAGAAAACGATTCAAGCCTATCTAGTCTTTCCTAATGGTTCAAATACTCCATCCTGTGCAACATCCTGATGAATCTCCCCTATAAAACTATCATGTCCTTCCTATAGTGAGGTGACTCAAAACCGTACATAATACTCCTGCTATGACCTAATCAATACTCTCTACAACTCCAATATTACCTCCTTGCTCTTAAACTCTATACCACGATTGATCAAAGTGTCCCATATGCATTCTTAACTATTCTATTCACACGCTCTCCTGACTTCAGGGATCTGTGAATAATGAACCCCTAGATCCCTCTGTGCTTTTGAGTTCCCAGTGTCCTGCCATTCATTAAATATCCCCTTGCCTTGTTTCTTCTCCCGAAGTGCATCAGTTCACACTTCTCAGGTTAAATACCATCTGCCACTTCTCTACTTATCTGGCCAACCCATCGATATCATCCTGTAGCCTACAATCATCTTATTCGCTATTAACCACCTTACCAATTTTGCTGTTGTTTGGAAACGTACTCTCACATTTCCATCTATATATTTATGTATATAACAAACATTAAGGATCCTTGTGGTACTGATCCTTGTGGTACACCACTAAACATCAGCCTCCAGTCACTCATTCTACCACTAACATTTGTGTCCTATTATTTAGCCAGTTTCTGATCTGCCTTGCCAACTTTCCCTGAATTCCATGTACTTTAACCTTTTCAATCAGTCTCCTATGTGGTACCTTGTCAAAAGATTTGCTAAAATCCATGTAAACTACATCAACTGGACTTCCTTCATGCACACACTTGGTCCGGAGTATAAGCAACAGTTTCCCTTTTTAACGTGTGTTTTAAATTGGCTTAACTCAATGATAATTCTGGCACTTTGGCTCTCAAGTGCCAGTGCAGAAATTTGAGCACATCATTTATGCTGACACTTCAGTGGGCACAGTGCTAACCTTAAAATAGCACTGTCACTCTCATTGGATTGCACTTTAAGAAAAGTTCCAAAGTCCTCTGCAACATCCATTCCTCAACCAGCACCATTAAAACAGAGATCTGGCCACTCCCCTCACTTATTCTGTGCACGTTCGCTGCTGCTTTTCCCTACAATACAACATTGACTATACTTCAAACTACATTATCAGCAATCATAGAATCCCTACAGTACAAAAGGAGGCCATTTGGTCCTTCGAGTCTGCACCAACCACAATCCCAACTCGGCCCTATTTCCATAAAGCTCATTTAGCCTGCTAATCTCCTTTATGCTAGGTTCAAATTAGCATGGCCAGTCAATTTAACCTGCACATCTTTGGACTGTGGGAAGAAACCAGAGCACCCAAAGAAAATCATGCAGACTGGAGGAGAAAGTACAGACTCCACACAGTCAGTGACCTGAGGCTGGAATTGAACCTGGGTCCTTGGCGCTATGAGGCAGCAGTGAGAATCACTGTGCCACCTGGCTATGAAGTGCCTCGGATCATAACTTCCTATAGAAATGCAAGTTATGTATATTAAATCTCTGTGTCCAAATTAGCTTTCCTCCTTGTCAGCCATACTCTCTATGGTGATATAGAAACATAGAATAGTACAGCACAGGACAGGCCCTTCGGCCCTCAGTGCTGTGCCAAGCTATGTCCAAACCTGAGATCAAGCTATCTCACTCCCTATCATTCTTGTGTGCTCCATCTGCCGATCCAGTAACTGCTTGGAAGTTCCTAAAATGTCCAACTCCACTATTTCAGCAGGCAGTGCATTCCACACCCCAGCACACTCTAGGTGAAGAATCTACCTTGGATTTTTCCACCATGAACCTTATAGTTACGCCCCCTAGTAACGGCTACATCCAGCCGAGGAAATAGTTTCTGCATGTCCCTCTATCCCCCTCATCATCTTATAAACCTCTATTAAGTCACCTCTCATCCTCCTTTGCTCTAAAGAGAAAAGCCCCAGTTCCTTCAACCTTTCCTCACAAGACCTACCTTCCAAACCAGGGAATATCCTGGTAAATCTCCTCTGCACCCTCTCCAATGCTTCCACATCCTTCTTATAGTGGGGTGACCAGAACTGAACACAGTATTCCAAATGTGGTCTCACTGGGGTCCAATACAGTTGCAGCATAACTCCATGGTTCTTAAACTCAAACCCCTTTAATAAATACTAACACACTATGTGCCTTCTTCATGGTGGATATGAACCCCAAGATCTCTCTGTTCCTCTACATTTCTCAGAACCTTGCCATTGACTCTGTAATCCACATTTAAGTTTGTCCTACCAAAATAAATCACCTTGCACTTATCAGGCTTAAACTCCATCTGCCACTTTCCGGCCCAGCTCTGCATTCTATCAGCTTTCCTTTGCAGCCTACAAGAGCCCTGCACCTCATCCACTACTCCACCAATCTTGGTGTCATCAGCAAATTTACTAACACCCTTTAGCCCCCTCTTCCAATTAAGTATAAAAATGATAATTGTCACTACTCACAGGTTCTGTGGATCCTTGCATGGTTGATGAACCGTATTCTAGAGATGCACTGCTGGCCACATACTTTGCAGGTGTTTCTGGAACGTGGGATTGACTCTTGGATCAAGATCACTGGGATTCGTTTCTCAGGTTTTCTTTCTATGCCTCCTGTTGCTGTTTGGGTATTCTCAAAGAATTGTGTCCCTTCAAACAAGAGGTTCCACCAAGTGGATTTCTTATGAGCAAGGGTGTCCCAGGCATTGACATCGACATTGCATTTCTTGAAGTGAGCTTTCAGGATATCTCTGACATGCTTCCTTTGTCTTTTCTTGTTCAAGAGCCTGCCTTGAGTGGGTGAAGATGATTTGCTTTGGCAGTCAGGACTCTGGCATCCTAAGCATGTTGCAGGTTGGTTTCAAATGGTCGAAACCTCAAAGTCAGCGCTCTTTGTTCCTTCAAGAATGCTGATGTTAATTATGCCTGTCCTGCCCAGCTGATTGGAGAATCCATCTCAAGTATTGATGATACCTCTCCAGGGTCTTGAAGTGGCATTAGTATGTAGTCCAAGTTTCTGAGCAATGAGGGCAGCTCCTTGTATACAAGGATAATAGTATAAGCATGGATGTCATGATCGTTGAAGACACTTGTCCCTAGGTGTCCAAAGGCAGTGCTCACAGATTGGATATGCATTAATGCATCTCAATCTCTGCATGGCCAATAGTAAGATTACTATCAAATAAACTGGTTGGACTCTAACCTGGTGTTGTGAGACTTCTTACCCATCCACCTAACCCAAATCTCTTTGAATTGTGAGAGGAAACCAGAGCACCTGGAGAAACCCACACAGACACGGAAAATGTGCAAACTCCAGACAGACAGTGACCTAACCCAGGAGCCGAACCCTGATCCCTGGCACTGAGGCAGTAATGCCACCATGCCACCCCTAATCAAGAGTTGGGCATAGGCACTCAGCTATTGTCCACTGGTTCTTGGCAATTTGTAGATAGATCATGAGGTGCTCATTGATGCCAGTGGGCCTTGAGTCTGTTGGCGAGTTCGTTTTTGATAGCAAATCTATTCCTACTTAAAACTGTGAAGATAAGAATATTTGAAGGTATAATAATACACACAATCCTACATAGTGGCTACAGACATCAAATCTTGTATAATACTTGATTACTTCATATTTCATTGTTATCAGGGAGCTGGTAGCCTTCTCATCTTCCCATCTCTTACAGCTAGACACTAAGGCATAGAGAATTTATTCCAGAACAGTGCGGCGTTAATGTATCTGTGCCTGCTACCCTCCATTTTGTACAGAAAACCTTTCAATCACCTTAATTTCTGAAAGTGGCTTCTGTACTTGATGCTACGCAGAGCGTCAATAGCTTTTTTGAGAATAACTCTGCAAATCAAGGTATCAGTGTCATTAAAGAATTTCAGAGCCAGACAATAAAATTCATTAAGGTGGATCACACGGTTTTTCCAACTTCTCAGCGTGTCTCTGCCTCTCCTGCAGATGTGTTCGTCCCTCACAGGCATCCTGACCTGGTGTGTCCATCACCAGAGGCAGGTCCAGGCTCTGCTTGAGCACTTTGGTCACTGATTTTGGTTGAGCGTTGCTGAATGAGGTTTCCCACTGTTATTTTGTCCTTCACCTGGGTTCAGGCTCAGCATAATGATGGCACTAAGACCAGCCAGAATAACTATTCCAGCGAATGGCTAATTCTCTCCTGTCCTTGCTGCTTCTCCAACCATAGATCCTATCTCTTGAGGAGCAGTGAAAAAGGACCTGTGATTCGAGTAACAGCTCCTCACAGATTCTGATTCCTACCATGTATAGGAGAAGATGACTTTCAATAGCTGCTCCCATCATTGATTTGGTGCTTTTCAGGCACTTTTGAGAGTGAATTTGCCATTTGTCCCTGTGTATTTTAAACCTTGCTGTTTAAGAAGCACTCAGTTCCCTAATCTCTCTGTGATCCAGAGAGCTCATAAAAGAGCTAAGGGCAGAGCAAACAGTCCCAGCAAAGCAGTGGCAGACATCAGAGTCTGAAGACTCAGTGGAGTAATAGATTTGGTTCAGTCCAAATGATTAGGATGTAAGGAGTTCAGGTACCATGTTTCAGACATCCTCAGCCAAGATAAAGGAAAGATAAGATTGAGAGAGCAAAAAGGCAAATAAAGGCATAAATTTGTAATTGTATTCCACTGCTGACAAAGCTGCTACACTGTAAAAGAATAGGAGAAAATAGTACAGAAATAATAGTTCAAGTGTTCATTCCCTTTGATCTCCAAGCCATCTTGCAGACAAAGGAATGTCTTATGGATGTAGTCAATGAAAGTAACTTCTCGGCTCTAAAGAAGTGTAATATTTCCAGCCTAATCTTTGTCCCTGCTGAAGGCAAAGGTATGTGTTAGGCAAGCATCCTGTTGGTGTTTACAGCCTTCCTGTGTTTTGCACAAGACATATCTTTGAATATCAGTTTGAACGGTATTAGTTAACCATAATTGACCATATGATTCAACTCAATTCCATTTTGACCTTGCTATAGTTTTCTCCTCTTATGGATGCTGAGAGAGGTTGTAATATCCATTGAATTAACTACTCCTAAACAGATTCTGTGAGGGGCAGGATGGAGCATGAGCTGGGCTTGTTGAATTACATTTCTAAGTGGGTCACCTCCAGTACTCAGACACCGTGGAAAGAAAAAAATGAGACCAAAAAAAGGCCTCATTCCTCATAACCCATCGTCACCCCACATACTTCTCGTGCTGTATCCAGCCAATGTTGCCTCATGCCCCTCACCACCCCTCATATCCCACATTCTAACCTGGACTCTTCAGCCCACCGCTCCATGGCTTTCATAACTTTTGCTGCATAATGTCAATCCATGTCCCCATCCACTGTCTTTTGCCCTTTCATCCTCTATGTCAAGTCATCCAATATCCTCCTTTGACAGACTTCAGACTCATGCTGATATTAAATAAAGTTCTTAAGTGTCTATTGATATATTCACTATTTAAAAAAAAGACTTTCCATGATTTAGAAAATACATTCACATTTAAATTTATTTAATCACTTAAGAATAAGCATTTGTACTTGTAATCCCATTTCAAATGCTTTGTAAGCACTTGGAGCTGTCAATCACAATGTGAACAGACAACCTGTGATGGGTTATGAAACGTGTCATGCAGCACTAATTCTGTAATGACAATCCTCATAGTTATGCCAATAGACAGTGTGAAATAGCAAACAGTATTTTTTTCCAACACTTTTCAAAAATTTAAAGACTGATATAAATACTTAACAGCTCCCTTTGACAGTTGTTAATCCACTTATTACACACATTCGTCTTTATTTTTGACAATCCCAAAAGGCATCTGATCTCTCCCAAAGGTATCTCGTAACCATATCCAAAAGCGTACCAAAACTACAAGTTTAGATCTTCTATCAGTTCCAGTGCCCATTTCCAATTCTCCTCTTGTGAGCATTAGAACAGACTGGAGACAGCTACACAGAGACCTCCATTGTTGTGTTTGTATGTCTCCATTTGGGAAACCCAAAAATAAGATTTCTAAAACTATCAGTATCTTTTAAGTAAGTTTGGAATGAAGAAAGAGAAAATTAAGCATCATTTTGTGTGTTTTTGTTTATAGTTTCTCTACACCCTTGCAATTGTGCTGATCCTTGAATTGCTGGGTGGAATTGTGGCATTGATCTTTAGAAATCAGGTAAGATTTATCAAATATATATGTGATGGTGCTGTCTACTTTCATTTGAAGCTACTGAATTCAGATCTTTTTGAGTGCAACTTACAACCTTGTAGATGTTTGTATTATTCAATTATCAGTAGTAGCCTGTAACATAATAGTGTTGTTAATAGATACTAACATAAGTACTGTTTATTTATTGGGTCATGAGGTCAATTGATAATAGAATCTTCATCCAATTTAACTTCATGCTTCCCATGACAATTTATAGATTTGTTTGTCAGTCTTTGCTTAGTGGTAGCACTCTTGCCTCCAATTTAGAAAGTTGGAAGTTCATGTCTCTCAGCAGAGACTTGAGGCTTAATCCAAGGGAGGGCAATGGCTTAGTGGTATTAACACTAGAGTGTTAATCTAGAAATTCAGGTAATGTTCTGGGGACCTGAATTCGAATTCCACCATGGCAGTTGGTGGAATTTGAATTCAATAAAAAATATCTGAAATTAAGAATCTACTGATGACCATGAAACCATTGTCGACTATTGAGAAAACCCATCTGGTTCACTAACGTCCTTTAGGAAGGAAATCTGCCATCCTTTTCTAGTTTGGCCTACATATGACTCCAGAGCCACTGTAATGTGGTTGACTCTCAACTGCCCCCTCGACAAGGGCAACTAGGGTTGGACAATAAATGCTGACCAGCCAGCAATGCCCATATCCTTTTAATGAATAAAAAAAGTTACTGTGATTGTTGCATTGTCCAAGGTGTCACCGTTTGGATGCCCAGACATCTATTAGATGAGCAGACCAAGGCCATGGAAGTGCCAGAACATAGCATAGGGGAAATGTGGACTTTAGGGGCTGGATGGACAGGCAAAGCCTGGCATGAGGGTTTGAGGGGTTTGATGGGATGCATATAAAACACAGAAATTGGCACAGGAGATGAGAGGGTCATCTGAACTTGCCTTTTAAAAGGTCCCCTTGAGTTCACAACTCCAAATGGAGCGTGAACCAGGACTCTCTTTTTCTGAGAAAATCTTGCTCGGCTCCATGAAGATTGTGGAGCAGGAGGCACCTATCTCCACTATGGAGCCAGCCAGGTCAGCATTAAATGCATTCTGGAGGGGGCGAGGAGTGGGGTGTGGGGAAAACTGCTATTTAAAAGGCCACAACAAAACCCCAGGCTATGAAATGAGTACTATATTGTTGGATTTTTTTTCTAATGTCCTAATAGTAGAATATTTCAGATGTCATATTGTTGATCACCTCCAGGAAGACTCAATTTTCTATACCTTTGAGAAAGTTTATCATTGCCTTGAGGTCTAGGTAAATTTTTGGTAATCTGCTTTGGTAAGGCAACAAACCAAGTAAAACAGAACCAAACCTATTTAGTGACTGGCTCTTGACAGTGAAGCCTCTAATTCCATGAGGTTTTACTTTGTTTTTTAAAATTGGCACAACATGAATACCAGACTTTTAAAATATGAGGCAAAATTATTGCATGAATAATGAACCAGTGAAAAATCAAACAATGATATAATTTACAATGTGTTAAAAACTTCTGTCTGCATGTGCTTTCATTTTTTTCCCATTATAAATACCAATTTTGACACTTGGAAACTGTGAATGTAAACTAGAAATACTCCATTTGCAGACACTCCCAAGAGATGTGGTGTAACTGAGTAATTGTATGAATTGATTGTCTAATACATTTGCTTGATATTTTAAACTTATAACAAGGTCTGAAATTATCTTGTAATATGCTGGAAGACGGGAGAGATATTGATAAATTCCAGCTGCTTAAAGTAGTAATCAGGCAGAGCTTGAAATCCCATTTCCCAAGAATAATGCTGAAAGTTTATCTAGATCAGAAGGCAAGAATTGACAATGCTCAGAGGTTTGAGGAATGTGGGACTCTCCCTTGAGAATGGCATGGATAACAAAACCAAAATAATTTACAGTTGAAGGGATTAAGACAGGAGATAAGTCCAAACTATATGGAGGCTTTAGAATTAAGAAAGCCAGAAGGATTCACTATTTTGTGGGTCTGTCTTCATTCTTTGAATTTTCATCCTCCAAACATTGCTTTCCTACCAAATTGATTCATCAATCTCTTGAAAAGTGCATATATTACTTTCTCCTCTTCATTCGAGCACATTCATAGAACATAGAACATTACAGCGCAGAACAGGCCCTTCGGCCTTCGATAGTGCGCCGACCAATTAGGAAAAAGCAATGACCCTCCAAACTAAACCATTCTCTTTTCGTCCATAAACTTATCTACTAACCTCTTAAACGCCACCAAACTTGGCGCATCTACAACTGCCACAGGCAGGGCATTCCGTACCCTAACCACCCTCTGGGTAAAGAACCTACCTCTGATATCCTTCCTGTAACTACCACCCCTTAATTTAGAGCTATGTCCCCTCGTGCTAGCTTTCTCCATCCTATGAAAAAGGCTATCACTGTTCACCCTATCTAAACCTCTAATCATCTTATATGTTTCAATAAGGTCTCCTCTTAGCCGCTTCTTTCTAACGAAAACAACCTCAAATCCCTCAGCCTCTCTTCATAAGACCTGCCCTCCATACCAGGCAACATCCTGGTAAACCTCCTCTGTACCCTCTCCAATGCCTCCACATCTTTCTTATAATGTGGGGACCAGAACTGCACACAATACTCCAAGTGCGGCCGCACTAGAGTTTTGTACAGTTGCAACATGACGTTGCGGCTCGAAATTCAATCCCCCTACCAATAAAGCTAAGACTCCATATGCCTTCTTAACAACCTTATCGACTTGACTGCCCACTTTCAGGGATCTATGCACATACACACCAAGATCCCTCTGTTCATCTAGACTACTAAGAATCCTACCATTTGCCCTATACTCTACACATTTATTATTTCTGCCATAGTGCATTACCTCACACTTTTCCACATTAAACTCCATTTGCCACCTCTCGGCCCAGCTCTGCAACTTGTCCAAGTCTCTCTGCAAACTATAACACCCCTCTTCACTATCTACCTCTCCTCCGACTTTGGTGTCATCTGCAAATTTACTAATCCATTCCTTCAATACCCTCATCCAGATCATTTATAAAAATTACAAACAGCAGATTCATTCCTGGATCACCGTAAAAGACCTGAAGTATGGGAGATATATTTCACATGGCCTATTTTACACTTGTAGATCAGAATCTAGCTCTTAATAGAAGATTTTAACAGGGGTCACAGCAGAATTGTATAACAAATACAAGTGACCATGTTTGATTTCTACAGATCCTTATTGTATCAATAGCCATTTCAAAGCATTTCACAGTGAATTACTATTGAGAATGCTTAGCTGTTCATCTGCAGGCACCTGCACAAACTATTTTAGGTAAAAGTATGATCCTGATATTTCCTTATTTTATAACAAAGTACTTCATTCTTCATCTCAAAGTTTTTGACTGATTTACTGCATAATTACTGAGTCAGACTGTGTAAAATTACACTTTTATGTTTGGTCTGATTATCTGTAGAATCTTGGACGGCCTTCAAAGATGGTGTTCCTGATTTAATTTTGTGCTATTTGTTTTCCAGACATTAGATTTTATAAATAAAAACATTCGTAAAGGAATCACACATTATTATGATGATCTGGATTTCAAGAACATAATGGATTTTGTCCAAGAGGAGGTTTGTGCATTTTTTTTAAATATTTGAACTAACGTTATTTAGCTGTCATTATATTGTTTTTGAGTTTATATCCAGGAGAAACTGCAAACACAGAAGGTTCCATGGTTTGGTCATGTATTTTTATAATTACAGTTTATAACAAACTGTTAATAACAAACCAGAATTCTGTCAGCATTCTGTCATGAATGATATACCTATTTATTTCTCCAGTTCACCACCCCTCGATCCTATACCCAATAAAATACTGACCACCCAGCTTCCCTTCCTGATTTTATGTTAGCTAATATCAAGGTTCCTTCTCCTCTGATCCTGTCGTCCTTTCCTTCAAATCAGCTCTCCTCAATAATAAACCTCTCGATTTTTCTGTACTTGCAAATTACCTTTTTCAAACTTCTTTAATGGGTTTTTGCTTCCCAAATCACATTTTCTATGACAAATTTGATTCCCTTCAATTAGGTATCCTATGCCACAGTAACCAGATGGTATCAAATATCAAAGTCACCAGTGACATTCTACGTGGCTCTTGCAAAGATGCAATACCCCTCTTCACCCTTCTCAATCTCTCTGCTACCTTTAACAAAGTTGACAATGCTATCCTGCTCCATTCTTATCCAACTAATCATAGCCAGGGAATCAACTGCAATGTAGCTCCTGTGTTATTAATAGGGGGGTGGAGGGAGATCAAAGTTAAAGGAGAGGATGGAAGTGCAGATTAATGAATCTGATGGCTAGGAGAAGTTAATAAAGTTTCCAGTCCATGTAATAGAACAGAGTATAGAAGATGATAGGAATCTAACCTCAGGTAGAGCAAAAAAGAGTGACAAGTATGAGAACGGAAATGGTCAATGTAGGTGTTGTACATAAATGCACGTATATGGAACAACATTTGTTGTGCACGTTGAAATTGGTCAGTACAAAGTTGTGGGCATCATAGAGACATGGCTGCAAAGGGATCAGGGCTTGGATCTAAATATCCAAGGATATGTGTCCTATCGGAAGGACTGGCAAATGGGCAAAATTGATGGGGTTGTATTGTTAATAAGGAATGAAGTTAAATCGAAAGCAAGAAGTGATATAGGATCGGAAGGCATAGAATCTCTGTGGGTAGAGTTGAGGAATTGCAAAGGTAAAAAAACCTGATGGAAGTTACGTACAAACCAACGAGCAATAATAGGCTGTGGGGCAGAAAATAAATCGAGAGATAGAATAGGTATATAAAAAAGGCAATATTACAATAATCATGGGTACATCAATATGTAGGTGGACTGAGAAAAGGAATTTGTGGAATGTGTAAGAGATGTTTTTGGAGCAGTTTTTGACAGATCCTAGAAGGGAACAGGCAATTTTGGATTTGGTGATGTGTAATATGGCAGATTTGATTCGGAAACTTAAGGTGAAGGAACCCTTAGGGAAGAGGAACCACAATGTGACAGCGTTTATCCTGCAGTTTGAGAAAGAGAAGCTGAATTAGATGTAATGGTATTACAATTAAATAAAGGTTTACAAAGAATGAGGGAGGAGCTGACCAGAGTTGATTGGAAAGAGAGCTGAGCAGGGAACAGGAGTTTTTGTCAGCAGAAATTCATCCCAAGGAGGAAGAACATGCTAAGGGGAGGATGAGGCATCAGTGGCTGATGCGGGAAGTCAAGGACAGCATAAAAGCTAAAGAGAAATCAAACAAAGTGGCAAGGATTAATGGGAAACCAGAGGATTGGGAGGCTTTTAAAGGCAGAAAACAACTAAAAAAGCAGTACAAGGGAGAGTAGATGAAATATGAATGTAAGCTAGCTAATAATATAGAAGAAGACAGGAAGAATTTTTTTCAATACATAAAAGATAAGAGAGGCAAAAATAGCCATTGGATCACAGGAAAATGAGACTGGAGAAAAAATAATAGGAAACAAAGCAATGGTAGGGGAGCTGAATAGTTACTTTGCATCAGTCTTCACATTGGAAGACACCAGTGGAATACCAGAGCTCCAAGAGAATCAGGGAAGGCAAATGCAATGTTAACATTCATGTCAAGAGGCTAGAATAAAGAGCAGGGATGTACTTTTGAGGTTGTTTCTCTTCCCACAATGAATGGTGCACAAGGCAGACTTTCATCTGTCTTAATAGTGAAGTTTTTCCTGGATGAAGTTGCTAGTCTGTGACCACAAATTTATCTCTTGAGGAGTGCCACTCCACATCAAGCATTGGAAAGGGTGCCTGGTTTGGTGGATATGGGCTACGAAGAAAGGTTGAACAAACTTGGATTGTTTACATTGGAGCGTCAGAGAATGAGGGCGGCCCTGATAGAAATTTATAAGATTGTGACAGGTTTGGAGAGAGTGGATAGTCAAAGTCTTTTTCCCAGGATCAAAGGATTAATTACTCAGGGGCATAGGTTGAAAGTGAGAGGGGAAAGTTTGAGAGATGCAAAGGGCAAGTTTTCTCACATAGGGTAGTGAATGCTAGGAACACACTGCAGGAGGTGGTGGTGAAGGTAGACCCTATAACCACATTTAAGAGTCACTGGATAGAACATGAATTAAAGGGAATGGAGGGATATGGGCCACTAGAGGCAAGAAAATATTAGATAGGCATTTATGTGGCACAGACTTGCTGGGCTCACGGGCCTCTTTTTGTGCTGTATTGCTCTTTGAGAGGACATAGATTCAAGGTGAGAAGCAGGACGTTTAGGGGGAATGTGAAGATATTTGCCTACCAACCTATGGAAGAAGCACATAGATCCCTTTGTCCAGAAATCTGTAGTAAAAGCTAGTTAGTTAAGTTGGCCTCTCTTAAGGTCAAACCAAATAAATGGACTCAAGTTAAATCAGGACAAAGTAAAAGCGGCATCTCTCCAAAAGGAAGGGAAACAGCCCGAACAAAATCAAAGTGCAAAACAAACTTGAAAACATAGTTAGTGAAGTTGGAGACTGGAAGCGAGATAGGATTGAGCTCAGATTTGCTTGAGCTGGAGCCTGATTATTGAGCAATCTAGCCAGGGCTAGAGTTCGACAGAGAAAATTAGAAGAAGGTAGTAGAAGTTCCAGTGATCCAGAGAGCTGTAACAAGAAGATTTCAGAAAATCTGAAACTCTGTGATCAGAGACTATTGGAGAACAGACTTCTATTTCAGAAAAGACAAAGATAAGAAGATAGTAAATTCGCAAGCTTTCGGGGTTTGCCCCTTCACCTGACGTTCACTATCATATAAATTGGTTGGACTTAAACCTGGTGTTGTCAGACTTCTTACTGTGTTTATCCCAGTCCAACACTGACATCTCCACATCATGACAAGCTGTGACAGCCAGATCTCTGATACTGAGTCTGGTTCTGCAGTGCAAAAGGGTGGGAGGAAGAAGAGGCGAGTGATAGGGGACTCGATGGTCAGAGGTACGAACAGGAGATTCTGTGGTCAGGACAGAGACTCCCGCATGGTTTATTGCCTCCCAGGTGGCAAGGTCAGGGATGTCTCTGATCACGTGCACAGCATTCTAAAGTGGGAAGGTGATCAGCCTAATATCATGGTACACATTGGTACCAATGAAGTAAGTAGGGAGAGTGAGGAGGTCCTAAACAGAGAGTATAGAGAGCTTGGAAGGAAGTTAAAAAGCAGGACTCCAAAGGTAGTAAGCTCAGGATTGCTATCTATACCATGTGCCAGTGAGGGTAAGAATAGGATGCTTGGGCGGATGAATATGTGGGCTGAAAAATGGCAAATGGAATTTAACGCAGACAGATGTGAGATATTGCACTTTGGAAGGACAAAGCAAAGTAGAACGTACAGGGTAAATGGTAGGACTCTGAAGAGTGTAGATGAACAGAGGGACCTGGGAATACAGGTACAGAATTGCCTCAAAGTGATTCACAGGTGGATAGGGTCGTAAAGAGCGTTTTTGGTACATTGGCCTTTATAAATCGGAGTATCAAGTATAAAAGTTGGAGTGTTATGGTAAGCTTATATAAGGTATTGGTGAGATCGAATTTAGAGAATTGTGTACGTTTTTGGTCACCTAGTTACAGGAAGGATGTAAATAAGATTGAAAGAATGCAGAGAAGGTTCACAAGGATGTTGCCGGGACTTGAGAAGCTGAGTTACAGAGAGAGATTGAATAGGTTAGGACTTTATTCCCTGGAGCGTAGAAGAATGAGGGGAGATTTGATAGAGGTGGATAAGATTTTGATGGGTATCGATAGAGTGAATGCAAGCAGGCTTTTTCCACTGAGGCTAGGGGAGAAAAAAACCAGAGAGAATGGGTTAAGGGTGAAAGGAGAAAAGTTTAAAGGGAGTATTAGGGGGGTGGGAGGGGCCTTCTTCCAAATAAGAAATTAGGAATTTCTTATTTCTTAGGAATTTCTTATTCCTAAGAAATAGGAAATGTAATGGGGAGGTGAAGGGTGATGCAGCTAATTACGAATTCAGTATCTTAACGTTTAAGTAATTTATGGAAAAGGATGCTGAACAATCTGGAGTAAAAATATTTAACTGGAGTCCTGTTAGAGACAGTTAATGTTTATATAAAAATCCCTCATAATAACCAACAAAATATGCCCCAGAATTTCACATTTCTAAACAAAATGTACAAGCAATAAATGCTGGTACAGCCAGCAAAGCCCACATCCCATAAATGAATTTTTTAAAAGTATTGTATATCAAAAATAGTTTAATTATACTTATAAAGGTTTATGTTATAAACTTGGCTTTACATTTCCTCTTCAAATTCCCTTATAGAACCTTTAAAGTTCATTTACTTTTCGTGAGACCTACTCAAAGATATTTCATTACTCTCTGGAATTCACTCTGATTTCTCATCTGTGTTCCAGCTGTTTGCCAAGGTTCACGTTTTCATGTGGTCTTTCTTTTGGCTTAGTTACCTGCCATATTTTTTAAACGCACTCAAAACTCTGGATTTCACAATTCGAGGGCACAATCCTACTGGCCGTTCATGCCACGCTCCGTTTGCAGCAAGGTTGGAGAATTTGGTATCCAGTCCAATCTCTGTTCACTGCAGCAGGATGGGAAAATCCTGTTGGCGTGTACAGTGGTAACATTCCGGTGATGGTATGGGCCTTCTAGTGGCTCCTGTACAGTGATTTAATCATCAGAAAATGTTCTTGGTTTCCACTAACCTACTGCTTTGGTTTCAAACTGTGGGGTTTATTAAAGGGACCAAATGAAGCAGTCTCTGGGATTCTGCACCATCAAGTTTGTTGTGAATCTAGCTAAGGAGGTTCTGTAGCAGGTGATGGTCTCAGGTTCCTCAGATGGAGCATGGCTACATATGAATGTGATTTGAGGACTAGCTAAATTGAATGAGCGAGAGAGATCAGAGGTACCAGAAGCTAAGTTAGAGAACCTTGGAGCTGCACATAATTTCACGTGATCTGCATGCTTGTGGTTTTGTAAGACATACCTTTGTTCTATCAATCACTATTTAATGTGAAATGTATCTTTTTATTCAGAGTATCAATTTCCTGTTAATTCATGTTTAATTTATGTTGATTCTGATTTATGTTAAAATAAAAGTTACAAGAAGTGAAAATGTGTTAATAATTACATCATTCAGTAACTAGTTTATTTATGGTTAGATTGTAGTGTAGAGATTGTAACAATTTAAATCGATAATAACTCTTGCAGAAAATGGACGAGACAAAAAATGACCTCCTTCTGTGCTCTAACTATTCTATGATTCTATGATATATGAACTAGAACCATTATACGTACTGAATAAAAAGAACATTTTGCACGTACATACATCATAGATTTCCTCCTTAATGGTGCAGATAAATAATCTGAGTTGTTGGTTGTGTTGAACTTGTGACTTGTTCTGTTTTTGTTTATAGTTTAAATGCTGCGGTGCAGAAGATTTTACAGATTGGTCAAGCAACATGTACCATGAGTGTAAAGGCCGTGCAACTGGACCACTGGCTTGTGGTGTACCTTACTCCTGCTGTATACGGAATAAGGTGTGACTTGCTTTCTATAATTCATTTCTAGCTAGATAGAAAAGTACATCTTTGATTGCCACTCAATGGGAGATGAAAGGAGAACAAAAAGTAAAAAGTAAGACTAAAGTGAGTCCAGAGAAAGGAGGAAGAGAATCGAGGGGGATAAAGTGGAGAGGAAAGGGGAAGATAAAAGGACCAGGAATGGGTAATATAAATAAAAATGTGAAATGCAGAAGAAAGGAGTTAGAAGAGAGAGGAACAGTAATGGCGTAGACAAGGGCAAAAAGGAAGAAAACTGGAAGGTGGGATAAGAAGGAGAGACTAAAGGAGGAAAGATGGTTGGGGATAACATTGATAGAGATGAGAGGATGGTCAGAGGAAAAATATGGTTAGAGGTGAGGACAACTGGGAATTTGGTGAGAGAGGGAGAGGAGAGAGGAGGGTGGGAAATAGGCACAGGCCATTCAGCACTGCCAAAACAACTTTGCTATTCAGTTAGGCAGTGGCTAATTGTCTGGGGCAGCATATTGGTTAGCACCACTGCCTCACAGCACCAGGGACCCAAGTTCAACTCCCAGCTTGGGACACTGTCTATGTGGAGTTTGCACCTTCTCCCAGTATCTGTGTGGGTTTCTCCTGGATGCTTCGCTTCCCTCACAATTTGAAAGACTTGCTGGTTAGGGTGCATTGACCTGAACAGGTGCCAGTGTGTAGCAACTAAGAGTATTTCACAGTAACTTCATCGCAGTGTTAATGTAAACTTACTTGTGACTAATAACTTACTAATAATTACTTCAATACCACTTCCTGTGCTATCACCTAATGTAGTAAGTCTTCAGAAATATATTGATTTCTGTTTTGAACTGCTCAGTAGTGAGTGTTGTTCTTCTGTTCAAGAAAGAAAATAGGAAATGGTAATTTTAGGCTTGTTAGTCTTATTTCTGTGGTCAATAAGTTAATGGAAAAGGTCCTGAGGGAGAGGATTTGTGACCATTTGGAAAGACGCAGCTTAATCTGGGACAGTTAGCACCGTTTTGTCTAAGGATAAGTCTTGCCTCACAAATTTGATTGAATTCTTTGAGGAGGTAACTAAGTTGTAGATGAAGGTAGAGCAGTTGATGTCGTATACGTGGATTTTAGTAAGGCGTTTGATCAGGTTCCCCATGGTAGGCTCATGAAGAAAGTAAGGAGGTGTGGGATAGAGGGAATTTGGCCGATTGGGTAAGTAATTGGCAGTTTCGTAGAAGGCAGTGGATGCTGCTGGACGGAAAATTTTCAGACTGCAGATCAGTTACTAGCGTTGTACCACAGGGATCGGTACTGGGTCCATTGCTATTTGTGATTTTTATCAATAACTTGGAGGAAGGGGCTGAAGGGTGGGTTAGTAAATTTGTTGATAACACCAAGATTGGTAGAGTAGTGGATGAGGTGAAAGGCTCTTGCAGGCTGCAAAGAGACATTGGTAGGATGCAGAGTGGGCCGAAAAGTGGCAGATTGAGTTTAACCCTGATAAGTATGAGGTGATTCATTTTGGTAGGACAAATTTGAATGAGGATTACAGGATGAGTGCAGGATTCTAAGAAATGTGGAGGAACAGAGAGATCTTGGTGTTCATATTCACAGATCTCTGAAGATTGCCACTCAAGTGGATAGAGCTGTGAAGAAGGCTTATAGTATGTTAGCATTTATTAACAGGGAGTTTGAGTTTAAGTCCCATGGGGTTATGCTGCAACTGTACAGGACCTTGGTGAGACCACATTTAGAATATTGTGTGCAGTTCTGGTCATCTCACTATAAAAAGGATGTGGATGCATTGGAGAGAGCGCAGAGAGATTTATCAGGATGCTACCAGGTCTTGATTCTTTGAGTTATAAGGTGAGATTGGATACACTGGGACTTTTTTCCCTAGAACATAGGGGTGATCTTATAGAGGCCTATAAAATAATGAGAGGCATAGACAAGATAGATAGTAAACATCTTTTCCCAAAGGTAGGAGATTTTAAAACTGGAGGGCATACGTTTATGATGTGAGGGGGGAGATGCAAAAGGGCCCAAAGGGACAGATTTTCCACACAGAGGGTGTTGTGTGTCTGGAACGAGCTGATAGAGGCGGGTACAATTTTGTCTTTTAAAAAGTATTTAGACAGTTGCATGGGTAAGATTGGAATAGAGGGATATTGGCCAAACGAGGGCAATTGGGATTATCTAAGTAATTAAAAATTAGGCAGTATGGACAAGTTGGGCCAAAGGGCCTGTTTCCATGCTGTAAACTTCTATGACTCTGAATAGCTCACATCCCAACTGACAAAAACCTATCCAAAGCTACAAAAGCACAAGACATCAGTGTAATGGGATCTTGAAGCATAGTTTCCTGCTGAATTTGAAGTTCTATTCTTAGAAATGTACATGGAAAGCCCCATTCCATTAAGTGGTCCGTCCATCTTTATTTCTCTCAGCGTTCTGATTTAAAACCTGACAACTGAATTTATTATCATAACATTTTTATACAAAACACATCAAGAACCTTCTGTGGTAGAATAATCACAAATTCAGCATTGTTACTATGTTTTATAGTCTTGGCACTATTAAAATGTATATCATCTCATTTTCCATAAATACTGCCACGAGATTTCCACTGGGCCTCTGTATATTGTTATTAAAAATAGTTGTATGAAAGAAAAGCTTATAAATTATTTGGTAATATAAATAGATCTTACAATGAAGATTTTAATGTGCTTATAGTGAAATAGAGCTTTTTATAATACATTTCTACAAATGTTAATGGCAGAGTTAGTGATGTTTTTCCATAATTTCAATTTTCAGGATTAGGAACTTAGAAAAAAGTAGAAGAAATGAGCCATTCGGCCCTTCAACCTTAATCCACTGTTTAATATGATTGTAGCTGATCTCTATCGCAACACCATATTCTGCACTCTCTCCATACTGCTTCACACCTTGAGGGTCTGGAAGTCTATTTATTTCCCTTCTAAATACATTCAGTAATGTGGTCTCTGTTCCTTTCTGTGGTTGTGAATTCCACAGGTTCACCATCCTCTTAGTGAAGAAATTTCTCCTCATCTCAGTCCTGATGGCCTTGCCCGTATCTCAGGGCTGTGATCCCTTTGCTGTATTGCTAGAGGATATAACATTGCTGTATCTAGTCTATCTAGCCTTGTTAGAATTTTAAGCATTTCCATTAGATGCCCTGTTATCCTTCTAAATTCCAATGAATACAGACCCAATCAACCCTATCTCTCCTTGTACAATAATCTTGCCATCCCAGAAATCAGTTTGGTGAGCCTTCACTATACTCCCTGTATAACAAGTATATCCTTTCTTGGAAAAGGAGACCAAAACTGCACACAATACTCCAGATGTGGTCTCATCAGGAACCTGTAGAGCTGCAGTGAGACATTCTTGCACTTATACTCAAATCCACTTGCACTGAAGGCCTTCCTAACTGCTTGCTATACCAACCTGCTTGCTTTCAGTGATTGGTGTATTAGGACACCCAGATCCTTTTGTACCTCCATGTTTCCCAGTGTATCGTCATTTAAATAATACTCTGCCATTCGATTTCTCTACCCAAAGTGGATAATTGCACATTTTTCCACGATATACTGCCATGTATTCACCATGCACTCAACTTGTCTGAACTGTCTTGACGTCTCTTATCATTCTCCTCTCCACTCTCATTCCCATCAAATCTCCTGCTGTCGGCAAACTTGGAAACGTTACCTTTGGTTCACTCATCTTAACCATCAATGTATATTGCAAATAACTGAGGCCCAAACTCATCCCTGCAGGACGCCAGTAATCACTGCCTGCTACATTGAAAAAGACCTATTTATTCCTATTTTCCCTTTCCTGTCTGCTAACCAATTCTCAATCAGTGTCAATATTAGGCTTTTTGTGCCAGGGAAAAGTTATAATGGTTGTACTGCATATACTTGTTCCTTAAATATTAGTCATGCCTTGTGATGAAGTTCACCAATTTATCTTGGCCAAAACAGACCTTATACCTCCAGTTTCCTTTGTTTAGTTGTAGGATCCTAGTTTCAGATGAGACTTCTTCACTTTCCATCTTGTGAGTGAATTCTATCATGTTATAGTCACTGTTCCCTAAAGAATCTTGCACAACAAGATTATTAATTAATTCCTTATTGCATGATATCATTTCTATAATAGCATGTTCCCTACTTGGTTCTTCTACATACTGGTCTAAAAGAAATCCTATATACTCCAGGAATTTAGTAGCCACAGTATTGTTGCTAATTTGCTTTGCCTAATCTATGTGTAAATTAGGATTACTGTAGCACCCTGCTTACAGGCATTTCTGATTTCCTGTTTAAAGCCATCCTGAACCTTACTACTACTGTTTGGAGGCCCACAGACAGTTTCCACTCATATATGTTTTACCATGGTTAATCTACTCATACCCTTGTTGCTTATTGGCTCCACCAGATAGATTTTACACCTAGATTTTCTGAGCCAATATCCTCTTGTCACTATTGCACTGATTTCATCCTTAACTGATGGTACCATCTCACCTATTTTCCCTTTGTAAATCTGATCTGCATTAATATCAAGTACCCTTGGATATACAATTCTCAGTCTAGGATACCCTGCAGCCATTTCTGTGTAATTGCAATTATAATCAGTGTACACCAATTTGCACTGTCAATTTAGTTACTTTATTGCAAATGCTCCACGTATTCAGATACAGTGGTTTAGACTTGTCTTTTTAACATTTGTACCGTGGCTCTTTTTTCTGATAGTTCTTGTTTCCTCTATCTTCCAGTTTTACTTTCTAATATTCTGTCTTTGTTTCTGTCTCTTGTGTCTCCCATTCAGGTAACCATCCCACTACTACTCTAGTTTAAGCTGTCCCCAACAGCACTAGCAAATACCCCTGCAAGGATATTGGTCCCAGTCCTTCTGGGATGCAACCATCTGGTTTGTACAGGTCCCTATCCCCAGAATCAGCCCCAATGTTTCTGGAATCTAAGTCTGTCCCTCCTATACCATCTTTCCAGCCATATATTCATCTGGTCCATTCTCCTATTGCTGCTCTCACTATCACATGGCATTGGGGGTAATCTTGGGATTACCATTTGAGATTCTGCTTTTTAATTTCTTTCCTATCTCCCTATATTCTGCTTTCAGGACTTTATCCTCTTATCTCCATTGTTTGGGAATACAAGTGAGTGTCCTGATTTTTGGAAATATTGCGGTGTCTGCCCTGATGTTTGGGAATATTAGTGTATGCCCGGATTTTGAAGAGCATAGTTGGCAGTGCTGCCAGGTACCTGCGTTCAATCCTTGGCTTGGGTCACTGTCTGTGTAGAGTCTGCACGGTCTCCACATATCTGCGTGGATTTCCTCATGTCTGGTGGGTTTCCTCTGAGTGCTTCAGTTTCCTCCCACAGTCCAAAAGACATGCTGGTTAGGCACATTAGCCATGCTAAATTCTCCCTCAGTGTACCCGCACAAGCACTAGCGACTTGGGAATTTCTGCAGTAACTTCATTGCAGTCTTAATGTAAGCCTACATGTGACACTAATAAATAAACTCTGGGAGTTTGGGAATATTGCAGTGTATATGTGCCCTAATATTTGAGAATATTGCAGTATGTATCAGAGATTTAGGAGTATTGCAGTTGTATCCTGGGGTTTGAGAATATTGAAATGTGTGCCCTGGTATTTGGGAAAATTGCAGTATGTTCTGATACTTGGGAATATTGCATTGTATACTGCAGGTTTGGGAATATTGCAGTGTGTGCTCTGATGTTTGGGAATATTGCAGTGTGTGTCCTCATACTTAGTAATAATACAGCATGTACCTTGATGTTTGTGATTATGACAGTGTGTGCTGATATTTGGGAGCATTTGTTTGAGTTCTGAGGTTTAAGAGTACATGTGTTTGTTTGAATCAACTCTGCACTACACTGCAATTCCCAATTCTAAAACACAGCCAAATATTAATGGTGAGGCACCATTAGATTAGCTGGCTGTATTCCAAAGGTTGAGTAACCCCACTGAGGGCTTCAGCTGAGTCTGGGACCTTCAATAGGTGAGGTTTTAGGCTCAGACCAGAGGGAGAGGAGACCTTTCAGAGCCCACTGCCCTGGAGGGGAGGGAGAAATCTCAAGACCTATACTGCTCCTTCATTACCACCCTTCCTATGACTTTCCCAGGGAATGACAATAAATGAGATGGAAGAGGATAAATGCAACATGGACCCTGCCATCTTCTACCATACTGACCAGGGAAGGGATGGCCAACAGTGGTTCCAGAAGTAGAAGGGAAAGAGTAACCCCAGCTTGGTGAGGCAGTGGGGACTATGCCATACAAATTTTCTTCCGTTCTGGGCTGGATGGTAAAGGAGACTTCTGAATGACATTTGAGGGCAGAGGTTGCCACCTATGCCTTTGCTGGCCTGAGGGCTCTGTACTTGTTGCTGAGTGTCATCAGTGAAGCAGCGCTGAAACAAACTCAAGCCTCCGAGGATTATAAATTTATCAGTTGTCATGCCAGTTTTATTAGAAGTTAATGAGAACTTCTCTCTTCCATCACTGCTCAAGCCTTAATTTGTTTTATTTCTATATAATAGTATGTTTAAATTGTTTAAAGACAATTTCCAGACAGGCTTTAGCAACTGATAGAAAATAATTTTGTCTTTATAAAAGTTAACAGTAAGTTTTCTTCTCATTTCAGACAGATGTTGTCAATACGATGTGCGGTTATAAAGCTCTTAATCAAGATGTAAGTATATTTAATATATTTTATTTGCTATTCCTCTCTGATACAACAGCTTTTCCTTTTCTGAGCTCTTAAAAGAGTATTGCGCCACCTCAAACAGCCACCTTTCATGTGTGATATTCAATTGGGTCCACCCCTCCCCACCCCAAAGGATCACTTAGCTCTGGACTTCATTATAATCTTAAGCAAAAAGTGAAATTCTGGAATTTCTCTGAAAATGGCAACCACCCCCCGCCCCCCCACCTACAACTGACAAAAGTGAAATCAAATAAAAGTAACTGGGGGTTCAGCAGACAGTCTTCTAGTGGCAGGAGTCATATCTGGCACTAAAGTTTGTGGTTATTGAAGTTGTTGTGGAATTACCTTCACTACGTAGACTACAGTAATTCAAGAGTATAACCCACAAATGCCAAAACAAAGGATAGACGGTAAATGCACCATTGGAATACTGAAAATTTATTTCAAATACTTTTGAATGAGTGTTATGCTAAAGTAACGACACTGAACGTGTACAGGCAGGGTGGAGGCACTGATGACAAATTTATCAGAGCAACAGCCCAGACCTGCTTTATGCAGGCATTTGAGCTGCTGATAAATTAAAAACATTATATTTCTCATATACAGATTGGACTAGAGTCCTGCATGCAGGTGACTACTGATTCTATATCCTGTGCACAGCAGGTTCTAAGTTTCAGGGTGCTACGCATGGGCTCATTTGGAGTTGGACAGCACGGTGGCACAGTGGTTAGCACTGCTATCTGTCATTGTCAGGGACCCGGGCTCAATTCCAACCTCAGGTCACTGTCTGTGTGGATTTGTACGTTCTCCCCATATCTGCATGCTTTTTCTCAGGGTACTTTGGTTTCCAAAGATGTGTGGGTTAGATTATTGACCCTGGTAAATTGACCCTAGTGTCACAGGGATTAGCAAGATAAATGTGTGAGGTTATGGGAATGGGGCCTGGGTGCGATTGTGGTCGGTACAAACTTAATAGGCTGAATGGCCTCCTTTGTACTTTGTGATTCTGTAAATCTTATGCACGGGTTGGTCACAGTCCTGTGAACAAGCTGGTTCTGAGCCCAATGCACAGCTGGGCCCTGTGCACAGATTGTCTTTGGCTCCTAAATGAAAAGTTCACTTTTTCTTGACATTCATCTTATTGGAAGTAATCAGCATTTCACGTTTTATCCATAGCGTTTCAATCTCCTTCATATCATCTACGTTGGTGGGTGCACAGATGCAGTGCTGAATTGGCTCTTGGGACACTATGCAGCCATGGCTGGCCTTCTGCTGGGAATAGTCGCGCCACAGGTAACATTTGCTTTATTATTGTAGATTTATTTCATGAGCAAAGCTTAGAATTGTCAGTACTTTTCCAAATGTTGCTTGTATAAACTGACATTGACATCCTGCAGATTTGCATGAAACCACACTCCCCAGTTCCTTGCTAGCCTAAATACGTGAATGAATGAGGCCCTAGTCTTTGCTGCTTGTTGCCATTCAGTACAGGAAGCAGCTCATTAAAAATCAATGCTGGAGCTAAAGGGAAGTTAGACGGTTAAACTCAAAACTAAATCCTCAGAGGTAAGTCGTGCAATCAGAGTGGCTGCATCACTGCAGGATGCTATTTAGTCCATTGTGTTTATGTTGGCTTTCTGAAGGAACATTTTCCTGCCCATTCTGAGGCTCCTTTATTCCTTCCTTCTCAATCCCTCATACTGCCTCACTGGCAGTCACATCTCCCTGTCGCTAGCTACAGACCTCATTTGAAGAATTTACCCAGTGAGTTTCAACAGCCTCCTGGAACAAAGTGTCCAGGTAACTTTACCCTCCCTGATTCATCAGTGTCTGATGTCAGACTAAAGCTTGTCAACTGGAAGCCAAAGTTCTTTGAGCTGCAGACATTCTTGCAGATGCAGTTGCTGTGAATCATACTGCTCTATTATCTTTAATTAGGTTTCAAATTGTGAAATATTACTCAATGGTTTTTCTAGTTATATTAGAGAATTTAATTAATTAAGTATAAATTTACTGCAATTCTTATATCTTTCTACTATCAGTTTAAACCACTGCCCCAATTTAAGAAGACAAAAATAAAATACTCCAACTACTCACTTAATCAGTGCCTCTGCACTTACAAACTCAGTCTTTGCTGTCTTGACTTCCTCTTGTGAAACAATCCTTTTCTGTTAAAGACCAGAACAGAACTTTACCAAATTTCCAGAGTTGAGTACTTTGGTTTTCACTTATCTATTCTGCAGACAATGAATGTGGTGTATTTGACTTTCAGAAGGCTTTTGATAAGGTCCTCAAAAGATATTAGTGGGTAAATGTAAAGCAAGTGCAAGGGAGGTGAGGGATCAAGAATTAGTTAACAGACAGGAAATAGAGTGGGAATAAATGGGTCTTTTTCTGAGTGGCAGGCAGTGACTAGTGAGGTAACATAGGGATCAGTGATTATTCCCTGGATGTTCACAATATAAATAAATAACCTGGATGAGAGAGCCAAATGTAACAAATTGGGACACAAAACTGAGCAGAATTGAGAGTTGTAAGGAAGATGCAAGGAGGCTTCAAGGTGATTTAAACAAATTAAGTGAGTGGGCAAACACATGGCAGGTGCAGTTAAATGTGGCTAAATGTGAGGTTATACACGTTGGTGTGAAAAACAGAAAGGAAGAATATTATCTAAAATGTTAACCTGTTACGAAGTGTGCATGTACAAAGGGATCTGAGTGTCCTTGTACACCAGTCAGTGAAGTGGAGAGGCAGCTGCAGCAAGCAATTAAGACAAATAGTATGTCGGCCTTCGTTGCAAGAGGATTTGAGTTCAGAAGTAGAAATGTTTTACTACAGTTATACAGGACCTTGGTTCTCCCTGTTGCCTGTCACACAGTCTGTTTTAACCCTTATACAGTGGACAAATAACTATGAGTAGACGTCTTGTAATATAACCAATGTTTATTTGAACCCACACAATCAATAATCACCCACCCGA
Source organism: Sphyrna mokarran (assembly GCA_024679065.1). Lineage (NCBI taxonomy): Eukaryota > Metazoa > Chordata > Chondrichthyes > Carcharhiniformes > Carcharhinidae > Sphyrna > Sphyrna mokarran. The sequence continues at coordinate 55,579,477 of JAGIQG010000017.1, read as the reverse complement.
CCAACAGTAAGTTATCTTGCAGAAAATACTAGAATTCAAGTCCAACCTTGACTTAACTTTGCGTGACTGGCAAGTACCCAAGCAGATATTGGCTTTATCTGTACATTGGTCTCAGTAGTCATCTGTGTAGAACATAGAACATTACAGCACAGAACAGGCCCTTCAGCCTTCGATGTTGCGCCGACCAATATAAAAAGCAATGCCCCTCCAAACTAAACCATTCCCTTCTCTTCCATATACTTATCAACTACCCTCTTAAACGCCACCAAACTTGGCGCATCTACAACTGCTGCAGGCAGGGCATTCCACTCCCGACCCGCCCTTTGGGTAAAGAACCTACCTCTGATATCCGTCCTATAACTATCACCCCTTAATTTAAAGCTGTGTCCCCTCGTGCTAGCTTTCTCCATCCTAGGAAAAAGGCTATCCACTGTCCACCCTATCTAAACCTCTAATCATCTTATATGTTTCGATTAGGTCCCCTCTTAGCCGCCTCCTTTCTAACGAAAACAACCTCAAATTCCTCAGCCTCTCCTCATAAGACATGCCCTCCATACCAGGCAACATCCTGGTAAACCTCCTCTGTACCCTCTCCAATGCCTCCACATCTTTCTTATAATGTGGGGACCAGAACTGCACACAATACTCCAAGTGCGGCTGCACTAGAGTTATGTACAGTTGCAACATGACGTTGCGGCTCCGAAATTCAATCCCTCTACCAATAAAAGCCAAAGACTCCATATGCCTTCCTAACAACCTTCTCGACTTGACTGCCTACTTTCAGGGATCTATGCACATACACACCAAGATCCCTCTGTTCATCAAGACTACTAAGAATCCTACCATTAGCCCTATACTCTACACATTTATTATTTCTGCCATTGTGCATTACCTCACACTTTTCCACATTAAACTCCATTTGCCACCTCTCGGCCCAGCTCTGCAACTGTAGTCTGGTCTTCCTTCTCAGGTATGGTGGCTTAACTTAAAAAAAACTTAAATGTCGCTGTAAGTAGTCTCCTCAACACCAGGCTAAAGCCCAACAAGTTTATTTGTAGCACGAGCTTTCGGAGTGCTGCTCCTTCATCAGGGTTTGGTAGCACGAGCTTTCGGAGCGCTGCTTTTTCATCAGGATTTGTTTCACAAACAGGGCATATATAGACACAAACTCAATTACAAGATAACGGTTGAATTTTAACAGGTAATCAAGTCTTTACAGGTGTAGACAATGTGATTGGACAGAGGGTTAAGCACAGATTAAAAAGATATGAAGTGTCTCACCAGGGCAGTCGGTGATATTTTGCAAGCCAGGCATGGGTGTTACAGATAATGTGACATGAACCCAAGATCCCAGTTGAGGCCATCCTCCTGTGTGGAACTTGGCTGTCAGTTCCTGCTTGGTGACTCTGCACGGTCGTGTGTCTTGAAAGCCGCCCTTGGAGAACACTTACCCGAAGATCAGAGACTGAATGACCTTGACTGCTGTAGTGTTAAATGTCGCTAACATTCTTGCCTCGCTTGGCAGTGCATTCCAAGCCCCGCCACTCTCTGTATAAAAAATGCTTCCCCCGCACATTTCTACTGAACCTTCCCTTCTGTCCCTTGCCTTGAACTTGTGTCCCTTTGTGACTGTCATTTCTACCCTGGGAAAAAGGATTGTGCTATATAAATGCCAGGCAATGATCTTTACTAATAAGAAACATTTTAACAACCACTCCTTGACATTCAATGGTATCACTGAATCCATCACTGTCAACATCCTTGGGGTTACTATTGACAAGAAACTCAACTGGACTCACCATTGTAACACTGTGGCTATAAGACAGGTCAGAGGCGAGAAATACTGTGGTGAGTAACTCACCTCCTAATTCTCCAGAATCTATCCACCATCTGCAAGGTACAAGTCATGAGTGGCATGGAATACTCCCCACTTGCCTGGATGGATGCAGCTCCAACAACATGAAGACGCTTGCCACCATTCAGGACAAAGCAGCCCGCTTGATTGGCACTACTCTTACAAACATTCAATTCTTCAGCCACAGACATTCAGTAGCAGCGGTGTGTATTATCTACAAGATGCAGCAATTTGCCAAAGATCCTTAGACAGCGCCTTTTAAACCTAAAACCACTACCATCTAGAAGGACAAGGGCTGCAGATACATGGGAACATATCACCTGCAAGTTTCCCGCCAAGCCACTCATTGTCCTGATTTGGAAATATATCACCATTCCTTTGCCGTCACTGGGTCAAAATCATGGAATTCCTTCCCTAACAGCACTGTGGGTCAACCCAAAGAATATAGACTGTAGCGATTCAAGAAGGTGACTCACCACCGCCTTCTTTAGCGCAATGAGGGATGGACAATATATGTTGGCCAGCTAATGATACCCATGGCCCTTCAATGAATAAAAAAAAAAGTTGAGAGAGGAGGAGAATGATGTATTAGTTAATAATGCTTGTTTATGAGAATTGGCTCTATAAATGAAGTTTTAGTACGAAGGGTTCTCCTTTGATTTGAATTGGTTGCATTATTTCTGCTTCGTAAGTGCAGATTGTATATCTGCAGCAATATGTAGGGCAGGCTTCCTCCTGAATTGTATTTGTAGAACTTGTTTGACAAGACTCCCTGGAGAAACATGTGGTTTACAAAGATGCATTATAATTCAAAACTAAAACCTTTTTATTTCATGCCTTTATAAATTCTTGAGATGAAAGAAGTAATAAATTCAGAGCCTTTGACATGAAACTTTTTAATTTTCTTGTATTAATGTAGTGATTGATGAGTGCAATTTCCCTGTACTTTCAGCTCTTTTCTCTCTTTATGGATACTACCAGACCTGCTGAGATTTTCCAGCATTTTCTCTTTTGTGCGCCTCTGTTCCTGGTATGATGTTTCAGCTGAGACACAAACAGGGCACAGAATCAAACAATATTCCTGCAAAGATATGTGACTATCAAGTATGTTACAAAATGAATGGTTTATTAAGGCAAATAATTATGTGCAGACAATGATATATAGGCTACCATACTCCACAACTACAGTCTCCTAACTAGCAAGAAAAGTCCATGCTTAGCTCCAGGATTTGCGTAGTGTGACCCAATTGGCCAAACTGTTCATCTGATTTTCTGAGACCTAGGGGTACTCTACCATGTCCCTCCCCCTTTAAGTTCCTAATTAACACATTTCAATAACAATCAAACTATTTACACTATTGTATAACAGTTCTCAAACACAGCCTGTTAAGGTAGGTCAATCCAGAACTTCCTGATCCTTTGGGAGTGTCATAATTCACTCGCAGGTGCTCTGGCAGTAGAGGAACTTCAGTTGAACTCAACGGATGGACTCTCGACTTTCGAAGATGCTTCAGTGCAGATAACAGTTCCAGTTCCTACTGGAATATGACTTGGCTCTTCCTTGGGGTAGTTTGATTCTGCATCACTTTCATGTGGAGCAGTATTACTGACAGGCATACTAGGGGCGCACTGGCCCACTGGTTCTGTGTGCAATTCTTTTCTCCGCAAGTGGTTTGGGTGTTTCATTACCCTCTTTCTTTGTACAACTATTTTATATAACACTGGACCTGTTCTGGCTACAACTGTTCCAGAGATCCAATTTGGACCAGCATCATAATTCTTTATGTATACCAAGTCATCCACCTCAGATGCCTTCTCTGTTTTTGTCACGTCATGATGCTTCTTTTTTGCATTCGCTTTTGCTTCCACCTTTCCTGCCAGATTCAGAAATACAAGATGTAGCTTGTTCTAATACGCTGCCCATTAAACTCAGCAGGTGTAACACTTGTGATGATGAGGTGCTGTTCCATAAATGATCAGGGAACAAGCCAATTTGGTTTGTGGACTCTTTGGCTGATGACAGTTTCTTCATGGTGGCTTTGAATGTTTGGACGGCTCTCTCTGCCAGCCATTTGAAGCAGGATGGTCCAAAGAGGTGGATTGGCCATGCTAAATTGCCACTTCATGTCCTAATGTGTAGGTTAGGGAGATTATCAGAATAAATATGCGGGGTTATGAGGATAGGGCCTGAGTGGGAAGCTCTGTCGAAGAGTCGGTACAGACTTGATGAGCCAAATTGCCGCCTCCTGCACTGTGGGGATTATGATTTGGAATGCACATCTGTTATGAACAAGAGTGTGGTGCCCATAAATATGCCCGCAGAATCACATGTAGTTGCACCCATGGTTGACCTGGTGAATCCCAAAGATGCATTAGAGCCACAGATGGCAATTTTTGCTACATTTAACATTGGTCCCATTTTGACCAGCTTCTCTATATTGGTGTCTATCTCAAACTATCACACATACTTTGTGTGAGCATCTTCGTCTTTGTCACCCCAGGATGGTAAGAAGTCTGACAACACCAGGTTTAAATCCAACGGATTTATTTGTTAGTAAACTCATAAGCTTTCGACCCTCTGGCCTTCGTCAGGTGAATGAGGTGTTCTGGTCTCAAACAGCACATAACAGCACAGACTGTTTACAGATTACTGATTAGAATGCGAATCAATAATCTGTAAACAATCTGTGCTGTAATGAAGACCAGAGGGTCGAAAGCTTGTGAATTTACTATCAAATAAAATCGGTTGGATTTAAACCTGGTGTTGAATGACTTCTTACTGTGTTTACCTCAGTCCAACGCCGGCACCTCTACATCATGACCCCAGGATGTGCACAATGTAACTCTTGTAGCAATAACTTTCAGCGAGAGTGGGAAAACTAGCCTTGCTTCCCATAATAATACATCATCCTCACAACTTAACTCATTTTCTTATTTGTAAGAGCCTTCGTTGCTCAGGCCTGTTACCATAATGCTAGCCACAGAGAACCACATGTTTAACTCGATAAGCTGGGATCTTCCTGAGTCCAAAACATAACTTCTCACGCCAACATAGTCAATGTTTTGATTAAAAAAGAGCAAGAACAATTTCCTGTGGTACCAACAGAGGGGGTATGGGGAAAGCAGCTGAAAGCACCTGCATTTGAAATGTGTGTGCCCAGCCTATGTTGAAAAACATACTCATTGGCTGCTCACAGTGGAGCCCAGTGTTAGACCTTCACTCACTCAATCTATGGTAGCTTAATCTCAGAAGACTAAGGAAATTTGCATGTCTGCTATGACACTTACCAACTTTTGAAGATGTACCATAGAAAGCATTCTTTCTGATTATATCACAGCTTGGTATGACTGCTGCTCTATCCAAGACTACAAGAAACTACAAAGGGTCTTGAAAGAAACCCAGTCTATCACTCAAACCATCCTATGACAATGCCTAACTTCCTGCTGCTTTGGCAAAACAGCCAGCATAATTCAGGACCCCTTGCACCCGGACATTCTCCCTTCCACCTTCTTCAATCAGGAAAAAGATAAAAGTCTGAGGACACAAACCAACCAACTCAAACAGCTTCTTCCCTGCTACCATCATACTTCTGAATGGATCTACCTCACGTTAAGTTGATTTCTCTCTACACCTTACTTATGGCTGTAACACTACATTCTGCACTCCCTCCTTTCCTTCTCTACATACGGCATGCTTTGTCGGTACAGCGCACAAGAAACAATACTTTTCACTGTATGATAATAAATCAAATCCAGTCAAATAAAAAAAGAAATGGCCTCACCCTCTTCAAATAGATTCAATTGGGGTCTGTAGTCAGTAATTATTATGAAATATCATTCAGAAACATACTGATGGAAATTCTTCACTCCAGAGATGAGGCGAGTCCCTTTTTTCAATTTGACAATAAGCTTTTTCAGCATCTGTCAGAATCCTCGAAGCATAGACAATGGGCCTTTCTGCACCGTAGTCCACCTAATACAATAAAACCACTCCACTTTTGTAAGGAGGCAGGATCAGGTAAGAATGATCTCTTTTGAGGGGTCAAAATAAACAAATAGAGTGGATGACTGCAATGCCAATTTAATCTCTAGAGTCATACAATGGTTACAGTGCAGAAAGAGGTCATTCAACTCATCAGGTATGCATCAACTTTCTGACAGAGCATCCTATGCATGCCTCATCTTTATCGCCCCAATCCCCCTAACCTACATATCTTGGGATATTAAGGGACAATTTAGGAAAACCAATTCACCTAACCTACACATCTTTGTTCAAAGGCTTATTGCTGATGCTCTTCCAAATACCATCTCTGATGTTTCTTGAACAGTGTACGTAGAGTGCCAACACTGAAAAATAAATCTCTCAATAGTAGACCATTCCTAAAACAAGTTTCAATTCCAATGTGTTTCTGGCCAAGTGCTCCCTTAATTGCTTTTATCTTTTCCATCAGATGCATCGCTTTTGCATCCACTTTGAACCCTAAGTGCACTACTTCATGAGCCTTTGTAGCCTCACATGATTCTTAAATCTCTTAAAAACTTCTTCAGGATTTGCCGGATGCTTCTCCTCAGTGCGTCATTTAAAGAGATACCAGCATTCAGTAGGCCCTGTAGTAAGCTTTCTATTGTGTACTAGAAAATTGCACGTGCGAATGAGACTTATACTAGTACAAACCTTTGTGGGTATTTATTACAACAAATTTTCTAGCTGCCTCATCTGATGATAACACGTGGCTCATTTCAAGTTTAGCCTCCTCTAATTTAGCATACAAATCTTCAATTCATAGTTTTGGTATCAATCCAATTTTGTTGTTTGATTTACAGTTAATTTGTGGTCCTCACAAATCCTGATAGTTCTATCTAGTTTAACCAGTGGCACAATGAGAGCTGCCCACTTTGATAAGTGTGTAGGCTTGATGATGCCTCATTCCTCTACCCACTTGGGTTCAGATTCAATCTCCTCATGTAAGGCATAGGGTACAGGTCAGGCTCTATAAAGTATTGGTGTGGCCTCAGAATCCCCTTAAATTTTTGCTTTCAGGCCCTGTATCTTGTCTAACTCATCTTGGAACAATACCTGGTATTTTTAAAACATCATGGAAGTCTTCATCATTGATTTTGAAGATTTCTAGCCAATTTAACCTTATTTGACAAAGCCAATCTTGGCTCATCAAACTTGGCCCTTGGCCTGCTATTACTATTAGAGGCATTTGAACTTTTTTTAATTCATTTATTGGGACATGGATGTCACTAGTTGGCTAGCATTTATTGCCCATCCTTAATTGCCCTTGAGAAGGTGGTGGTGAGCTGCCTCCTTGAATCTCTGCAGTCCATGTTCAGTGGATTGACTCACAATGCCGTTAGGGAGAGAACTCCATGATTTTGACCCAGTGACTGCGAAGGAACAGCAATATATTTCCAAGTCAGGATGTTGAGAGGCTTGGAGGGAAACTTGCCATTTATGGTTAGTCTTTCCGTTTATCTGCTGCCCTTGTCCTTTCTGTATGGAAATGGTCACGGGTTTGGAAGATATTGTCTTAAGGACCTTTGGTGAATTGCTGCAGTGCATTTTGTAGATGGTACACACTACTGAGCTTTGGTGGTGGAGGAATTGAATGTTTGTCAATGTGGTGCTAATCAAGTGGGCTGTTTTGTGCTGGAGAGTGTCTAGTTTCTTGAATATTGTTGGAGTTGCACACACCCAGGCAAGTGGGGAGTATTCCATCACTCTCCTGACTTGTGCCTTGCTGATGATGGATAGGTTTTGGGGAGTCGGGAAGTGAGTTAATCGCCAGTGTTCCTAGCCTCTGACCTGCTCTTGTAGCCACTATGTTTACTTGATGAGTCCAGTGAGTTTCTGGTCAATAGTAACCCCAAGGATGTTGACAATGGAGGATTCAGTGATGGTCACACCATTGGATGTCAAAGGGCAATGGTTAGAATGCCTCTTATTCGTGATGGTCATTGCCTGGCATTTGCATGGCGTGAATGTTATTTGCACTTGTCAGCTGAAGCCTGATGTTGCCCAGATCTTGTTGCATTAGAACATGGACTGCTTTGATATCTGAGGAGTATTGAATATTGTGTGATCATTGGTGAATATCCCCACTTCTGACCTGAGCTGACTGAGTGCTGTTGCTATTCCTAGGATCCTTATCACTTCCCCAATATATGTTGTTAACTTGACCATCATGCTTAACTTTAGGGGCTGAACCACACTTTGTAAATAAAGATGCACTTGTTCTCCAACAAGTGCAGCAGAGGCACTCGTGTCCACTCCATTCTGAGTGGCTGGTCATATACAATCAACACAATCATAATTGGAGTCATCTTGTCCACCTTAATGTTGCTTAACCGGTGTACTTCAGAATCATTTAGAGTGTTATTCTCAATATACCATGCACAAAAGTTGGAAATATTTTTGTCTCCCCTCTCCGCCCCATCCCCACTCCCATAGGCTCTGCTTAGTCTTGTATTTACTTCTAAGTGCCCCTCCTATTGTGGGAATAACTTAGAGCTCTGCAGAATTTACATCTTTCCTGAGGATGATCTCACCCACTCTGGTAGCCCAATGCTCCTGGTCTGTGGATCAAATTTCTGACAGCTCTGCACTTTTCTTTTGCTTAAATCTCTCTGCCCTTTACGTCCTGCAATCACCTCTCTGGTGTCTTAACTACCAGAGGCTTCTCGCCAAACCTGGTGGAGATCACCTGCTTGAATGCTCTCTGGCTCCATTGCCTCCCTTTTTGGTGCTTTCTTTAGCTTGTGCGACCTCTAATGCCATCTTTAAAGTAATCTCTGTCTGTACTAGTTTATTTTGCAGTTGTGTAAATAACACCACAAACTAGCCTGCCCCTCAACATGTCATTTAGTGCAGAACCAGTACTTGCACTGTTCAGCTTTTATCTTTGGCACGCCATGAACACAGCTATTGACCATCGCCCCCGCTCTTGTTGTCGAATTAAATTTGTATCACTGTATTTTCACTGAGGACTTCAGGTGATAATGTCCCTTAACAAATTCCACAGTTTTGGAGTTGGAGCATCTGAAGCAGTCAGGCACCCTTTCAGGCTATAGAATGGAACGTGATGGCAGGCAATAGTATACCCGCTGCTTCTCCCTCCCTCCCGTCAACCTGTCCCACCCAGCCATCCCGCCCCACGTAGTTGCGCATACTTGGCCCACATGCTCACCCAGCCACATCACTCCAGGCCTTTGCTCCACGGCTCCGGTCCCCCATTGCCCTGCCTCCGGGCCCTGGAACCTCCACCCCTTGCCAGCCCCTCTCTTCCCTCTTTCTTCTATCTCTCCCCCATCCCATTTCGTTGTCTTTTTTTTAAAAAAATGAACGTTGTTGATACACAGCACCCGATACTCCATGTTTGGATCAACATTTTCCTGCCCCTGTCTCAACTTTTCCAAAAAGGGGCACTTTAGCACAGCTGAACAAATTTGTTTCAAAAACACTGATCTGTTCTCACAATTTCTGCATCAGTAGGATTGCGTTTCAATTGATCCTCATCGATAAATATGGTATCTTGCAAAGACGAGCAATCACTCAGCAGATTAATGAACAAATGGTTTATTAAGGTATGTGCAGACAGTGAAATAAAAACTGTCGTACTGGACAACCTCTGACTCCTAACTGGCAAGGAAAATCTGCACTGCGCTCCAGAGTTCATGCACTCTGACTTGATCAGCCAAATGAGCCATGTGACCACCTGAGAGCTTGCCTCTTAAAGGGGTGCACACTACCACAACTACCTTTAAATGTTTGCTATAGAATTAAAAAAAGGTTGTTGATCTTAGCTGTGCCGTAAGGAGATAGAGAACTTAGTGACATAAATATGTGGGGTTATGGGGATAAGGAGAGATTGTTGTTGATGCAGACTCAATGGGCTGAACGGTCTCCTTGTGCACTGTAGGAATTTTATGATTTACTATGATACAAGGGAGTGGTAAGAAAGCTGGTGGGGACCGTTTCCCAGTCCTGTCTCCATACAGCTCTCTGTGCCTATGCCCTCTCTCTGAAAGAGCTCAAGGTGCAGGGAAATAATAGCTCCTACTGAACTCACAATACATGTAGTTGAACTTGTTATCAAAGGAATAACTTCTTTTGTATTACAAAATGAAGATTATAATAGTAATACTTGGTAAATAGTAATATCTATGAAAACAGAAGCACTAATAAAATAGGTTCTGCTTGCAGAACACTCCTGTACCAACTGAAAAGCCCTCCCAAAAAGCTATACATGCTTCAAACACTCAACAGACCCAGTAAAACAGTTACATTGGAAAACAATATATTCAAAATAACACACTGTAACGCTTTCCCCAGTTAAATTGCAATCCTCTTCCAGGACTGAAATACAACCAAAGTAAATGCAAAGGGACCTAGGGGTGCGGGTGCACAAGTCTCTGAAGGTCGCAGAGCAGGTGGAGAAGGTTGTGAAGAAAGCATATGGTATGCTAGCCTTTGTAGGAAGGGGTATAGAGTACAAGAGCTGGCCTTTAATGTTGCAGTTATACAAAACATTGGTTAGACCTCATTTGGAATATGACGTTGGTTAGACCTCATTCTGGTCACCTTACTACAGGAAGGACGTGGAGACTCTGGAAAAAGTGCAGAAGAGGTTTACCAAGATACTGCCTGGTATGGAAGGTCTGAGTTAAGAGGAGAGATTAGGTAAATTGGGGCTGTTTTCCTTAGAAAGACATAGACTTAGAGGAGATCTGATAAAGGTGTACAAGATTATGACGGGTATAGACAAAGTAAACAGGGTTAAGCTTTTTCCTAGGATGGACTCAGTTAGCACAAGGGGTCACGGGCTTAGGGTGAGGGGGGTAAGGTATAATTTGGCTGCTAGAGAGAGTTTTTTCACACAGAAGGTGGTGGGGGTATGGAATGCACTGCCAAGTAAAATGGTGAAGGCAGGCACTGTGGAGTTATTTAAGAGATACTTAGATGGGCACATGAGCAGAATGGGAATGGAGGGGTATAGAAAACTGATTTAAAATAGAGATCATGAGCCTTGGGAATTCCCTGGGAAGTGTGTAATTCGTCAATGATATTGGTATATTTATTTTATCTGACAGGTACTTTGGTCCGCCTTGTTGTCTAACAAGGGGCGTACACGCAATGGGTCGTGAGAGGGCTGCTCTTGGATTTTTTTCGAGAGTATCCTAGTGCTTCACGTCGTTAGTGTACGCTTGACCTGGACCATCTGATGGGCAACACGACAGTTCAGTGACTATTGCTGTGTTGTGCAGATACATGGATTTCGGCCTCTGTTTGTGGGAGTTTGCGCATTCTCCCCGTGCTTGCATGGGTTTTCTCCCACATCCCAAAGATGCGCTCTTAGGCTAATTGGCAGAACAAATTCTCCCTAAATTGTCTCAAATTTGGTTTTTAATCCATAGATCTATAAATATTGACAGGGATCACGGGTAGAGGTGGGAACATCGGGATGGCGGTGCGGGTTCGTTGGGCCGAAGGGCCTGTTTTCCATACTGTTTTGTTCTTTGTTCTAATGTCTTAACTGTACAAAAGTCTGTCAGGAGCTTTGTGGCTATATTGCGATCTACACATTGGCACATAAATCTTGTAAGTTGGATCTGAAATCGTACTCAAACGTTTATTGAGAATCTGTATCTGTACGTTTCTCTTCTGCTCCCCCCCGCCCCAGCAGAGTCAACTGGCAAACCCTGAACCTCAGGAACAACTTCCTGGTGAATGACCACTGCACTATTGTCTTCTGCCATATTATCCATGATGCTTACTGACTCAGACTTTCCCTGGCCTTAGATCGTATATCATAAATTGACATGAGCTTGGTGTCTGCAAACAATTCTTCCATTTCAAAGTCTCCTGACCCAAGATACTGTTCCATTTTGGCTTAAAATCATTCCTGGTAACCATCTCTGGTTACTAACCAAGTTCCTAATGTAAATCTAATCTCCCAGTTTGAACTGCCTCTCTCTTGCATTCCTATTCACTGTCTTTCGTCTCCCTGGGATACCCCTGCTCTCTGACCCACTCCTTCGGGTACCCCTGCTCTCTGACCCACTCCCTCGGGTACCCCTGCCCTCTGACCCACTCCCTCGGGTACCTCTGCTCTCTGACCCACTCCCTCGGGTACCCCTGCTCTCTGACCCAGTCTTCAGTTCATTACACATGATAGCAAGAAACATCTGAAGACACTGGATACTTCAAATATAGGCCTGACAACATTCCGGCAATAATAGTGAAGACCTATGCTCCAGAACTTGTGTTCCTCTATCCGAGCTATTGTAGTACAGCTACAACACTGGCATCTACTTAGCAATGTGGAAAGTAGCCTACGTATGTCCTGTACAAGGAAAGCAGGACAAATCCAACCCAGCCAATTGTCACCCATCAGTCTACTTTTGACCATCAGTAAAATGATGGAAAGGGTCTTCAATAGCATTAACAAGCAGCAACTTCTCAGCAATAACTTGCTCACTGAGTTTTGCCAGACTGACTCAGCTCCTGACCTTGTTACAGCCTTAATTCAAATATGGACAATAGAGCTGAATTTCCAAAGTGAGGTGAGAGCGACAGCCCTTGACATCAAGGCAACATTTGGTATCAAGGAGCCCTAATAAAACTGGAGTCAAAGAGAATTAGGGGGAAAACCCTGGCACAAAGGAAAATGGTTGTGGTGGTTGTAGGTCAGCCTTCTCCGACCCAAGACATCATTGTAGAAACTTCTTTGGACAGCCTTCTCTGTCAAAATTCTGAAACTTCCTCCCTAACAGCACTGATTTTGATTTTGAATTTGATTTGATTTTATTATTGTCAGATGTACCAGTATACAGTAAAAGGTATTATTTCTTGCATACTATACAGACAAAGCATATTGTTCTTTGAGAAGGAAAGAAGAGAGTGCAGAATGTAGTGTTACAATCATAGCTAGGGTCAGGGAAAGATCAACCTAATGTGAGGTAGTTCCATTCAAAAGTGTGGTGGTAACAGGGGAGAAGCTGTTCTTGTGTCAGTTGATATGTGTCCTCAGATTTTTGCATCTTTTTCCTGACGGAAGAAGGTGGAAGAGAGAATGTCTGGGGTGTGTGGATCCTTAATTAGGCTGGCTGCTTTGCCAAGGCAGCAGGAAGCATAGGCAGTGTCAGTGGATGAGAGCATGGTCTGACTGATGGACTGGGCTTCGTTCACAACTCTTTGTAGTTTCTTGCAGCCTTGGACAGGATAGGAGCCATACCAAGCCTAATACAACTAGAAAAAATGCTTTCTACGATGCATCTGTAAAAGTTGGTGAAAGTCATATTGGATATACCAAATTTCCTTAGTCTTCTGAGAAAGTAGAGGTATTGTTGGTTTGGCAGGGGTGGGGGTGGGGCTGCAGGGGGTGCAAGATCTGGACACCTGAAAACTTGAAGCTCTAGACCATTTTTACTTCATATTGAGAGTGTGCTATACTATATAGACTGCAGAGGTTCAAGAAAGTAGCTCACCACCACCTTCAAGGGTGATCAGACATGGACTTCATGAATGATGCTTGTAGCCCATAAATGAATAAATAAAAAAATTCCCGCATTTCTGCTCACTCTCCCCCACTCCCTTAGTTACTGCAACCCTTCCACTCAATCCTCTGCCATGCAATCTCACACTCCTACAATCCTGTCCCATTTTCCAACTGTTACCTCTGATTAATTTGAATTCTGTGTCTCTTCTCACACTCTATTATCCAGTGCTATTTTGTATTCAAATTAACTCAAATTTGATATATGAACCAATTGCAACAATCTATTCATCTTTACGCTTTTCACTTTTATCATTTTGGATATATTTTTTAACTAAATTCCTCAGTATGATATGTTTGCTTCATTCACTGATTTTAGTAATCATTGTGGGTTAGTTGGCCTGCTGTCCATTTCCTGTGATGTTTATACTGATGGTACCTGCATTCTGGTAATTCCTATTGCAAGCTGGAGAGGACAGTTAGAGAGAAGCAAATGTATTTCTAATTCATACAAATTTTCTCAGTCGATCCATCAAATTGAAGCTGAGTTTATCCCAAAAAGAAAATGGTCAGTGTAGCAATATGATATTAACAAACCAGAGTCCAAGATTTTCTCACAGCCAGTAAAACATTGTTGGAATTAATTCCAAATTCATTTTTAGTCAAACAATGGAATCATTCTTAATAAAAATGATCTTTGAGTAAATTTTGAAATGATTTTAACCATCAAAAACATGCAGAAAACCAGAAAAAAAAATTATTTTCTCCATTTCCCATGCTGAAGCAGACAATTTGAAAAATCCGATGAAAGGCAAGTGGGGAGATTTTCAACTCAGTCACAAATCAGACAATAATATCAGCACTGGATAAAAGCAAATTATTGCAAATGCTGGAATCTGAAATTAAAAGAGAAAATGCTGGAAAATCTCAGCAGGTCTGGCAGCATCTGTAAGGAAAGAAAAGAGCTGATGTTTCAAGTCCAGAGGACCCTTTCTTAAAGCTAAAAGGCACAGAAAGTGGGAGATGTTTATACTCCAGGGAAGGGAATGAAACTTGAGTCAAAGCCACTGAAACCAAGGGAAAATACTGCTAATGGCTGTTCACAGAGAGAATAAAGGGCGTGAATAGCCAAACGACAAAACTGTGACAGATGAAGATGATGGGGGAAATGTCTGTTCTTGGATTGCTGCAATGTTACAATGATGCTCAACGCAAACTGAAGGAATAGTATCTCATCTTCTGGCTAGGCACTTTACAGCCTTCCATTCTCAACATTGAATTCAACAACTTCAGATGATTTGCTGTATCCCACCTCAGCCCCCTTGTTTTCATTCTATTAATTTTTTTTACTGTTCTCTACCTTTTATTTCTTTATTGTCTTTCTTCATTTTTCTTCTCCCCAACTCTTTTCCTCTATCTTATCCCCTTTCCTTACCTTTTCCCCCGCCACTGCTTCCCCTTTTCTACATTTTATCTCTGTCCCATCTTTTATTGCCCTCCCCTTCCTGTACATTTTTATCTGTCACAGTTTATGACTTCTCTGCCATTTGGCCATTCACACCCTTTATTTTCTCTGGACTGCCATTAGTAGTATTTTCCCTTTCTGTGGCTATGACTCATCTTTCATTCCTCACCCTGCAGTATAAATATCTCCCACCTTCTATGCATTTTAGCCTTAACAAAGGGTCATCTGCACTCTTTTCCAGCATTTCCAGCATTTTCTGTTTTGAAATAATATCAGCTGTGTCAGCAGCACATGGCCAAGTGATAGTTCAAAAACTCGTTAAAACAAAAATCTGCAGGCAACATGCTAGTCTGGGGCAGTGGAAAATGGTCAACCTTTGCACTCTGCCAACTGGCTTGAGGGTGCGAACATATTGGCAACGTATGGGTTTGGGACAGATAATAGGCTAGTAGTGAGGCAGTGGAGGGCAGGGACAATGGGCTGGCAGTGGATGTGTTGCAGGGAAGGAGAATGGGCAGGCACTAACAAGGCTTGATGGAGTGAGAGCAGAATGGACTGACAATAGCCTGCTGGAAGAGATGGGAATGGCTTGTGTGGGTATGTTGGAAGGGAGGCAATTGCATTTACAGTGGGCTGTTGGAGTGGGGTGAAATAATTTGCAGTGGGTTTGTTGGAAGAGAGGGGAATGCATTTGAAGTGGACTTAATAGAGGGAAGAGGAATATGCTGGTAGCAGTTTGTTTGGTAGGAAATGGGTTGGTCGTGGGTTTACCGGAGGGTAGGAGAATGGGCTGGCAGTAGTTGTTAACAGGGAAGGAAATGGGCTGGCAGTGGGTCTCTTGACAGGGAGTGAGCTATGTTGGCAGTGGGTCTGTTGAAGAGGAGAACGAGCTGGCAATGGGTCTGTTGGAGAGCAGCGGAATGGGCTGGCATGGGTCTGTTGAAGAGTTATGAGTTGTCCTCCCTCAGTGGGTTCCCTTTCAGACTGTTGTTGAGATGGTTTAACTGGTGGGCAATATGGCACTAGTATCTCCTTTGCATTTATCTTCATGTGAATTTCAATTTCTGTCCTGTTACTGGCAAAGAATCTTCATTTGGATATTTAAACCATCTCCCACTTGTTGAAATTGGATTTTTGGATACCTGTATAAAGACCTTAAAAATCGAATCAAGTAAGCAAATAGCATCTCACAGTTTCCTTCAGAATTTTCTTTGCTGGTTTGCCCATTTTTTGGATGAGAAAAATGTGACTGTTAGTCAGAAATACATGCCCATTTTTAAATGGATTGTTGTCTATAAGGCATTATTCAACAACAACTGCTCGAGTGTATTGCTATTTTGAAGTTCTGGCTTAGTTGCAATTTTGCTTAAGATTAAAACCAAGTAAATTTTCCATGTTACCATGGATGGATATGGGTGAATGGGTGAGTTTAAATTTATCTCCTCTATGTTCTATATTCCATCCATTACCAATTCTATTGGTCAGGTTTGAGAACGAAAGCATTGCAGCTGTGAACTGATCTGTGTATCCCTTCATCCATTCCAATCTTTCCCTTAAACCTCTCCCCACTCACTACTGATTACTTCACTTTTCTGGCCCAATATCAGTTAACACTGTTAGCCAATATGTTTCCTATGGTGCTGCTCACTTCCCTTCGGAACCTCTTTTTGAAAATTTTACCTACAAAGCACCTTGGGTTAATGTTCACAGTAAAGGTGCTTCATAAACACAACTTGTCCTCTAGCCAGTTGTAAAATATTGCCATTTTATATTTCTTTAGTTCTGAAGCTGCAATATGTACTTGTATAGCATGATGCAGCCACAATATCTTATCATCTGAGAATTTGGAAATGAATGTATTTATTTATTGGGTTACCATTAGATTTGAATGTTCACCAAAGATGATCATTTATAGAAAGCTCACAAACTGTGTTTTGTAATTGACAGGATTGTGTTAATGATGTTTACAAAAAAGATTAGTTTAGCTTTTCATTTTACCTCTGTAAGCACAAGGATTGTGCAGTGGATTCAGTATTTGTATTCTAAATGTCCTGTGGATTTATTAATGGTATACAAAAGTGTGATGGTAAGAGTAGAAAAAGCAATACAAGTGTAAATTCAACAACTGTCATCATCAGCATAGACAGACTGTCAAATGGTTCATAATTTCCATTGCATTAGGTATTTGTTCTAATGTGGATTAGTATTTATTAACATACTATTTTTAAACAAAAGTTAAGCAAACATACAGCCTTCATTTACTGAGTTTCCACTATTGCTTCTGTTAACTCGGTAGCTTTGTTCTCTCTGACTTATTTACCTCTTCCAGTGTAACTTGAGGTAGGTAGACTGATGCCTGAGACACAGTGCTCCTACTGCCAGCAACACAGGGCACTAACTTTAAATTAATCTGAGAGCATTCGGAACCCAAATTCTCTTTGGTGTCAAGGAGCTGCCATCAAAGTGTTATAAGGAACAGGAAGAGATGCTCAAGAGCATTGTGACCGAGAAGACAACCTTGAGCTTTTGACTTTCCCCATGTTACAGGATTTCTAATTACAAGTGAAAATGGGCAATGTAACTGTTGTGAGTTTTAACAAATGTACCTTATTGGATTATATTCTCCAGAGTGTGATTTCAGTGCAGTGGATAGTCATTTCTTAAAGTTTGGGTTTTATAGATGTCACTAAACTAGCAAACTATTTTGTTTGTTCTAGCTAAATTTCTGCTTTTTTTTGGGAAGGTAATATAGATGGTGTTTTTTTTAATGTTAAAATGTATTTGACTTTAAACATGTCTACAGTGGGCCTATGGGAGAGTTGTGACTAATTTTGCAGATTGAGTGCCTATTATCGTATTTGTCTTAAGTGCTTTAAACTTCAGAAGTTAAGTTAGCTGAGAGAGAAAGAGACAGTGCTCTCTTCAACCTCAAATATAAATGGGATCCTGACTAACTTATGTCAATGCTGTGGGCCATAACGGAAAATATCCTGGGAAAATTCACCTCAGCCACTTCCTTCATCCTAATTCTAGTTATTTTTTTCAATAAAGTAGAATGATTGCCTGTGATCAATCATTTTGATGACAGATAGTAAATACAATTTATCCTAGAGTCTGAGACCTTTGGGAAATAAAGGCAGTGCTTTATCCTTATCCTTATTAGCTTACTACTTCATTATTTGATAAGACCATGACTGATCTGATTGTAGCCTCAACTCTACTTTCCTGTCTACCCCCATATTCTTAGATTCTTGATTGACAAACCAGTCAATTTAATTTAGCCCTAAAACATATTCAATGATCCAGCCACCACTGCTCCCTGGAAATGTACATTCTACAAACTAATGACCCTTTGGAGCAGATTATTTCTCATATCTCCATCTTAAATGGGAGATCCCTTATTTTTAAACTGTTTCCCCTAATTCTGGTTTCTCGCACTAGGGGAAACGTTCTCTCAGCATCCACTCAGCATCCAACTTGTCAGCTTCCCTCAATCTTTATTGTTTCAAAAGATCGTCTCTCATTCTTCTGAACGTCAGTGGATTCAGAACCAGCACATTCAACTTTTCCTCATAGCTGCATCAACTCAGGAATCATTTGACTGAACTTTCTTTGAACTGCTTCAAATTATATTATATCCTTTCTTCATCAAGTGAGGAGGTCAAAATTATGTATTACTCCAGTTGTGGCCTCACCAATGCTCAATGTAATTGCTGCAAAACTTTTCTCCCTGTATAATCCATTCCGTAAACAATTTTTTAAATTATTCATGTATGATAATATCCAGATCCCTTTGTTTTGCAACCTGTGTTTAAAATAAAAATCACTTTTTCTATTTTTCATGTCTGTAGTAACTTGGCTTCATCAGTTATTGACAAACTAAGTAAATTTATTAATAGTAACCACTAGAAATAGACCAATGCAGATTCAGTGATCACAGTCATGCCTCCAGGATCTAATTAATGGACTAAGTCCAGACAAGTTAAAGTGATGCCAGACTTAGTTCCTGATTGGTCAGTCTGGGTCAAGTAAATCTTCCAGAAGTTGGCCCCTTAGAGGTCTAGACACCACAACACCAAAGTGGACAAGTTCACATTTTCCTACCTTATACCCTATCTGCCAAGTTATTCCCATGCATTTAACCTATCTAAATTAATTTTAGATCTTTTATCCGTACAATTTACTTTCCTATCTATCTTTGTGTCATCAGCAAATTTGGCTACCTCGCATTCAATCCCTTCATTTAAGTCATTCATGTAGATTATAAATAGTTGAGGCCCCAGCACTGTCTACTGGTTGTGGCTTTCCAACTTGAAATCGATGCATAAATCCCTACCCTTTGTTTTCTCTTCATTAACCAATCCTCTATTCATGATATTTTATATTCCACATCATGACCTTTATTTGGTATAGTAAAGTTTCATATAACACCTTATCAAATGTTGTTTGAAAATCTAAAGATACCACATCTCTCAGTTCCTCTTTATTCATGTTGCTTGTTACTTCCTCTCAAAGCTGTAATAAATTGGTTAAATATGATTTCCCTTTCACAAAACCATGTTAACTCTACCTGGTTGCATTAAGATGGTCTAAGTGCCCTCCTATAACCTCCTGCTGTTATTCCGCTCTTTTCTTGAATAGGTGAGATATATTTGCTATCTTCAAAATTGATCTTTGCAACTCAAAGAAATGTTGTAAAATTACATCCATGCCACCTATTATCTCATCTTTTAGGACCCAGGATGAAGTCCATCTGGTCCTGGTGACGTGGCAAGCCTTCGTTTTACTAGTTTTCTCAGTACCCTTTCCCTGATGATTATAATTGTTTTAATTTGCCCCCTTCCTTTCATATTTTGTTTCGGATTTCTGGGATGTAATTTGTGTCTTCGACAATGAAGACTGCCACAAAACTTCAGTTCATCGTTTCCAAAAACAAAAAAGAACCAAAACAATTACAGCACAGCAACAGGTCCTTCAGCCCCCCCAAGCCTGCACCGACCATGCTGTCCGATTTCCGGGGACCGTATCCCTCTATTCCCATCTTATTCATGTGCTTCTCAAGATGCCTCTTAAAAGTCACTACCGCATCCGCTTCCACTACCCCCCCGGCAACGAATTCCAGGCACCAACTAGTCTCTGTGTAAAAAAAAGTTTGCCTCATACATTTCCTTTAAATCTTGCCCCTTGCGACTTAACCCTAGTAATTAACTTCTCCACCCTGGGAAAAAGCTTCTGACTATCCACTCTGTCCATGCCTCTCATAATCTTGTAGACTTCTATCAGGTCTCCCCTCAACCTCCGTCACTCCAGTGAGAACAAATCAAGTTTCTCCAACCTCTCCTCGTACCTAAAGCCCTCCATACCAGGCAACATTCTGGTAAATCTTTTCTGTGCCCTCTCCAAAGCTTCCACATTTTTCTGGTAGTGTGATGACCAGAATTGAACACTATATTCTAGGTGCGGCCTAACTAAGGTTCTATAAAGGTGCAACATGACTTGCCAATTTTTAAACTCAATACCTCGGCCGATGAAGGCAAGCATACCATATGCCTTCTTAACTAGTTCTCCACCTGCATGCCACTTTCAGTGACTTATGTACCTGTACACCCATCCCTTTGCCTGTCAATATTCTTAAAGGTTCTGCCATTTCCTGTATATTTCCTATCTGTATTTGATATTCCAAAATGCATTACTTCATATTTGTCTGGATTAAACTCCATCTACAATCTCTCCACCCAAGTTTCCAACTGATCTACATTCTGCTGTAACTTCTGATGGTTCTCATTGCTATCCGCAATTCCACTTCATCTGCTTTAATGCTTTTTAAAATGCCCAATACTGCCACCTTTTTGATACCTAGGTCCTCATCCACCAAGTCCTTCTCTTTGGTGAATACTGAGGCAAAGTATTCATTTAGTACCTTGCCCATTTCCTTTGGTTCCATGCAAAGATTTCCTCCACTATCCTTGAGAGAACCAACCCTTTCCTGACTATCCTTTTCTTTTTACATACGTATAAAATGCCTTAGGTTTTTCCTTAATCCTGTTTGCCAAGGACTTTTCATGACCCCTTTTAGCTCTTCCAACTCCTTCCTTAAGTTCCTTCCTGTGTTCTCTATATTCTTCAAGGGCTTCATCTGTCCTAAGCCTTTTTGGACTTAACTATAAGGCCATTAATAACTCCTGCTTGATAGCACATTACAGGGTGTAGAATAGTGTACTCTCTGGATCACTCTGGAACATGGTGCTCTAAAAAAAAATGTCCTGAAATCTCTCATTATCTGTTTTTATATTTTTGGCTAGCTTTCTCTCATACTCTAATTTCTCCTATTTAATCATTCTTGGTTGGTACGTTGTTGTTGTTATCTATTCCAAACTTTCCACAACAAATTTTCCTGGGATAATCTTATTCTAAATATGATTACAGAAACTTTTTATCCTGCAGCTTTATAGTGCATTTTTGAACACTATTGTTGCCTTTAATTTGCTGTTATTTGTTCTGTTTTTCAGTTTTTTGGTGTGATATTGACTTGGCTGTATATCAGCCGACTGGAGGATATCATCTGTGAATACGATGCTGTGGACGTTGGTCTGATGAGTGCACCATCTTACAGACATCACAGTGAAGATGTAAGCACTTCAGGGACAGGGTGCTGCTGGTGTTTACCTGCTCTCAATACTGTTGTATGAGATTTGTTGTTCATTATATACAGTCACAAATATCTGGGGAGGGCAGCACATGGCAGCCTAATAGTGATAAAAGAATGAGAGTTCACAGTGCGACTGTTTAAGAAGATAATCCAAATCCATCGCACAAACAAAATTTTGGAACTACACTGTAGATTTAATAGTATTTAACCAGAGAAGACCTCTGCACAATTTTGGGTGGAGATTAGAGATAATCACTTGAATTCTGATATCCTGCGTACCCCGGAATCAGAGGGGGTGAGGAGTGATCAATGGAAATGTCCTTCGACCTCGGCTGGGAATTTCCAGTCTTGCTCAATCAAGTCAGTGAAATCCCACCCATAGATTCTATACCCAAATTGTAAATCTAGGTTTTCAAATTCTGGAAGATCTGGGGTGTATTACCATCATTTTCTGTTCTCTTATTATTTTTACTGCCTTGTAACATTCCCAACTCCTGTTCTTTCCATTTAATGTATATGAAGCACTATATCCCACTTGTGCTATGTATATGAAGCACTATATCCCACTTGTGCTTTGTATATGAAGCACTATATCCCAAGCATCTTGTGCTTTCCTGTGAACAGCACATTCTAATATCAGATTCAACATACTTCCTTGTCACTTTATATCTGCTAATTCTCAATCTTGTTACTGCTTCTTAGAAATAGTATAACCATTTCTAGTAGCGATGACACTTCATACTTGCACTCCACCATATTGTGACAGTGAATAACATCTTATAAACTGAGACAAGAATCAGGAAGATGTATCTTTTGTACATTATGATTAGGGATGAATTGCAGATGTGGCCTCTCTTTGGGTATGAACATATATCCCCACAGTTCACTGTATTCCACCCTCTTCTAGAAACTATGGGTTTAGTAGTTCATTCCACACCAATCTGTGTTTCAACAAGTGATTGCTCAGGATTTTAGGCTATAATAATATTGTATTGCTACTGACAGACAACCTGCTGCTTTTTAATTTTGTTTTCTTTATTTTGACTGTGGTATTATCTAATAGTTCCCTAGATTCCAAGTATATAGGTTTTTGTTTATGTTTAAATTTCAATGGTTTAAAATTTCTTAAATATCAGCAGATTTATATTCCACAGATGTTGATGGAAAGTTTTACTTGAATATTTTACACTTATGAGAATCACTGATTTTCTGTTTATCTTAAGAGTTTGATGTGAGTTTAACATTTTCATACTGATTAACTTGTACTATTTTGTTTATGATATATGATTTAGCTAAACATCAAACAGTCACTTTAGATTGCTGAAATCTTCTTTCATCGCCTTCACCTTCACTCCCATTTTTTTGGGCAGGAGTCTTCCCTACACTGCAGAACCCTTTATCCCTCTCCAGTGCTCTCTATCTACCTGGGCTCCTCCTCCTGGCTTCTTATCTTCTATTTTATTGAGAACTGCTTCCCTCATTCATTCAAATCTATCTCTTCTGAACTTCAAGCAACCCATTCTTTCAGGCGCAATGCCCTCAGTCCAAAGATGTGCGGGTTAGGTTGATTGGCCATGCTAAAATTGCCCCTTAGTATCCTGAGCTTCATAGGTTAGAGGGATTAGTGGGTAAGTATGTAAGGATATGGGGGTGGAGCTTGGGTGAGATTGTAGTCAGTGCAAACTCAATGGGCCAAATGGCCTCTTTCTGCATTGTAGGGTTTCTGTGATTCTCATCAAATCGAATGGGCAAGGGTGGTGATGTTGCTTTCTGGCAAATAGCCTCTACCTTGCATACGCTGGATGCCAACTCTCCAGCATTTCCTTCCACCCTCCTTTAGACCATGACTCATGCACTGTACATTGTTGTCTTCAAGTTTGCCGCTGACCTCATCTCCTCTGTAGGCCTTCTGTCTCCAACCTTGACCCCAAATCCAAACAAGCCATTTCTACCTTCTTTCCAAGACACACAAACAAGACTGCCTTGATAAGTCTACCATTGCAACCTGTTCCTGCCCAACTGAACTGATTTCCTCCTCTGTTTCCTCCCCTTGAACAAACTTTCAACATTCCTCAATTTTCTTCTCATGCTCCCCTTCCCACAGCCCCAAACTGTCCTTCCAATGATTTGTGTGTGTATCTTTTCAATTTCAGAGAAATAGTATACTATTTCTCTGCTCAGTGTGCTCTGCTCTACTTCGGAAAAACTGTCTTGTAAAAAACCTTCCATTCTGTCTGCAAGATTAACACTGAGTTTCCAGCCTGCTGTCATTTTTTTAATGTAGATCTTTGTCTGTCCTCGACCTCCTGCGATGTTCCACTCAAACTCAATGTAAGTTCAAGGAACAGCACCTCAGCTTTCGATTAGACATTTCACAACTTTGGGGACTCAGTGTTGAGCTCAAAGTTCTGGACAATAACTGCTGCCCCTATTTTGTTTCTTTCTTCTTTGCAGGTTTTTCTTTTATTCTTGTTCATCTCATTCTTACTTTTGGACGCAACTGTTCATCATTTTGTATTTATACCACTGGAGGCCGATCTTTTAATTCTTGTCCCACCATCACTCCTTTAGCCTTATACCCTTAACTCTTCACACATATAATTTCTCCTGCCTATCATTAACTTTCCTTTTGTTCTTTTTCCACATTTCCCACTTTCACTTACTTAAAGTCTATTACACATTCCTCGTTTTCCCAGATTTGCTAAAGATCATTGACCTAAAACGTTGGACTGGAATTTCCTGCTGGGTTTGGGACCCCAATGCCAGGACAAACTGGGAACCTCGAGTCCATACTTGCCAGGACATTCTTCCCAATGTGACCTCCTAAATAGCCGCCTCCTTGCTTGCCATCCTAATAGCAGTGGGCGAGTTCCTTGTACTGTCAGCCCTATTGGTGGGCTGGCAGCTCAGGAACTTTGTCTCCCCACTGGGAGAGCTGGCTGCTGTTAAGGCATGCTAGAGATTGGCAGGGTGCCTCAATATGGAGGCATCCTCGCTGGCTCACATAGCAGTGAATAAATAAAACGACCTATTCCACTGGAGGGAAATTTGGCAGCAATTCATAGAATCAATCACAGAATTGTAGAGCACCTACAGTGCAGAAGAGGCCATTTAGTCTACTGAGTCTGCATTATTCTCTGACAGACCCCCTTACCTGCTGTATACCCATAACTCCACACATTTACCATCTCCCTAACCTACATGTCTTGAGACACTAGGGGAGAATTTCTTAGGGCCAAACCACCTAATCTGCACATCTTTGGAGTATGGGAGTCCCTGATGCTGTGAGGTAGCACTGTGCCACTACAATTGTGGCCTGTTATGTCCACTGATCTATCACTGAGACATGGAGGCTCCTACTCTCGAGACCTCCCAGTTTGTTGCTGGCAGGCTTCCTCCATTGAACTGGTAGCTTCCACACACTGTGGTCAGCTGATCGACCAGCAGGAAAATTGCACTTATTTGAGGCCTTAATCGGAAGCCTATCCTCACCGGGCAATTAATTCATCTCTCCACCCATCCTAACACAGCTGCCCCCCTATTTTCCCAGCTCTTGCCTGTTTCCATACGAGCTGGCAAAATCCAGCCTGCTAATTCTAGTTCCCTCTACACAAATGCTGCCTGACTTGCTAAGTGTGTCCAGCATTTTCTGTTTTTATATATTTTAAAAACCCTGTTTCTGTTCGCCAGTGTGTGCTGAGCAAGTCCTCAGCGCTAACTACTCAAAGGGACAGGAATTAGAAAGTTCTAACTGAATCCAGCTCTTGCAACTGCGAGAGCATTGCAAAACATTCAGAATAGTTCATTCAGTTCTCGGCATTTCAGATCAGTTAATATAACGATTAATATTCTAAATTTATTTAGTTGGTTAAAATGTTTTTCTTATTCAGCACTAATGTATTTAATGTGGTGCAGTTCGATCACTATATCAAGCAATGACTAACGTTATGTTTTAAATGCAAGATAGTAAGATAAGCGCTTGTAACACAGTTTGAGAGATACCGCTCAAAGTTCGCTCTGCTCCCTGCCCATGGGATGGAGCGTATCATTTCAGCTTTTAAAGTCAGCCTCTCAAACAGAGAGTAGGCCATAACCTCACCAAAACGTAGAGGAGATTTTGTTCGGCTTTCCACAGAGTATAACTGTGTTATCCAAGATCTGGATTGATAGTAGAGAAATAGAAAATACGTAGCTCCATAGAGAGACAAAAGAGGAAAAAGGTTTTCAGTTATTGCTCACCCTTCTCAAACTACATAGCAATTTGCCCAAGAAGACCTGGGGTCTGTCCTATATATTTACATTCTTGTCTGTTAGCAGGTGCAGGTAGCCCAAATGTCTGCATTGATGTCCCTTTTTATGAGACACTATAGCCTATCACAAATGATGATGACATTGTCAGCATTGCACAGAGCAGTACAGAAGCATTGTGTTTGTTCCTTGAGCATAACTGTAACTGGATTTCGTAAGACTTTTCTAATCTCATTATTACACAATGGGTGCGGTATTCTGATGATTACAGTTCTAGCTCTGCTTCATGGCTCCTGAAATCTCCATGTTGTACTCATTCTTGACTTGCATATAAAATAAGTATGTCACTGTTCGTGCCCCAGCCCTGATGTTATCACTTGGTTGAAAAGGGAAAACAATTTTTAAAAAGCCACTGGTTTAATCACATTTTCAAACCCTTACCCACAATGAAGCGATGATTCCCTAACCAAACAATAATTAAGTTCTAAATCACATCAGTTTCTGTTTACTTGACAGTTGGACTTTGTTGCCTTAAGCAAGTTAAATCAAGAAATAAATTTCTTGGATTTCTTTCCAACCTATCTATTGAATTAGAGTAAGTTCAACTTGTAACTTTAAACATGCAGAGTTGCACTTTACCAATTGACTAATGCATTGTGCGTTACATATTCCCTTCCTTAGAAAACTGCCAAATTAACATGAGCAGCACCACAAGATCCATCAGTAATATGTTAGCAAGGTGGTGTTGCTGCTTATGTTTCTCCAGCCAGCTGTTGTGTCATGAAAATGCACCATCCTTTAGACAAGGCCTTAACTCAAAGCTCTAATTATCCATTCAGATGGATTTCAAATTATGGTTAAAATCACATTTGAATAAGATCAAGAAACTGACCTGATGTCATGGTCAGTCTTCCCTCCTCAACCAACACCACCAAGAACTGAGTATGTTTACTGAAAGTGTTTCAGCTACTCAAGTTGGGTAAGTGATATACACTATGCTAACACCTTCACCAACGTTCTCGTCAACACACTCTCAAATACCATTGATTCCAATCCTTGAATCTTGTACCTTATTTTACACTAGCAAATTGAAACTCCTTTGATAATGTTGAAGTAAAGTGAAGCCAGATTAAATACATTGAAAGTCATGAGCATATTACTGATATTCATGGAATCATAGAATTCTACAGAGCAGAAGGAGGCCATTAGGCCTATTGATCCTGTACAGACAACAAGCCCACTCAGGTCCTATCCCCTTAACCCCACACATTTATCCTACGCACAGTGATCCAAGCTGGAACTGAACCCAGGTCCATGGTGCTGAGAAGTGATAGGGCTAACCATCATGCCATTGTGCCACCCAGACTCTTGATGACATTGTGTGTTATGTATTTCATCAGTCTTCACTACAGGGAATATACATAACATCCAGGAGCAGCTATAAAACCAGAAAGTGGAAGGGAAAGAGGAACTCAGGAAAATTACAGTCAGGAAAGAACTGGTACTGGATAGATTGTTGAAGCTATGGGCGGATAAGAGCTCAGGTCATGATGGATTTTCTTCTAGAGTCTTAAAATTTAAGTGTCTGGTGAAATAGTTGATAATTTTCTAAAACTCCCTAGCTTCCTAAGATTCCATTAGATTGGGAAATGTATGCCATTATTCAAATAGGGGATAATACAAAGTGAGAAGCTACAGTTCATTTAATTTTTCATAGGAAAAGTATTACAAGCTATTGTTAAATAAGTTAACAGTGCATTTAGGTAAACTGAAGATAATCAGGCAGAATCAACATTTTTTGTGAAAGGGAAATCATGTTTGACCAATTTTGAGGAAGTAACCAATACTTACACAAAGAGGAAACCGGTGAATGTTCTGTACTTAGATTTACAGAAGGCACTTTATAAGATGCCACACCAAAGGTTATTGTGGAAAATGAAAGCTCATGTTGTAGAGGATATGGCATGGATAGAAGATTAGTTGGCCAACAAGAGAGTTGGCATAAATTAGGTTTTTAGATTGGCAGTTTGTAATGAGCAGTGCCATAGGGATCAGTGCAAGGACCTCAACTATATAATTATATAAATGACATGAATGAAGGGATTGAAGAAATAATTTGCTGATGACACAAAGACAAGTAGTAAAATAAATTGTGAAGATAATATAGTTTACAGAAATGGGTTCAGTGAGTGGGCAAAGATCTGGTGAATAGAGTATAATATGGGAAAACGTGAAAGTATTTATTTTGTCAGGAAGAGTAAAAAAAAAGCATTACCTAAATGATGATAGATTGCAGATTACTCTGGGATCTGGGTGTTCTCATGCATGAATTGCCAAAGCTTAACCTGCAGGTACGGCAAGTAATTAGGAAAGCTAAAGAATGTGAGCATTTATTGCGAGGGGAATTGAATGCAAAAGTAGGGAGGTCACCCTTGAGTTGTACAAGGCACTAGTGAGATGATATTTGGCATAGTGTGTACAGTATTGGTCACCTTACTTAAGAAAGGATGTAAATGCATTGGAAGTAGTTCAGAGGTTTGCCAGACTAATCCTGAAATGAGTGGGTTGGCTTATAAGAAAAGTTGGACAAGCTAGGTTTGTATCCATTGAAGTTTAAAAGAATGAGAGGCATTTGATTGAAATATATAAGATCTTGAGTCTTGACAGTGGATTTGGAGAGAATGTTTCCTCTTGTAGGAGAATCTAAAACCGAGGCTCTCTGTTTTAAAGTAAGAGATTGCCCATTTCAAATGGAGAAAAGGCAATTTTTTCTGACGATTGTAAATCTCTGGGACTCTTTTTCTGAAAAGGTGATGGAAGCAGAGTTATTAAATTTTTAAGATAGAGGTGGATAGATTCTTAGTTTCTCTTCACAATTTATTTTCCCACCTTTCCTTCACAACATTCTTGTGAAGAACTGGATGGTGGACCCAGTGCATTTTCTATCATCAAAGCAGGTGAAGTTAGATGGGCCAGATGTAGCATCACCCTGACAGACAGTAATCTGATCTGTGTGCCACCTTTGCCATGCTGCTCGGTATTCTTTCACTTAGATCTACATGAGAGCAAGCCTCAAGGTAGCAGTGTAGCTCTGCTGTCCTCTGCCAGAATTGCTCACTGTCTCAGGAGCATCTCCCAGTTACTGTTCTCTCAACAAGTCATGGGCTTCTTTGTACCTAAGATTGAGACCATCCATTCAGCTGCCAAAGCCATGTCATCCCTTTCTCGAAGCTGTATCCAAACATCCTTAAGTTTCCAAAACAGAAAACATTGGAAAATCTCAGCATGTTTTGCTTTCGTTCTTGAAGTTTACCCCTGCCCTAGCTCTGAACTATTATCAGTCTCTGTTACAAGGGTATGAAGACAGAAGGAAAATAGATTAAAAAGGAAGATGGTAGAGAAGCAGTGGCAGACATTTTAGGAGATATTTCATACTTTTCAGTAAAGGTCTATTCCACTGAGGAAACAAGAATCTATCAGAGGCTTGCACCATCCATGGCTAACTAAGGAAGTTATGGGTGGTATAAAATTGAAAGAAAAGGCACAATACTGCAAAGACTAATGATGGGACAGAGGACTGGGAAAATTTTAGAAATCAGCAAAGGATGACTAAAAAATTGTAAAAAGGGAGAAATTACAAAATTAAAGAAAAATATAGAAAATATTAACCCAAGAGCTGTCCCAGTAATAGTTGAAAATCAAGAAACAAAAGGCAGAGAAAACTTGGAATGATCATTATCGCTAGAGAAAAATAATGGGAATAATATCAGATGATATTGTTAATGGGGTTTCCTGTCCTCGGACAGACCTTCTTTGCTTTATTTTTGTCATTGTCAACACTCTCCTCAAAAACACCTTGGTTCCTCTGTCCTTGTAAACTAGTGCTCCATCTCCAACCTGCTTTTTTTTCTCCAAAGTCCTTGAACATTGTCATCTCTCAAATCTACACCAATCTTTATCACAACTTGTGTTTATTCCTTCCAGTCAGGTTTCTACCTCTGCCGTAGGACTGAAAAAGCCTTTATCAAAGTCATAAATCGTAACCTGTGAGAATATGACAGTGGTAACCTATCCTTCCCTAACTTTTTTTACCTGCCTGCAGCTTTGACACATTTGACCACATGATTGTCCTCCCAAACATCGCAACCAGTCATCCAGTTAGGCGGGGGGGGGGGGGAGTGCAGTTGCCTGGTTCCATCCTTAGCTAGGAAACCATAGCCAGACAGTCACCTACAAAGATTTCTCTTCCCACTTGCATACAGTTATCTCTGAAGTCTCACACATGTCTATCCCTTTCTATTTCTTATTTGCGTATTGTCCCATCAGCAGTATCATCCGAAAATACATCAGGTTTATGTATACGCCAATGCCTGTTCTCTTAAACCTCTGAATTATAGAATTGCAAAAGTGCAGAAGGGAGGCCATTTGACCCATTATGCCTGCACTGGATCTCCAAATGAGCATCATGACTCAATGCTGTTCCCCTGCATTTTTCCTTTCTTCTGCCTTTCCCCTTACCTCTGCACATTGTTTCCATTCAAATAATCACGTAATGCCCTATTGAATACCTCTATTGAACCTGCTTCCACCATACTTCCAGGCAATGCATTCAAGACCCAAAGCAAGTGTTGTGTGAAAAAGTTTTTTCTTGGATCATATTTGCTTTATTTACAAATCACTTTAAATATGTTTTCTTGCTCTTGATTATTTTATGAGCAGAAACAGTTTCTCCCCATCTACTCTGTCCAGCCCCTTGTGATTTTGGACATCTCTATCAAATCTCCTCTTAGCCTTCTCTCAAGAAAGAACAATCCCAACCTCTCTAATCTATCCCATAACTGAAGTTCCCCATCCCTGGAACCATTCTTGTAAACCTCTTTGTCATTCTATGGTGTCCAAAACTCTACATGGTATTCCACCTGAGATCTAACTGGTGTCATATACAAGTTTAGCATTACCCTCTTGTTCTTGTACTCTATGCCCCCATTAACAGACCCCAAGATACTATATGCTTTATTAACTGCTCTCTCCACATGTCCTACCACCTTGAATGATCAATATACATATAGGTCCGGGTCCCACTGCTCCTGCATCCCCTAAAGAATTTTATCCCTTATTTAATATTGTCTCCATGTTCTTTGTGCTAAAATGCTTAGCCTCACACTTCTCTACATTGAACTTCATCTGCCATCTATCTGCCTACTCTACCAACTTGTCTATCTTTTTGAAGTTCTACTCTGTCCTCTTCACAGTTTACAGTACTTCCAAGTTTTGTATTATCCACATATTATGAAATTGCACACCAAGATCTAGATCATTAATATATATCAGGAAAAGCAAGGGACACAGTACCAATCCCTAGGGAAAGACCACTACAAACATTTTTTCTGGCCTGAAAAATAGCTATGGACCTTTACTCTCTGGCTTTCTATTATACAACCAATTTTTGTATTGGCTTTGATACTATCCCTTTTACTCCATGAGCTGTAAGTTTCCTCACTAGTCTGTTGTTGACTCTGAGTCGAATGCCTTTTGAAAGTCTATGTGCTCCATTTTAACAGTATTACTCTCATCAACCTTTATATTACCTCCTCAAAAAATTCCAAGTTAGTTAACACAGTTTCCCTTTAAAAATTCAGACTGACTCTTCCTAATTAATCCACATGTTTCCATGTGACTACTAACACTGATGTTAAAATGGCTAGTCTGTAATTTCTGGGTTATCCTTACAATCCTTCTTTGAACAAGGGTGTAACATTTGCAATTCTCCAGTCCTCTGGTACTTCCCCTGAATCTAGAGAAGATTATTACCAGCACCCCTGCAATTTCTATTCTCACTTGCTTCAATACCTTTGCCTGCATCTCATCTAGTCCCAGTGCCTTGTCAGCCTTCAGTATTAACAATCTATTTGACACTTCCTCCTTATCAATTTTGAACCCAACTAGGGACAGAGTTTCCTCATCTACCATAATGTCCTGCATAGCATCTACTGTGCCGATTTATCATACTTTTCTAGCATCCAGCATTGGATGAGCAGCAAGTTCCTCCAAATAAATATTCCCAAGATTGAAGCCAATGCTTTTAGTCACTGCCACAAAGTCTGTTAGCTACTGACACCATCCCTCTCCCTGTAACTGTCTCACCTAGACTGTTAGCAATGTTGATGTCGTATTTCACCTCAAAATAGCTTCTGATTTCATATCTGTTCCATCATCAAGACTGTCTTCGTTCACTCCCAGAACATCACGTGTTGTCTCAGCTCTTCTACTATTGCGATGTTCATTTGTGCATTTATTAAATCTAGACTTGACTGTTGCAGTGCTCTCCTGGCCGATCTCTCATTTTCCACGCTACGTAACTTAAGCTGATCCAAAATTCTGCATAAATCTCAGAATCACAGAATTTTTACAGTGCAGTGCAGGAGGAGGCCATTCAGCCCATTGTGTCAGTACCAGCTCTGTGAATGAGCAATTCACTTAGTACCATTTTCCTGCCTTCTCCTCATAACCCCACACATTCTTTCTTTTTAATCTAATTCCCTTCTGAATGCTTTGATTAAGCCTGCTTCCACTACACTCTGTGGCAGTGTATTCCAGATCTTAACCTGCAAAGTCATACCTAATCCAAGTCACCCGTTCTCATTCTTAACTGGGCTTTTTGAGGAGATCACAGAGACAGTTGATAAAGGTTACAGATTGATGTTCTAACCAATATTTATCACTCAACTAATATTAGTAACACAGATAATGTCATCATTGTGACATTACTGTCCATGTGAACTTGCTGTGCACAAATTGGCTGCCAAATTTACTACATTATATTGACAACACACCATTAGCTGTAAAACCTTTTGAGGCATGCTGAGGTTGAGAAAGGTGCTATATAAATGCAAATTCCTATTCTGTTATTAGGTTAAGTTATGGTGAAGGGTGAATTATGTAAATAGTACAAACTTTACATACTATAAACTGAATTGGTTTGTTTCTTACTGCAGCTTTTCAATTTATGCTTTATGGGTGTAAATATGGGATGATTTTGGGATAGAACCAGATACAATAAGCACAACTCAGTAAACATTATAACCTTGGATCAAGCTGAATTTTGATGTAATGAATTTCACAATATAACTCTCAGCTACCCACAGAAACTACTGGTTTAGAGATGGTTGGTGCATATCAACACTGAAAGCAGTATCTACCTGCAGTTACTCAGTCCTGAGGTATTGAGAGTAACCCAATTTGCTCTTGGGGTTGCAGTTTCATCTTGGAGCTCTTTATTTTACCAAGCATTTCTGTTAGGTAAGGGTATGAGAGTTTGTGGAAGCAAAGCAGATAGCTGGAATTCAGACACAGATGAGTTATGATCTCATCATGTTCCTGAGTAGACTCGAGTCACTGGTCTGCTCATTTCAATGTTCCAAAGCAGAGCTTTTTGCAACTTAATTTGATACATTTTTTAAATGTAAAATAACACTTTCAAAAATCATCTGGTTTGATAAATAAACTGACAGTTTTTTTCATAGATACATCTAATTATTGTTTGTCATTGGGTACATTCATGTTATTTGTTCACAGAGATAATTGCATTTTGTGCCTCTTCTACTATTTTTTAATATGCTGGCTGGGCAACTAAAGTAATGTTCTGTCAGCCTGCACTATTTTTAGATAGCGTGGTGACTCTGACTACTGAGGCAAAGGCTTTAAATGATGTTTACTTGTGGATTTTATGATTTTAATTCTGTGATTTTGAAATGAAAATGTTTTTTAAGCCTGATATGTTTTTTTTGTGTGACAGTTTAACAATAAAGTCTGAGTGCTAATATCTTCATGGCAAGATTTGTGGGTGCAAAGAGATGTCCCTTCTCACTGAATATAAAGTACGTTACATTTATTAACACACACACGGTTTCAGGTTTATATTCCAACAGTGCTGGTACTGGTACCTCACTAAATTGCAGTGACATTAAAAGAGGTGTTTCACATGACACTCCCAAGATGAGCAGATGCTGAGCCTTTGGGTATCACTACAGTCTGACTCGAGTTCAACCATTTAAAGGAAGCATAAGAGGCATGAATCACATTGCAATATAGAAGTGTTTCAGAATCATTAATATTAACAAGTTCGACTTGTACCATCATAAAATGATGGCAAAATGTCCCTTGTCACTGTAAAATCTGATGTCAGTGTTTTAAGTTATTCCAGGACAGTCATCCACTGCCAATATTGGCTGGAATTTTACCAGGTGGATGAGGCTCGCATAATGCGAGTCACGTTCCAACCATTATTTTGTAAATTGAGTTTGTGTCTTTATATGCCCTGTTGTGAACAGAACTCCCACTCATTTGACGAAGGAGCAGCGAACACTCCAAAAGCTGGTGGCTTTTGCTTCCAAATAAACCTGTTGGACTTTAACCTGGTGTTGTGAGACTTCTTACTGTGTTTACCCCAATCCAACTCTGGCATCCCCACATCATGACTAGTTTCACCTGTCAGTGGAAATAACCTCCCTGCTTCTGTTTCACCTATTTCCTTCATAATCTTATGTTTCAATAAGATCTCCCCTCGTTCTTCAGAATTCCAGGGAGAATAGTCCCATTCTACTCAGTCTCTCCTCACAAGCTAACTCTCTCAGCCCCAGAAATGAATATGCCATACTGACATCTTATCACTAAGGAAGCAGTTTGATTCAATTTCTATCGGATTGAATTACATACAGCTTTTATTCCTGATTGATCACTGACTTGTGGCCTCAGAAGCTGATAGCATAGTCAAGCTAGAAGATAATAAAGGTGTGAGGATTTCAATTGTGGAGCAGTGGAAATGGAGTGTGTTATACAGGTGGAAGTAATCAAACTTTGGTGGATAGGATCATAGAACATAGAACATGTTATTTAACACTCAGCACAGAGGTGAGAAGATGCCAAGGTTACAAGTGACTCAGACTGAGAGAATGAGAGTGACTGAGGTGATTATTTCAGTTTACTCTAGGAAATTGAGATTGTTGGAACAGACAACATAGAGGCTGTCAAGAATTTGGGAGAAATGGTAAAGCTGCATATCGTCAATGTGCAGGTGGAAGTTGGCCCCATAAGGTAAAAACTCATAGAAAGTCAGCCTGTAGATAAGAATAAAGGAGTATAAATAGTTGAGGAACTCTAAAAGTGTGAGGGAACCCATGCTGTGGAGATGCTGGCATTGTACTGGGGTGGGAACAGTAAAAAGTCTCACAATGCCAAATTAAAGTGCAACAGATTATTTGGCAGCACAAGCTTTCAGAGCACTGCTCCTTCCTCAATCATCTGCTGAAGGAGCAACGTTCTGAAAGCTCATGCTACCAAATAACCTGTTGGACTGTAACCTGGTGCTATAAGACTTCTTATGGCGTGAGGGAAAGCAGAGAATTTATTGTTGAAAATGTATTCAACCAATAATATATAACCAATGATATAAGATGATCAAAGGACTGGATAGGGTGGACAGTGAGAGCCTTTTTCCTCGGATGGTGATGACCGACACGAGGGGACATAACTTTAAATTAAGAGGTGGTAGTTATAGGACGGATGTCAGAGGCAGGTTCTTTACACAGAGGGTGGTGAGAGCATGGAATGCCCTGCCTGCAGCAGTTGTGGACTCGCCTACTTTGGGGGCATTCAAATGTTCGGTGGATAGGCATATGGATGATATTGGAATAGTTTAGGTTAGAGAGTCCACTGGCCGGCACAACATCGAGGGTCGAAGGGCCTGTACTGCGCTGTAATGTTCTATGTTCTAATAATTGTAAACAGTAATTCATGATGTCACTGCAATTTCACTGAGTTCCAGGATTCTCCATAGTATAAAGAATGGCAGATAGCAACTGTGTGCTCAGCTCAAGATCCAACTTGATTCTGATCAGGAACACTGCTTTCCCTTGTAGCTGCCATAGTGGAGAAGAATTAATTCTCACTGTGCTTCTTTACAGTGGACTATGTCCTGTGTTTCAAGGATGCCTGAAACAGCATCAAACAATATCCTGATAATTGCCTTAAACAACAACTTAACATAACAAAATGTTCACGGTACTTTACAGGAGCATTTTAAAGCAAAATATGACACTGAACGATTTAATGGGGAGACAATAAATTAGAAATCTATTGGTGTAATTCATGTGGCGATTTGCCCAATGATGTGTTAATGGTGGGACATTCTTCCCACTGGCTGGTGTGAATTCATTTGCATCTCATGCTTGTTAAAACAGCTGCCCGCTGGCATTCCATTAGCCATTATAATTACACACTGGCATGATGAAATTATATCAGTCTAAAACTGATAAAGTGTAGTGTGCACAAGACAGTTCTTAGTTCACCAGAAACTTCAAAGTGAGTGCAACAAAGCCTTTCTGCTATAATGCTGCACTGTTCCTGATGTGCTGTTCATCAGTCTGCCAGGGCACACCAGTTCCTGCTTCCATCGCCATATCGAGCTGGTCTATGTACAGTATTTATGCTGCTGGACTCTTGATCCCCCTCCTGTATCCCTGTCTCTGATCAGTACTGTGTCTGGATTGGAGAGTACAGGGGCCTCCTTGCCACACATCAATGTCTAACTGGCTGTGAGGCGAATGCAGCCATCACAACAAAGGTCTAAAGTTTGACACAAAGTGAAGTGTGAGTGGCAGGGAATGGCCTGATGGAGACAGTGGGAGTAATGTGGAAGGAGGGCTGTGCAAGTGGGGGGAAGGTAAGAGTGAAGAGCCAGAGGGAAGAATGAGGGAATGAAGCTAGATCCCAGTAAAACTGTATAAGAGCAAAGAGCAACACAGCACGGGAAACAGGCCCTTCGGCCCAACGAGCCCACGCCGCCGTCCTAACGTCTTAATGACATATCCATGACTTTAGGCTATGCCTATTGTGGAAGATTCCAATATAGGGACCAATATAGGGACAATTTGTTACCCAATCAGCCTAAGAGCACATTTTTGGGATGTGGGAGGAAACCGGAGCACCCGGAGGAAACCCACGCAACCACGGGGAGAACGCTCAAACTCCCGCAGACACAGGCCCAAATCAATGTGTCTGCACAGCAACAGCGATAGTCCCTGAGCTGTCATGTTGCCCATCAGATGGTCCAGTTTAAGCATACACTGACGACGTGAAGCACTAGGCAACTCCTGAAGCAACCTCCAGGAGCAGCTCTCGCACGACATGCCGCATGCATGCCCTTGTTGGTCAACAAGGTGGACCAAATTGCCTGCGGAAACAAATAAGACTTAATTAAACATGCTAAAAAAAAAACTAAGACATTCCTGAGACGAAACTAAAAGATAGTCTACTACTATTTGGTCCTCCCAATATTTAAATAGTCCTGCTATATCCCTCTATCTGCAGACCACTCATGTGGCTGTCCAAGAGACCCTTAAACAACCCTAGCGTGCCTGCTCCCACCACCTTACTCGGCAGTGCATTCCACACCCCACTACCCTTTGTGTGAAAAACTGGCCTCTAATATTCGTCTTATACATAGCCCCCCTCATCCTGAGCCCGTGACCCCTCGTTCTATCCATTTCTAATGGTGGAAAAAGCTTACCACCATTTACTCTATCTATACCCCTCACAATCTTATATACCTCTAAAAGATCCCCTTTCAGCCGACGTCTTTCAAGGGAAAACAACCCCAGTGTTTTCAATCTTTCCTCGTAAGACAGCCCTTCCATACCAGGCAGCATCCTGGTAAATCTTATGTATGAAATTTCATGTATGAAAAGCTCATAAACAAAAAGTTCAAAGGGATAACACTGTTCGAAGGGATAACACTGTTTATTGAAAGGGATTTTGCGAAGACTCCAGATGGATTGGGTAGAGGTCCAAATGGGGTATGGGCATCTTGCAGGTGGTGGACTCAGGGTGTTTGAATCAAGGAACAGTCTTGAGGCTGCTAGTCTTTTCCCTGTGAGTTGCTGACATCATACACAGTCTGATGAAGATGTGGGCTGAAGAGATTGATATGTGTGTACTGGACTGGTATTTAAATATGATATCTGGGACCTTCAAATCTGCAAGCCAGCCCAGCAGGAGATGTGTTGGGGAACTGGTCTGAGCATCATCAATGAGGCTCCCAGTACAAAATCTGACATGGGAATTCTAGCCGTGGGAAACAATCATAGAATCTCTACTGTGCAGAAGAAGACCATTCAGCCCATTGAGTCTGCACCGACACCCAGGACCAGCCCCACCTAACCCTGTAATCCTATGCTTTTATCTCACTAATCCCTCCCAACCTACACTTCTTGAGACGCTAAGGGGCAATTTAGGTTTTTACTTGTTACTGTCACAAATAGGCTTACATTAATATTGCAGTGAAGTTACTGTGAATCTAGCATAGCCAATCCACTGAATCTGCACATCTTTAGACACCACTGCAGCTGCCCACCACGAGATTTTGTTTCAGAAATGGAGAATTCTACCCTTTGTCTTCCACATTCAATCAGCAATTTGTGAATTAACTTTCAGTCAGTTGGTGCAGAGGTATGCAGTACACCCACTGCACTACTGCAGGCTGTTTGAATCTCACACCCACAAGTAAATAAATTTATAAATCTAAAGTAAGGCTTACATTAACACTGCAATGAAGTTACAGTGAAGTTCCCCTACTCGCCACACTACTGTGCCTGTTTGGGTCAATGCATCTTTCAGACTGTGGGAGGAAACTGAAGTACCTGGAGGAAATCCACGCAGATATGGGGAGAACGTACAAAGTCCACACAGACAGTGACCTAAGCCGGGAATCGAACCTGTGTCTCCAGCGCTGTGAGGTAGCAGTACTAACCATTATTGCCACCATTGTGTGTGAATCTGACACCAGGGTACTACTAGAGCAGGAGATGGTAGAATGGTATTGCCACTGATTAGTAATGCTCTGGGGACCCAGGTTCAAATCCCACCAAGGCAGATGGTGAAATTTAGTTTCTAAAAGTAAAAGATCCCGCTGACTGCCAATGGCTTTGCTGTATCTACTGCGGGAAAACTCACTGCGGGAAAGAAGGGGACAGAAAATCCCAGCCCATATCCATGAATGAATAGAGAAACAAAACTACTGCAAGCTGTTATGGTCTGAATTTCACACCAAGGGCAGCCTATGTTTCCCCTTCATCCTCTCTGATTTTATCCCCTCATGTCTGAGAAATTATTTGCAGGCTGCAGTTGATGAGGGAATTGGCCCA
Source organism: Sphyrna mokarran (assembly GCA_024679065.1). Taxonomy (NCBI): domain Eukaryota; kingdom Metazoa; phylum Chordata; class Chondrichthyes; order Carcharhiniformes; family Carcharhinidae; genus Sphyrna; species Sphyrna mokarran. The sequence continues at coordinate 55,540,560 of JAGIQG010000017.1, read as the reverse complement.
CATTGTACTGCTGTACACGAAGAGGCTGCTTCTGAACGAAGAACAAAGAACAAAACAGCATGGGAAACAGGCCCTTCGGCCCAATGAGCCCGCGCCGCCACCCCGATGTTCCCACTTCTACCTGCGATCCCTGTCCATGTTTATAGATCTATGGATTAAAAACCAAATTTGAGATAATTTAGGGAGAATTTGTTTTGCCAATTAGCCTAAGAGCACATCTTTGGGATGTGGGAGGAAACTGGAGCACCCGGAGAAAACCCACGCAAGCACGGGGAGAATGCGCAAACTCCCACAGACACAGGCCCAAATCCATGTATCTGCACAGAACAGCAATAGTCACTGAGCTGTCGTGTTGCCCATCAAATGGTCCAGGTCAAGCGTACACTAACGATGTGAAGCACTAGGATACTCTCAAAAAAATCCAAGAGCAGCCCTCTCACGACCCATCGCGTGTATGCCCCTTGTTAGACAACAAGGTGGACCAAAGCATCTGTAGGATAAAAACAAGTACATCAATATCATCATCTATTTACACACTTCCCAGGGACTCCCAAGGCTCATGATCTCTATTTTAAATCAGTTTTCTATACCCCTCCATTCCCATTCTGTTCATGTGCCCATCTAAGTATTTCTTAAATAACTCCAGAGTACCTGCCTCTACCACTTTACTTGGTAGCGCATTCCATACCCCCACCATCCTCTGTGTGAAAGAACTCCCTCTAGCATCCAAATTATACCTTACCCCCCTCACCCTAAGTCCATGACCCCTCATGCTATTTGAGTCCATCCTAGGAAAAAGCTTAGCCCTGTTTATCTATCCCCTTCAAAATCTTGTTCACCTCCATTAGATCTCCTCTAAGTCTACATCTTTCTAAGGAAAACAGTCCCAATTTGCCTAACCTCTCCTCGTAACTCAGACCTTCCATACCAGGCAGCATCCTGTAAACCTCCTCTGCACTCTCTCCAGAGTCTCCACGTCCTTCCGGTAGTAAGGCGACCAGAACTGGACGCAGTATTCCAAATGAGGTCTAACCAACGTTTTATACAACTGCAACATTAAAGGCCAGCTCTTGTACTCTATACCCTTCCTATAAAGGCTAGCATACTATATGCTTTCTTCACAACCTTCTCCACTTGCTCTGCCACCTTCAGAGACTTGTTCACCTGCACCCCCAGGTCCCTCTGCGTTTCTATACTCTTAATAGGCAAGTCCAATATCAAATTAGCAAAAGCTGCTTTCTGTTATTCTACGGGTGGGGTTTGGGGGGGGGGTAGGGAGGGGGGGTTTGTGTGCCAAGACCCAGCTTGTGATGAGCTTCAGACCTCCTGCCTTCAGCACGTGCTGTAAATGACATTGGTTAGGCTTCTCGTAAACAGGTTATAAAGATTTGTGTATTTAAAGGTGGTCACCATGCTAGTTCTTTCTTAGAAAAACAAGTGATGGCGGATGACAAATAGTGGAGCTTTCCAGGAGCTGAACTCCTCTCCAAGATTCATTCTTCCACCAGAGATATATAGAGTAAGCTGAAGACATCTTTTAGGAATTGGACTTGTCCCTGGGGGAGATTTATGGTATGATTCAGTTTGAATCTCAAGGTTCAAAACTGTGATCTTCAGAAACTCATGTGAAAGAAAACCACTCAGAGACAGCAGGAGAATCAGGAAAAGTCTTTGACCATAAATCTTCCCCTTTCCCACCACACAAATGGCAACATCTTCACAATCCTCTGTGCCACTTCAGCTCACATTGCTTTCCAGTAATGTTTCCATTCACATTAATTAATGGATGAGGATATGCTTTGTGACTAACAGCTCAGTGGTCAAGATATTTGCATCTTCGAAATTTATGTTGACAATTCTCCAGTAATAGGGGATGGAGAGAGCTGAAAGTGTTTGAAGCTGCCTTTTAGAATGCCAATTGTCTAAAGGTAGTGGAGGGCAGGGCACACGTAGGTGGGTAAAGAACTGACAATGAATGGTTTTCCATTTAAAATTCCACGGCCCAGTTATTAACAGAGTCTTGGGTACCCATTAAAAATGATTAAAAATTTTAATTCTGGCATATAGACCCTGAATATTATTTCCAGCCGTTTTTGCCGATCTGTAATATGGGTACAGTTAGTTTGCTAGTGGGCAGCACTCCCCACTCTTGCTGCTTCCGTTGTGAGAGTGGGAGGGGATACAGTCCAATCCCCACTCTCACCATCAATTTTTATTTGTAAGAGTACATGGTTCATGGTATTTCAGAGAAGTGGTGAGTCATGGGGGATCTACAGTGCCATGTAGGGAACCAAAGAAAACAGTCACCTGCTCTTGACATTACTTCACTGACAGGCTTTGAGATACAAAACAAGTGTTCTTTAATAGTTCTTTCAATAGTTAGCTACTGTATTGTAAGGTGTGTTGTACTGCATTGATTGGATAAAGATCTCTGTCCTGCAAATGTGAGCTGATCAGCATGGCGTAGTTTTGAAGTTCATTAGACTGTTTATAATTGAAGAAAACATTTCTTGGGAACTTTAAGTGTCATGATCTGAAATTATTTAAATGTAAAAAGTTTTCCCTTTGCAGAAGAAAAGACAACTACTCCTGAAGTAGATTGATTGAAGGCCACCAGGTATAGCTTAGGAAAAAACATGGTTCTTACAATTCCAATATGATCCATTGTTTTTGAGTTGCAATGGTTAAAGGAGCTGAGCCTATCATGAATGTTTGGCTGAGTTTCAAATGTTAAGAACCATTTAGCAGGCAGTTCAACATTGAAGTTATTAAAGGATTACCTGTCTTTACGGTGAGTGAGTAAAAGTTTTTACAACAGATTGACCAACTGAAGGGATTTACGTTTTTTGAATGAGAGTACTCTTAAATTGTTAGACGCTTAATTTGTTTTAAGCCCACATCAAATATATAGCCCTCATGACCTGTCTGGTGGATACTGATTTAGTAGCACTAGAGGATACATGGGACATAGTAGGTACGTTAGAGTATAGAGGGGAGTTGGGTACTCTAGTCTGTCAGCCTCTCTATCCACCCACCTCCATTGCCACCTCAGGCTTGCCTCTGGAGACAGCGAGTCCTACCTACCTACAGTGAAAATATAGCAGGCGGAGGGCACCCTTTGAAAGATGTGCCTACAAAGTCAGTAAATTTCCCAATTCAACTTTCCCGCCTCCTCTATGAAAACCTGACCCTGTGTTTAGAGGAAGGTGAATTAGTTCATCATTTTGTATGAAAAGTTAAAGAAAATGAATATTTCATTGCACCGCACTGTTTATTGTTCATGCATGTTAATGGTTCGAATCTAATCCTATCCTAAGAAAGAGATTTTGCATTAACAGTTTAATGCATTCCAGCAGTCGCCGTATTGAGTAAATAGAGTCTCTGTCATTTATGTCAGTGTTGATTAGAAAACATGATAGAGCAAGTTCTCCTCGCAGGGCTAACTGGTGAAAATACTGAATATAAGTGCTCACATATATTACATAATCCTTCCTTCTATCTAGCAACTGTGCATTGCTCAACCAATTAAACCCTGCTAAAACTCAAGCACAGAGCAAACCACGCACACATGATTTGAAAAGTACTTAAAAAATAGGAATCCAGTGGTAAGGGTAAATAATTTAGAAATCCTCATTTATCTAATTTCTACCTTTAACTAGCTGAACTTGAAATTTAAGATAGTTACAGCTAATAATAAATTAGTAGTTAACAGCAGATTCAGCATTGATTAGGAGTTAGCTAATCTCTGTGTAACAGTGTCGACTGAGCAACTGAAACTGGTTAGTGACGAAATTTGGTGGGAACTCACCAATTCAAATAGGGAGCACATGTCAGAGCAAACTGGGTTTAATTCGAAAATGTTTTAACCCATTCAAAACCCATTCACTTAAAAATCCACATTCTGTAAATGTCACTGAAAGTGGCAATGCAGGTGGAGAAGGTAGTCAAGAAGGCTTATGGCATGCTTGACTTCATCAGCCAGGGTATTGAGATTAAAAATTGGCAAGTCATGTTGCAGCTTTATAGAACCTTAGTTAGCCGCACTTGGAATATAGTGTTCAATTCTGGTCGCCACACTAGCAGAAGGCTTTGGAGAGGGTTCAGAAAAGATTTGCCAGGATGTTGCCTGGTATGAGGAGAGGTTGGATAAACTTGGTTTGTTCTCACTGGAGGTTGAGGGGAAACCTGATTGAAGTCTGCAAGATTATGAGAGGCATGGACAGAGTGGATAGTCAGAAGCTTTTTCCCAGCTGGAAGAGTCAACTACTAAGGGGTATAGGTTTAAGATGTGAGGGGCTTTAAAGGAGATGTATGAGGCAGATTTTTTACACAGAGAGTAGTGGGTTTCTGGAACTCGTTGCCGGGGCAGAATCTTCCAGTTCTCTTTATATTGACGTGCCAGTGATTGTACACAGCTACATCTCTTAGCAAAACATGACCAGAAATTTTGCTGGCATGGCAGATTTTCCATGATGCCATCAGATTGCTTTGATTCCTATCAGCAGCCTGATATTTGTGTCAATTGACAGGAGCTCCATTCTCTCAAGTTTATATATGAAGGTCTGTCCCACTGATCCTGGTTATTGTTCAAACTGCACTCATCCTCTGTGTTGCCTTTATTTCAGTAAGGCCACCATGTTACAAAGTGAAAAACAATGGGCTGAGGATTTGGAGAAGGTTAAAATTAAAATAGAAAATGAGGAACAAAGAACAAAACAGCGCGGGAAACAGGCCCTTCAGCCCAACGAGCCCGCGCCGCCACCTCGATGTTCCCATCTCTACCCGTGAGCCCTGTCCATGTTTATAGATCTATGGATTAAAAACCAAATTTGAGACAAGTTAGGGAGAATTTGTTTTGCCAATTAGCCTAAGAGCACATCTTTGGGATGTGGGAGGAAACCGGAGCACCCGGAGAAAACCCAAGCAAGCACGGGGAGAATGCGCAAACTCCCACAGACACAGGCCCAAATCCATGTATCTGCACAGCACAGCGATAGTCACTGAGCTGTCGTGTTGCCCATCAAATGGTCCAGGTCAAGTGTACACTAACAATGTGAAGCACTAGGATACTCTTGAAAAAGATCCAAGGGCAGCCCTCTCACGACCCATCGCGTGTATGTCCCTCGTTAGAGAACAAGGTGGACCAAAGCACCTGTAGGATAAAAACAAGTACATCAATATCATCATCTATTTACACACTTCCCAGGGATTCCCAAGGCTCATGATGCCTATTTTAAATTAGTTTTCTATACCCCTCCATTCCCATTCTGTTCATGTGCCCATCTAAGTATTTCTTAAATAACTCCAGAGTACCTGCTCCACCACTTTACTTGGCAGCGCATTCCATACCCCCACCACCCTCTGTGTGAAAAAACTCCCTCTAGCATCCAAATTATACCTTACCCCCCTCACCCTAAGCCCGTGACCCCTCGTGCTATTTGAGTCCATCCTAGGAAAAAGCTTAACCATGTTTACTCTATCTATACCCCTCATAATCTTGTACACCTCTATTAGATCTCCTCTATGTCTACGTCTTTCTAAGGAAAACAGTCCCAATTTGCCTAACCTCTCCTCGTAACTCAGACCTTCCATACCAGGCAGCATCCTGGTAAAACTCCTCTGCACTCTCTCCAGAGTCTCCACGTCCTTCCGGTAGTAAGGCGACCAGAACTGGACGCAGTATTCCAAATGAGGTCTAACCAGCGTTTTATACAACTGCAACATTAAAGGCCAGCTCTTGTACTCTATACCCTTCCTATAAAGGCTAGCATACTATATGCTTTCTTCACAACCTTCTCCACTTGCTCTGCCACCTTCAGAGACTTGTTCACCTGCACCCCCAGGTCCATCTGCGTTTCTGTACTCTTAATAGGTCTACCCTTTATCATATACCTCCCCCCCTACATTCTTTCTCCCGAAATGCATCACCTTGCATTTATCAGGATTAAATTCCATCTGCCATCTGTCTGCCCAAGCTACCAGCCTATCTATGTCCTGCTGCATCGCCTGACAATGCTCCTCACTATCCGCAAGGCCAGCCATCTTTGTATCATCTGCAAACTTGCTGATCACTCCACTTACTCCCTCTTCCAAGTCATTTATATATATTACAAATAGAAGAGGTCCCAGTACCGAGCCCTGCGGCACACCACTAGTGACCGACCTCCAACTAGAAAAACACCCTTCCACTATTACTCTCTGTCTCCTATTACTAAGCCAGTTACTTATCCATCTAGCTACCTGTCCTTGTATCCCATGAGCCTTGACCTTCTCAACTAACCTCCATGAGGGACTTTGTCAAACGCCTTACTAAAATCCATATAGACGACATCAACGGCTCACCCTTTGTCCACCGTTTTCGTCACCTCCTCAAAAAATTCTACCAGATTTGTAAGGCTTCCCTTAACAAAGTCATGCTGCGTATCCCTAATCAGATTGCAACGCTCTAAGTGCCTATACATCCTATCTCTAAGAATCCCCTCCAACTGCTTCCCTACCACTGACGTCAAACTCACTGGCCTATAATTTCCAGGGTTATCCCTACCACCCTTTTTAAACAACGGTACAACATTAGCTATTCTCCAGTCCTCTGGGACTTCGCCTGTGTCCAAAGAAGAGACAAAGATTTGCGTCAGAGGCCCAGCAATTTCACCTCGCACCTCTCTAAGCAACCTGGGATAAATGCCATCAGGCCCCAGAGATTTATCAGTTTTAATGCTACCTAGAAGCTCTAACACTTCCTCCCTCGGTATGGACATTTCCCTCAACTGGTCCACAGCTCCCTCAGAGACAGGATTGGCTGATAGATCATAAAGCCATCTCCAGTAAGGGTGCCCATGTTAAGCTGCAAACAAACCAACAACCTCAACCATACTGCTCAGAACTATCCCCAAGTGGGTGAATGGTGAAGCAATGCTAGCCCGGAGCCTACCCAGGGGGAATGCCCCAGGAACATGTCTAACAGACTTCATTTTATTCTTCAAATGGAGAACAAGAATGCAGCCAGGAGCTGAGCCAAGGATTGGTCAAACCTATAATAACAGACAGCTCCAGAACTCCGACTTTTACTAACTTCTTGAGATTGAGCTATTGTTAATAACAAATCTAATCTGACCATTTATTCTGATTAAAATTTAATTCAACGTCATTAATCAAACTTTAATCTTTGTGTGATTTCTACCAGCCGCAGTGCCCAGCCAGTTAAGATTCGCCAGGGAACCTTCAAACATCACAGTTCTAATAAACCAAAGGAAATGAAGGCCTGAGGATTAATTACTGTCAGAAAGAAAGACAACACAACATAAACTTTAAATGAACAAAAGCATAATGAGAAATGAAAATGTTTAAAAGCTGTTTGCAATCAGTTAGTCTCAAATACACTCTGGTGCGAGTGTCGAATACTATTTGTGTGCACTATGGCATTAGTTCCGACTAGATTATGATTGAAAGGGTTAATAAAAAATAGAAGGAAAGATTTCCATTTGGAACTCGTGTTGTGCAAACAGTATGTTCTAATTCATTGCACCAATGTACAAATGAATATTATATAATGGCCCTTGTCTCAAATCTTCTATTTTAGAACATAGAACATAGAACATTACAGCACAGAACAGGCCCTTCGGCCTTCGATGTTGTGCCGACCAAAATAAAAAGCAATGCCCCTCCAAACTAAACCATTCCCTCTCTTCCATATACTTATCAATTAACCTCTTAAACGCCACCAAACTTGGCGCATCTACAACAGCTGCAGGCAGGGCATTCCACTCCATAATCACTCTTTGAGTAAAGAACCTACCTCTGATATCCGTCCTATAACTCATACCCCTTAACTTAAAGCTGTGTCCCCTCGTGCTAGCTTTCTCCATCCTAGGAAAAAGGCTATCACTGTCCACCCTATCTAAACCTCTAATCATCTTATATGTTTCAATAAGATCCCCTTTTAGCCGCCACCTTTCTAACGAAAACAACCTCAAATCCTTCAACCTCTCTTCATAGGACCTGCCCTCTATACCAGGCAACATCCTGGTAAACCTCCTCTGTACCCTCTCCAATGCCTCCACATCTTTCTTATAATGTGGCGACCAGAACTGCACACAATACTCCAAGTGCGGCCGCACTAGAGTTTTGTACAGCTGCAACATGATGCGCCGGCTCCTAAATTCAATCCCCCTACCAATAAAAGCTAAGACTCCATAAGCCTTCTTAACAACTTTATCCACTTGACTGCCTACTTTCAGGGATCTATTGACACATACACCAAGATCCTTCTGTTCCTCAACACTATTAAGAGCCCTACCATGAGCCCTATACTCTACACATTTATTGTTCCTGCCAAAGTGCATTACCTCACACTTTTCCACATTAAACTCCATTTGCCACCTCTCGGCCCAGCTCTGCAACTTGTCCAAGTCACTCTGTTAACTAAAACACCCCTCTTCACTATCTACCACTCCACCAACTTTAGTATCATCTGCAAATTTACTGATCCATCCCTCAATACCCTCATCCAGATCATTTAAAAAAATTACAAACAGCAGGGGCCCCAAAACAGACCCCTGAGGCACACCACTCGTCACCGAACTCCACGATGAATATCTCCCATCAACCACCACCCTCTGTCTTCTATCTGCCAGCCAATTCCTAATCCAATTAGCTAAATCACCCTCTATTCCACACATCTGCATTTTCTGTAGAAGTATTCCATGGGCCACCTTATCAAACGCCTTACTAAAGTCCATATATACTACATCAACCGCCTTACCCCAATCCACCTCTTTGGTCACTTTCTCAAAAAACTCAATGAGGTTAGTAAGGCATGACCTACCCTTCACGAAACCATGCTGACTATCCCCAATCAATTCATTTCTCTCTAAATAACTAGAAATCCTATCCCTAATAATTCTCTCCAATACCTTGCCCACAACAGAAGTAAGACTCACTGGCCTATAATTCCCTGGAAGGTCTCTCTTCCCCTTCTTAAACAATGGGACCACATTCGCTATCCTCCATTCCTCCGGAACCACACCCGTAACCAACGAGGACCTGAAGATCAGAGCCAGAGGCTCTGCAATCTCCTCTCTTGCCTCCCAGAGCATCCTAGGGAAAATCCCGTCCGGCCCAGGGGACTTATCCAACTTCAAACCCTCGAGAATTTCTAACACATCCTCCCTATCTACTACAATACTTCCCAATTTGCAACCCTGTACCTCAGTGTTTTCCATAGCTACATTTCCAGCACTCTGCGTGAATACCGAAGAGAAATATTTATTCAGTGCCTCACCAATCTCTTCAGGCTCCACGCACAACTTCCCACTGCTGTCTATGACTGGCCCTAATCTTGCCTAACCAATCTTCTATTCTTAACATATCGAAAGAAAGCTTTAGGATTCTCCTTAATCCTATCAGCCAACATCTTCTCGGGTCCCCTCTTAGCTCTCCTCAATTCACTTTTTACCTCCTTCCTAGCTAATCTATAGCTATCCATTGCACTACCTGAGCCTTCAAGCCTCATCATGACATAAGCCTCCTTTTTCTTCTTAACCAGCAAATCAACTCTTTTCGTACACCAAGGCTCTCTTACTCGTCCATTTCCTCCCTGCCTGACAGGGACATACTTATCAAGGACTCGCAGCCGCTGCTCCTTGAATAAGCACCACATTCCAGATGTTCCCAGTCCCTGTAGTTTCCTAGTCCAATCTATGCACCCTAATTCTCTCCTGATGGCCTCATAATTACCCTTCCCCCAGCTATAACTACTGCCCCCAGCTTCATGCCTATCCCTGTCCATCACTAAGGTGAACGTACCGAATTGTGGTCACTATCACCAAAATGTTCACTAACTTCCAAGCCTAACACCTGGTCTGGCTCATTGCCCAGCACCAAATCCAATGTAGCCTCACCTCTAGTTGGCCTCTCTACATACTGAGTCAAAAAACCTTCCTGCACTCTCTGTACGAAAACTAACCCCTCCAACTCAACGAGAGTTGGCTTTTTTTCTACTTCAATACAAAAACAGATTTAAAAACACAGCAGTAATATAACCAGGGCCTACTTTTAAGGCCAATTAAATTGGATGTCCTGAATTAAAGCATTGGGCGTATTAAAATCGAACACAGTCAAACGTCGGGCAGGCCAAACTTGACCTAGATCAAATATACAAAGACATAGAAATATGTCTGAACCTGACCCATCCAAGGATCATTGCACTGAGACCCAGCAGGAGATCATTGCCCTCCATTGAAATGCGCCGGCCTATTGTTAGAAGCCCAGGTTTCTGTTATGTAGAGTTCCTGCAGTTACCTTGCAGTTAAACAACACCATGGAGATGGGGACCTGGGAGTGAGCCTCGGGCAGACATCAAGAAAACCCCACTGGGTTACTGGGGCTCCATCCTGAGACCTCATCACTCGGAAGTCTGAGAGGTTTCCGGAGAGGCAGGCGGGCGGGCAGGGGGATAACGGGACTCATCTCAAACAAACCAACAGCAAAGACTCAATGAGGGAGGAGATTTCAACCATCCAGAAGACTGACCAGAGAAGGAAGAAGGAAAAAGCTGACATCGAGACTCACCTTCATGATGACGGACAGGAGGGACTCAGAGAATCGAGTCCGCGGTTTAACCAAACTCTCTTTGCCGTCATAATCTTGAATCTGGGGTATCCTCTTGTTTAATGTCTGTTGTTTAAATTTAAGTTTGTCTTTTGTCCATCTTGCAAATAAGGGACATCAGGGTAAATAAACTGGTCGAAAGTATCTGAGAATTGTTGTTTGTCCGTTGTCATCAATGAGGACCTCAACACCATTAGTCACTTTGAGGCTGGTTGCAGTGTGTCCGAAGACAACTGATCAGACCAATTCGGGCACGGAATGTCCTGGCCCATATTGGACAGACTTGTGTAGACATTGTAGTTGTTGCGCTGGTGGCTCTAGACTTGCGCAGCTCGCGTTTATGTTGTGCTTCAGCAATACACCTTCGCTTCGTGAGCTTGACAGCCCTTGTGGATGAGGCAGTGCCAAGTAGAGCGGTTTTGTGCCAGCGATTCCCGGGTTTTCGTGTCAATATCAAGTAACTTCAGGGAGGCTTTCCGTGTGCCTTTGCAAGCATCTTGAGCAGAGAGTTCCCCAAAAAGGAGCTGCTTGAGTATGTGCTTGTCTGACATACGGATGACATGACCTTCCCACAGAGTTTGCACTCTCATCAGCAGTGTGTGGACTGATGGTAGACTTGCTCTAGAGAGAATTTCAGTGTCTGGTACTTTGTCTTGCCATCTGATGAATATTCTGTGAAGACAAGTTGTGGAAATGATTGAGCTGTCTTACATGCCTTTGATACATAGTCCACATTTCACAGGCATACAGGAGTGAGTACCACGACGCTGTAGACCTTCAGTTTTGTTACTGGATTGATTCCTCAATGTTCCCATACAGTGGCAGAACTTGCCTTTGCTGTTCTACAGTTAACTTTTGTATCAATAGTCACTGCTTGGGAGAGGGAGCTGCCGAGATAAGTGAACTGGTCCACTGTCTGTAGTCTCTGTCCTTTGATTGTGATTATGGGTTCTGTGTACGGTGCATGAGGAGTCGGCTGGTGCATGACTTCAGTATTTTTAATGTTGATGGTGAGTCCAAAGTTGTCACAAGCTGTGGAAATTTGTCCATACTGACTTGCATCTCTGGCTCTGAGCCAGCATACAAGGCACAGTCATCGGCAAAGAGGAAATCTCTCAGAACAGTCTCTTTCACTTTGGTAATAGCTTGAAGTCTCCTCAGGTTGAAGAGCTTCCCATCCACTCTGTACTTGAGGCTGATTCCAGCAACACTGTCCTGGAAGGCATCATTCAGCATGGTAGCAAACATCATACTGAACAGTGTGGGTGCGAGAATACAGCCCTGATTGATGCCAGTGGGACTGGGAATGCCTCAGAGGATTCTCCGCCATCCAGTACTCTGGCCATCATGAAACTGGCGTTCCATCTGAATGAATTTGGAGAGGCAGCCGAACTTTGACATGATCTTTGTTGGCTGTCAGTATCGAAGGCTTTCATGAGGCCAACAAACGTTGTGTAGAGCTCGCGATTCTGCTCCTGACACCTCTCCTGAAGTTGGCGCACAGCAAAAATCATGTTAATATCCCACGACCTTTACAGAAACCAGGTTGTTTCTGTAAAAAAACGACCTGGAAGCTGGCCCAGCTCCAGATGAGTGACCCTACGATTTAGCAGGATTCTTGCTAGAGTTTTTCCTGTGATGGAGAGCAGCGAGATTTCTTGGTGGTTGTTACATAGAGATGTACGATGGAAGCATCTTTAAGTTTCTGAAGAATGGATTCTTCTTCCTAAAGGACTGGAACAACTCAGTGAGCTTCTCTAAGTACAGGACCAGCAGCTTTGTAGATCTCTGCGGGTATGGCATCTGCCCCTGGGGCTTTGCCACTGGATCGTTGGCTGACAGCTTTTGTGACTGGCTACTATCAGCAGGTCATCCATGGTCTATTGATTTCAGCCTAGGGAGTCCTGTCTATTGCCTCATCGTTAATAGATGATGTTCGGTTGAGAACGCCTTCAAAATGTTCAGCCCATCTCTGCAGGATCCGAGTTTTCTCTGTAATGAGAGTTATACCATCTATACTCAGGAGGGGGATCTTCCAAGAGATTGAGATCTGTAGAGTGTTAAGGGCTTTATAGAGCCGTTTCAAGTCGTTTCAGCTATCCATGTATTTTATCTGCCTTGGTGCTCAGCCAGGCATCCTGCATTTTACACAGTTTATTCTGGACTGTCCTGCAAATATTGGTTTAAAAACATTTTTCTTGGCAGCTGATGATGGGTTGTTCTGACAGGCCTGATGAAGACAAGTAGATGTTTCAACAAGTAGATCTTGTATCTCCTCATCGTTCTCATCGAACCAGTCATGCTGCTTGTGGGTGGCAAGCCCGAGCATCTTTAGTGCAGATGAATGGACAGCATTCCCAGTCGTCCTTAACGCTGCCTGCGAGGTGTAGGTCAGTAAGTTTGGTTTTTTTTTTGTCTTCAGCCAGTGCTGAAGCTATGCTGGGGTTCCTTAGTTTACTCACGTTGATTCTTTTCATAACCTTGCTTCCTTGTGGTCACCTCTTGGGTCTGGTGCGGAGCTTTATTTTGGAGACAAGTGAGCCTATGATCTGTCCAGCGATCAACACCACACATGACCTTGGATACTCTGACATCCTGCCTGTTTTTTCTCCTGATAGTGACATAGTCGATAAGAGCAGAGGTGTATTCAGCAGGTTTTGTTACGGGTAGGCAGACAGAAGGTTGTTTTGGTGATGTCATATGCTGCACAGGTTTTCGTTAAGAGTAGGCTGTTACTGTTACACTTGTCCACTCAATGCCTCCCTACGAGATTCACACCCTACCCTTGCATTGAAATCACCAAGCAAGATCAACTTATCTGTAGCGTTCACTGCTGATAGTAGGGCGTCTAGTTCTTCGTAGAATTTGTCTTTCATCTTGCCCAGGTTGTTCATTGCGGGGGCATAGGCGCTGATCAGGGTGGCTTCACTTCTGTTCTATATCGAAAACTGTATTGTCATAAGCCAGTCGTTCACACCCTTGGGTAGACTATCAAGCTTCTGAACAAGGTGACTCCTGATGGCGAAACCAACTCCAGCATCACGATGCTCATCACTGCCGCGACCGCTCCAGGAAAAGTGTATTCACCTCCAGTTTCAGTCAACTCACCTACATTGGCAAGACGAGTTTCACTTAGGGCTGCAATGTCAATGTTGTATCTTGCAAGCTCTCTGGCAACTAAGGTTGTTCTTCTCTCTGGTCTGTCAGCTGTAGGGTTGTCCAAAAGCGTGCACACGTTCCAAGTGCCAATGTAAGCGGTGTCATTTTGTGTATTATTTTGTTTGTTCAACCACAAGTTGGGATCCCCGCCAGCCGCAGTAAACTGGCCAGGACATAGTGAAACAAGCAATGTTTAGGGCACCTTTTCCAGCCCCTTTCTCATTCTACTGATCTGAGCAGTGCGTTCCTGATGGGGATTGCTCAGTCGCCCAGGTAGATACTGAGTTTCACTGCTGCTTCGGTCAGCGGAAAAGGACTATTAGACTTGAGCCGCCTGTGTGCAGGTCCGTGATTACAGCTCCCAGTGTATCTGCTCCTGCTGCTTCATCACTCACCCATCGCCACAGGACTTCAAAGGTTGGAGAGGATGATGATGATGTCGAGACTAGTGCTTGGTTTGGATTAAAGTGAAGGAGAGTTGTGCAGCATCAGCCTCACTTTCTCTTTCCAATTCCCTTCTGGATCCAGTGGCAAGACAAGAGTCAAGACGGCTGGAAACGGGACTAGGAGCAATGGATGACCAGGACGTCTTCTATATCTTGTTCTACTCTTTGCGTTCCATGATGCTTGCAGAGATTGCCTTCTTGACCGTTGGACCTTCCGTTGGGAGTCAGTCTTCACGTGCTGGGATAGACATCTCCCTATCTCACCGAGGGTGAGATACCTTCACCTGGTTTAGCCGGTTTGTCGAGCCCATTGCCCGGGGTGTTGCAAACAGCTACTGGGAGCCAAGGGTGAGAGCTGAGTGCCAGATGGGGACAAAGGGTGGACAAACCACCCTGAAAGGATGTGACACATTCCCCCATCTGGAGGTACTACCCCTCCCTAACAGCCCAGACACACTCTCTGAGAATTAACAGGTAAAACAACAACACACAATATTAAATCTTCCAGCAAGATGTTACTAACCTCAGCACCACATACTGGTAAACAATTATCAAGATCTGTATCAATAATGATAAAGAGTTAGATTAATATAAAATAAAAATACAGGCTATGTTAAGGCACAGCCATTTTAAATTATGCATACATAGAAACTAGAAGCTAGAATAGGCTATTCAGCCTTTTGAGTCTGCTCCGCCATTTTGATAGTGACTGATCATCAAATTCACTGTCCTAATCCCACCTTCTCCCCCATTTCCCTTAATCCCTTCAACCCCAGGAGCTCAATCTCATTTCTTCTTGAAATCTCACAAAGTTTTGCCTCAACTATTTTCTGTGATAGTGAATTTCAGATTTGCCACCCTCTAGGTAAGGAAATTCCTCCTCACCTCAGTTCTAAAAGGTTCACACCTTATTCTCAGGCTATGACCCCCCTCTATTCTAGACTCCCCCACCATCAGGAACACTTGTTGTGTCAATCTCATGAGTGAACCAGACAATAGTTTTATGGTCATCAGTAGATTCTTAATTCCAGATTCTTGTTGAAATCAAAATTCAGCATCTGCTGTGGTGGGATTCAAACCAGCGTCCCCAGAGTCTGAGGATTACTAATCTAGTGATAATGCCCGGAACGTGCTCTCTAACAGCACTGTGGATGTACCTACATCACATGGAGTGCAGCAATTCAAGAGAGCAGTTGATCACCATCTTCTCAAGGGCAATAAGAGCTGGGCAATAAATACTGACCAACCAGCAATGCCCATACCCCAAAAATGAACAAATATTTAAAAAATAATAATCCTCACAGAGACACCAGGGCCTGGATCTGAATATTGAAGGGTATGTTCCAAGTCAGAAGATTGGGAGAAATGGAAAGCAGATGAGGGAGCTCTGTTAACACAGGCCGAGATCAGTACAATCGTGAGAAATGATCTTGGCATTAAAAAAATCAAGATGCAGTTTGAATACAGTTAAACACAGGAGGGGGTTAATTTAAACTATCCTAATTTCTCCTCACACTACCCACCCATAAACAGAAAGGTGCTTTTTGTTTTTTAATTTCCCTCTTTTATAAGTATTTTCCCCAACCTTCAGTCCAATCCTCTAATAATAACTCCACAGCAAGATAAGATCAAATAAAAGGAGTTGTTTTATTTCACACACAAAACGCAGGAAAGGGGTTTTGCAACTTCTCCCCTCAATACTTGTGGGTAGCACAGTGGTTAGCACAGCTGCTTCACAGCTCCAGGGTCCTGGGTTCGATTCCCGGCTTGGGTCACTGTCTGGGTGGAGTTTGCACATTCTCCTCATGTCTGCGTGGGTTTCCTCCGGGTGCTCCAGTTTCCTCCCACAGTCCAAAGATGTGCGGGTTAGGTTAATTGGCCATGCTGAGAAATTGCCCCTTAGTGTCCTGGGATGTGTATGTTAGAACATAGAACATTACAGCGCAGTACAGGCCCTTCGGCCCTCGACATTGCGCCGGCCAGTGGACCCTCTAACCTAAACTATTCCAATATCATCCATATGCCTATCCACCGACCATTTGAATGCCCCCAAAGTAGGCGAGTCCACACAGAGATTAGTGGGTATAATATATGGGGATAGGGCCTGAGTGGGATTGTGTTCAGTGCAGACTCGGTGGGCCGAAGGGTCTTTATCTGCACTGTAGGGTTCTATGATTCTATACTTGTACAATAGAGGAAGGGAAAGATCAAGAAAGGGGTACAGGGCAGATCACAATAAAAGATTTCTGAAGGTTAAATATTCCTCTGGGATGAGTCATGGCTAATAAAATACAGTAAGAAATTTCACAACACCGGGTTAAAGTCCAACAGGTTTATTTGGTAGCACAAGATTTCAGAGCACTGCTCCTTCATCAAATAAATGAAATTCAGTTCACAAACAGGGCATATAAACTCAATTTACAAAATAATGGTTGGAATGTGAGTCTTTACAGGTAATCAACTCTTAAAGGTACAGACAATGTTAGTGGAGAGAGGGTTAAGCACAGGTTAAAGAGATGTGTATTGTCTCCAGACAGGACAGTTAGTGAGAAAACGGATGAATGAACACACCTCGACAATCACGAGGCAAAAGTGTTCTCTTGCTATTGGCAAACACTTCAGTGGTCCCGGGCATTCGGTCTCTGATCTTCGGATAAATGTTCTCCAAGGTGGCCTTCACGTCACACGACAGCGCAGAGTTGCTGAGCAGAGACTGATAGCCAAGTTCCGCACACATGAGGACAGTCTTAACAGGGATCTTGGGTTCATGTCACACTATCTGTAACCCCCAGAACTTGCCTGGACTTGCAAAATCTCACTAACTGTCCTTTCTGGAGACAATACACATCTCTTTAACCTGTGCTTAACCTTCTCTCCACTCACATTGTCTGTACCTTTAAGACTTGATTAGCTATAAAGACTCGCATTCCAACCATTATTTTGTAAATTGAGTTTGTGTCTTTATATGCCCTGTTTGTGAATAGAATTCCCACTTACCTGATGAAGGGGCAGTGATCCAAAAGCTAGAGGCTTGTGCTACCAACTAAACCTGTTGGACTTTAACCCGGTGTTAGAACAAAGAACAAAACAGCACGGGAAACAGGCCCTTCAGCCCAACAAGCCTGCGCCGCCACCCCGATGTTCCCACCTCTACCCATGATCCCTGTCCATGTTTATAGATCTATGGATTAAAAACCAAATTTGAGACAATTTAGGGAGAATTTGTTTTGCCAATTAGCCTAAGAGCACATCTTTGGGATGTGGGAGGAAACCGGAGCTCCCGGAGAAACCCCACGCAAGCACGGGGAGAATGCGCAAACTCCCACAGACACAGGCCCAAATCCATGTATCTGCACAGCACAGCTGTAGTCACTGAGCTGTCGTGTTGCCCATCAGATGGTCCAGATCAAGTGTACACTAACGATGTGAAGTACTAGGATACTCTCGAAAAAGGTCCAAGAGAAGTCCTCTCACGACCCATCGCGTGTATGCCCCTTGTTAGACAACAAGGTGGACCAAAGATGTGAGACTTCTTACTGTGCCAATCCTGGGCCAGGGTAACAGGAAATACCCTTCTAGCAGGAGGCTGTCCTGCATCTATACCAAATAAATCCACAGAGTGGGGGCCTGGTGATGGGGGTGAAGAACCGTTTGAAAAGGGGGTGGTTATCTCTGGCTGGTCCACTTGTAATCTAACGTGGTGGCAAATAAGCACACAGTCCAATCTGGTTGGGGGTCCCTCTGCGGATCAGTTGTTCAACAACGTGAGGCACCTTTCTACGTGAGGCCCTTTCTCAGCCAATTTTGGGAGCTCTCTTCTCCATGATTGGAGATTTGCCTTAAAGTGATTAGCAAAATCAGTCGTTGGCTTCCTGTTCAGAACCTGTCTTTGGAGGTGGGAGAGGGGAGGGGTCTTTCTCTAAGATATTCAATGTCCTCTGGGACACCTAAAGTGGGGGTGTAGACCCAACCAGCCTCACTGGAGACTTGTCAACTGGGACAACAGTTCCCCACCGCCCCCATTTGGTTTGGGAACTTCCTTTACCCCCAGTGCCACTCATATGTTATGTAGGGTCCTTAACCTTATCCTTTATAGACTTAAAAATCTGTCTTCTTTCAAACACTTTGGCTACATTTCTTGTTTTAGCACTTGTCTGGTCCATCGTTTATTTGGGGAATCTATTTGAGATTCTAGGGGCTTTGTCTGATATACTGTTTAATTCCCCTGACCTATGGGTTCTGTAATAGAGCGTTTATAGGAAGCAACTTTCTATTTTAATGTAGATACTGATGTCTTTCGTATGTACGACCACGTGTGGGTGACGGCAGGAGCTTTCACGAGTTGTCTTACCAACTAGCTGCCTCCGTTCCCGAGTACACGGTTTCACATTTTCCAATAACACGTTTGCCAACTTTTTTGCCTGACAGCACCAGGGTTAAGTCCAACCAATGCCGGCATCTCCACATCATACCTTTCTGTGGCCGGGTTACCGCTCCTTTTGGCAACGAGGAGAAAACAGCAAAGTAAAAGAGAAATTTGAGGTTCAGTACGGCACCGTACAAAGATTTGCGCAGTGAGTTTTGAGGTTTGCAACATGAATAGTGGCCGAGGACTCTGATCAGTGAGCAGGTTTGACTGTGTTCGAGACTATCAGTGAGTTTATGGAAGAGAAGGGGGAGAGACAGAATTGGAGAAAAAGTTGCAGCTGAGGCTAAAACAAAGTGCAAACTTTGTTGCTGAATTAGAACAACTTTCTGAATACTGTGGGTTTGGAGCAGTATTGAAGGACATATCCTGGGACAGACGGGTCTGCAATAATGAAGACAGCATTCAAAAGCATTTGTCAGGAGAAGCCACAATAGCTTCGAAGAAGGTATAGAAATTACTCAGGGAATGGGAATGGCTGCCAGCAATACAAAAAATATCCATAAAGTGGTTCACCAGAAGGTGCAGTGCATCAAGAAAGAGGCTGCAAGCAAAATGGTGGTAACAGTGAAATGAAGGAACACATTATGCAAATATTTGCAAACGTATGCACGCTGTTTGTCAGTTACCTAAGAAAAGCAAGTGTGTTAAGGACAAGTGGAAGGCAAAGCAGCGAAATTCAAATTGAAAAAAGCCTCAGTCAGCTATGCATCACCTGAAAAGCAGGGGAGTGGAGTATTCTTACAGTATGTTTAATGTGACTGAGGGATGTACAGAGTCCAGCAATGCTCCTACTGTGGAGGTCAGTAGAAAATGTTCAAAATAAAAATGGATGTGGGAGCTCTGGATGTGTAATCAGTGAGGAGAGCTACAAGAGGACTTGGGACTGTAAGTAGGTGCTAGCTAGTGTTCAGGTAGGGATCTAGCTTCAAGTCTACACTGGAGAGGTTATGCCATTGTTGGGGTGCCATTAGAGGTGCATGTTGTATTTAACAACCAGAAAACAAGAGTGTGGTAAAAGGAAAAGGGGCCAAGTTTACTGGATGTGACTGGCTCGGTAAAGTTCCTTTGAAGTCGGATGAGATTAAACACACACACACACACACACAACAGAGATATCCAGATGAACTGGGTACATTGTGGGGCACTGCAGCTAAACTGTTTGACCCTCAGGGCTTTTTCAAACCAAGACAGTTTTCTTTGCAAAGAAGGCAAAGTGGAGTGGCCACAATGGATTGGAAGCATTCAGTTCTCATTGGGAAGTTCCAACTCTGCCTGTTCTTAGAAGTGACGGTACGGTGTGCAAATTTACCAGGCTTCCAAGTTAGACACTCTCTCGGGTGGAAGATCTGTTTTCAAACTTGCAGGAGACAAGACGTTCTCAAAAATTAACATGAGCCACACCTACCAGCTTTTATTAGAGGACTCGGAGCAATTCCCACAATCAGTATTCTCAAAGGTTTGTTCAAAACCTCTGGGTTTTAGGTGCTGTCTAATCACAGGACAGTCTGTTACAGGAGATTCCTCATGTAGCGGTTTATTTAAACAACATCTTGGTCACAGGGAAACTGAGGAGGAGAACCTCAGCAAACTGGATCAAATGTTAGAGAATTTTAGATGAGGTACATGCATCTCCCAGGCACATGTGTGGAATAATTGGGTACAAAATCCTGCAATTATGTCTCTATCTATATATGCTGTGTTTGTGAAACCTACCTCTCTGCTTGCCTGATGAAGGAGCAGTGCTCCAAAAGCTCATGATTCTAAATAAACCTATTGGACTTTAACCTGGTGTTGAGACTTCTTACTGTGCCCACCCCAGTCCAACATCCCCACCTCATATTCCATAACACCTTCACTAACTGATCACTTTACTGAATCCCATATTGGTTATTCGGGGCATGGGGGTATATGGAGAGGCATGAGAGATGGGTAGGTTGAGAATGGCCCTATTGTAATGGTGGGTTCCAAGGCCCATGTTCCAACAAATGGAGGTGGATATTCCAATCTCATGGCCTTGCCCGCCTCCGGCTGCTAACAAAAGGTGGTGGCTCTGACTCCATTCAGCCCCTCTCTGCCCTCAGAATGAAAATATGGCAGGCAGGGGAGAGACCTCCTTCATGGAGATGGGATGGAATACTTTAATTAGCTGTCTCCTTCTCGCAAATCTGGCCACATATCTCTGAATCAAGATTCCAGCTCTCTGGATTACTGGGCCAGGAACACAATCACTCCATTACTGTATCCTCATCTCCCTCCTCCAGCCCATCTCAACTCTTCAGTTGAGAGCTGCTTGCTCCTTTTCTAGGCCTATCCTCACTGATCTGTTTCACCGCACAATTATTCTGATTGCGAGATCCTGAAGGGTAACCCGGGCCTATCCCGGCAGCTGCTACGTATCTAAAGCAGCCAATGGCTTGCTCGTATTCGAGTATTCCTGCTGTTTGTTGGTGGGATGGCTGGTCCCAGGAACAGGGAGGTTGAGGAGTTGGAGATGACACAGGGTGAAAGCTCCCAATAATCAGGTCTGGCTGAAAATGAACTGAATGAAATCTCCTGTGAGTAAAGGTAGTTAATCTGGTAGTGCTCACACCTACCCTGTGTGTGTGATCATTGACACGCTGTAACTATGGAACCCAGACACACACATGACTGACTACCAGCTCATTCTGGCTAATGTCTTCACAGTGGGAATTTGTATAACTTGACAGCAATGGCAAACCATTCATCTGTCACTGACTTTAAGCATTATGTGGACTCTGACACCCTCAGAGTCTGCCTTGGAATGGAGTGTATAAATCGAGAGTGTTGCTGATTTGCACGCTCAGTGATGGCCATTTCCAATAGTCTCCTCGAGCTGCTTCCCTCCACCTCATCACCTCCACACCACTCACACACCCATTTCCCTCACACTCCCTACCCTCATCTCTCCACCCCCCCCAACCCTCCACCCCTCCCACTCTCTGTCCTCGCATGCCCCTTTGCCCCCTCCCCAGTGCCTCGGCCCCTCGCGCGCCCCTTTCCCCCCCAATCCTCACAGGTTGACCCGTTACAGCTCTATTCTAGTAGTTTATTAGTCAGAGGTTTACAGCAGGGAAACAGGCCCTTCAGCCCAACTTGTCCATGCTACTCTTTTTTTAAAACCCCTAAACTAATCCCCAATTGACCGCACTTAGAACACAGAACATTACAGCACAGAACAGGCCCTTTGGCCTTCGATGTTGCGCCGACCAATATAAAAAGCAATGACCCTCCAAACTAAACCATTCCCTTCTCTTCCATATACTTATCAATTAACCTCTTAAACGCCACCAAACTTGGCGCATCTACAACCGCCGCAGGCAGGGCATTCCACTCCCGAACCACCCTTTGGGTAAAGAACCTACCTCTGATATCCGTCCTATAACTATCACCCCTTAATGTAAAGCTGTGTCCCCTCGTGCTAGCTTTCTCCATCCTAGGAAAAAGGCTATCACTGTCCACCCTATCTAAACCTTAATCATCTTATATGTTTCGATAAGGTCTCGTCTTAGCCGCCTCCTTTCTAACGAAAACAACCTCAAATCCCTCAGCCTCTCCTCATAAGACCTGCCCTCCATACCAGGCAACATCCTGGTAAACCTCCTCTGTACCCTCCAATGCCTCCACATCTTTCTTATAATGTGGGGACCAGAACTGCACACAATACTCCAAGTGCGGCCGCACTAGAGTTTTGTACAGTTGCAACATGACGTTGCGGCTCCGAAATTCATTCCCTCTACCAATAAAAGCCAAGACTCCATATGCCTTCCTAACAACCTTCTCGACCTGACTGCCTACTTTAAGGGATCTATGCACATACACACCAAGATCCCTCTGTTCATCAAGACTACTAAGAATCCTACTATTAGCCCTATACTCTACACATTTATTATTCCTGCAATAATAAATTGGCCCAGATCTCTCTATATCTATCTTATCCATGTGACTGTCTAAATGCTTTTTAAATACAAAATTGTACTTGCCTCTACTACTACCTCTGGCAGCTTATTCTATGTCGGGTGGTTCTACAATCTAGCAGAAAATGTGCCACTCTCGTTTTTAACGAAGCAGTTGTTTGGTTTTTCCCGCCAGTCTTGTGCCAACCCTTGTGTAGTCAGACAGCCCATTTGGTGAGGGGTGATAAGGTGCTGGGTAAACTTTTGAGGACTTTCTCCTGTCTGAGACGAGTTCTCCTGGTTTGCTATGGGTGGCGAAATGTTGGCACAGTTTCTCCCATGTGATGTGTAACGTCCAAGACCTCAAAACGTTTTGAATGGGCATGAGTTCATTCATTGGTGACACAAGTAAGTTTACATCAACACTGCAATGAAGTTACTGTCCAAATCCCTCCAGAGGATGGTGACGGTTGGAATGCTTTCCCAGGAGGGTAATATGGATAGGTTCCTTCACATCTTTTAATAAGTATTTGGATGAGCACTTAGCACATCATAATATTCAGGGCTATGGGCCAAGAGCTGGTCGATGGGATAGGTGGGAGTTTGGGTGTTTCTTGCATGTTGGTGCAGACTCGGTAGGCTGAAGGAATCTTTTGCACTGAATAATTCCATAATTCTAGCGATAAGTGTTTTCCTGATTCGGGAAGGATGACACCACCCTTCCAAAGAAACTCATCATTTCTGAGCTGATAGTTTTATGTTTTTTCGGAAGCTTTCTCATTGTGCCAATCCAAAGTATCATATATTTTAATCTTCTACAACAAAGAGTCCCTATTAGTCCAATAGAATCACAGAGGTTTACAGCATGGAAACAGGCCCTTCGGCCCAACTTGTCCATGCTAATCTTTTTTTTAAAACCCCTAAACTAATCCGCAGTTGCCCGCACTTGGCTCAGATCTCTCTATACCTATCTTATCCATGTAACTAAATGCTTTTTAAAATACAAAATTGTACCTGTCTCTACTACTACCTCTGGCTGCTTATTCCAGACACTCAGCACCCTTTGTATAGAAAATAAAATTGCTCTTTTGGACTCTTTTGTATCTCTACCCTCTCACCTTAAAACTAGTCCTTGACCTTCTGCACTGTGACTGCCAAAGAATCCAGAAAATTTAAGGCCACGGCAATCTCTTGCAGTATTAGAGATGCACAGTGATTCGCACTATTGCCTCAGAGTCCAGTACCCAGGTTCAACTCGAGCCTATATATAGTATGTGGCTCTGGAGTCACAGTTAGACCAGATCAGGTAAAGACAGTAGATTTCCTTTCCTAAAGGACATTAGTAAACCAGACGGGTTTTTCCTAGCAATAAACAATGGTTATCAGTAGATTGTTAATCCCAACGTTTTCATTGAATGTGAATTTCGCCATCTGCTGTGGCAGGATTTGAACCCGGGTCCCCAGGACATTAGCTGAGTTTCTGGATTAATGGTCTATTGATAATAGCACGAGGCTTTATCCTCCTTGAACAGATCTAACCATGGCCTGTGGGCAATAACAATTGGAAAATGTCTACATCTTTGTGGCATTTCCTCATTCCGTACAGCACAAAGAGCCTTTGTATCTGAGTAACCCTTCTCAGCTTCTGAAAGGGTTGTTGATAAGTGTGTCATAAGTCTCTCAGATCCATCATTCATTCTGTGATAAAACTGCCCCAAATGCTGACCAGGGGAAGATGTTAGTACTGCTCCTTAGATGGGTCAAAATGTACCAAAAGATAAAATTAATGCAATAGTTGTTTGACCTTGTTGAACGCTTCTCTCTGTGGTCCTTTCCAAAACCATCTCCGTGTTTTTTAAATGAAACAAAGGAGCCAATAATATTGACAGGTACGTCAACAAATGATTAACCTTCCGCAGGAATGATTTGAACTCCTGAAATGTTTCTAGGCCTGATGCTGTTTCATTGCCCTTATTTTGTCCTCCGTACGCCCTCGACATGGTAGCCAACTTCTTTTCCCTTTTCCAACTTCCCACCTCCCAAAATGTTCCCCCCTCTGTGTTGGGACCTCAATGGGTGCAAATCCCTACTGCTCTCCAGGAGCAATGGCCATGGCAGGGGCTCAGAAGCCATTCAGGATGCCGGGTGGTCAGTGGCATAGCTGGAGAGTGCCCATTGGACAGTGCCCACCTGGCTGGCAGTGTCCATTGCTCATCCTACCGAGGGTTAAAGGGATGGGGCCTGGCTGAGGGTGGGGACTATGAGGAGAGGTCAATATGGGGGCTTTGGAGAGGCAGGAGTTGTGCGTGTCGGCAGTCCAATTGGGAGACTCATTGGGAGGAACCCAATGCCCCTGTGCCAGTGGCCTGTGTCAGGGGTGGGGGGGGGAACGTGCTGCCAATGAGGTGGGTGATTCCCCATATCCATGGTGGAGGCAACAGGCCTGGCGATGCACTGCAGTGAAATGCGCCTGAGTGATTCGTAGTGTATTTAGACCCCCACACCCATAGTAGCATGTAGCTCATTCCTATGCCAAGTGGGATGATCACAGTGCAGAGAGACATGGGGAGAACGGGTGGCCCGAGGGAGACACGGGGAGAACGGATGGCCCGAGGGAGACCATCACATATCGCTCCCGTATTCTTGCCATTATGACACTTACACCTCAATTCTACCACCCACTACCACGGAATCGGAGCAAGCAGAGAGTGGACAATGGAAATGTCCATTAACATCAGTGGGATTTTCCGGCCTCCCTCAGGTTTTTAGAGGGAAATTCCACCCAGTGACTATAGTCCCCTTTTGCCAATTTACACATTTCACACAGTGGTGACATGATGGGGTCCCTCTTGTGTATTAGCCTTGGTATGATGTGCAGACAGTGCAGAATTTTTAGCTCAGTTTTCTTTATTCTATTACAGACCAAGATTATGTTTGCATTCTCTCAGACCCCATCATCAATATTCACTGTGAGGTCAATTTCTCAAATCTGCAGAACCTCTTGCGTATTTGTATTGGATGTAGAACATAATTATTGAATCACAGAATCCCTCCAGTGCAGGAAGAGGCCATTTGGCCCAATGAGTTTGCACCAACTTTCCAAAACAACATTTTAAGTAGATCCATCCCATCCCCATAACTCTGCATATTTACCATGGTTAATCTCCCTAATCTACACACCTTTGGACACTAAAGGGCAATCCACTTAACCTTTGGACTGTGGGAGGAAACTCACGCAGACACAGGGAGAACATGCAAACTCCACACAGTCACCCACTCGAGTCTGGGTCCCTGCGCTGTGAGACACTGTGTGCGTTGCCAATCATGAAATTTACTAATTACATACATAAAAACTAGAAGCAGGAGTAAGCCATTCAGACCTGAAGAGAGGTTGGATAGACTTGGGTTATTTTCACTGAGCAGAGAAGATTGAGGGGGTGACCTGATTGAGGTGTTCAAGATTGAGGGGCATTGACAGGGTGGATAAGGAACTGCTTTTCCCCTTAGCTGAAATATCAACTCAAAGGTGACATAGACAAAAGCGACAGGGTGACACCGTGGTTAGCATTGCTGCTTTGAGGTGCAGATAAGGAAACAGATACTGGAGAGATGTAGAAATAACAGAGTTGTTGTGATGGGAGACTTCAATTTCCCAAATATCGACTGGAATATCCCAAGGGTAAGGGGTTTGGATGGGGAGGAGTGTGTTAGGTGTGTTCAGGAGGGTTTCCTGACACAGCACGTGGACAAGCCTACGAGAGGAGAGGCTATACTGGACCTGGTACTAGCTAATGAACCAGGACAGGTGATGGATCTCTCGGTAGGAGAGCATCTTGGGGGTGGAGATCATAATTCTATCTCCTTCACCCTTGCATTGGAAAAGGATAGGATCAGGCAGGCTAGGAAGGTGTTTGTCTGGAATAGGGGGAAATATGAAGACATCAGGCAGATGTTGGGGCGAATAAACTGGAAGGAGGTGTTCTTGGGGAAAAGCACAGAAGGAAGGTGGCAGATATTCAAGGAGTGCTTGTCTGGAGCTTTGCACGACAACGTTCCGGTGAGACAAGGAGGTTTTGGTAGGACGCGGGAACCGTGGTGCACGAAGGCTGTGGTGAACATAGTCAGGAAGAAAAGAAAGATGTATAAAATGTTCAAAGAGCTAGGAGATGTTGGGGATCTAGAGAAGTATAAGGCTTATAGAAGAGAGCTTAAAAAGGAAATTAGGAGAGCCAGAAGGGGTCATGAGAAGGCCTTGGCTGATAGGATTAAGGAGAATCCCAAGGCCTTCTACAAATATGTGAAAGTAAAAGGATGAGAAGAGAAGGGATAGGACCTATAAAAGGTGAAGGGGGAAAAGTCTGTATGGAACCGGAAGAAATGGCGGAGGTGCTTAATGAGTACTTTGCCTCAGTATTCACGGTGGAAAGTGATCTGGGAGGATGCACTACAAGTTTGCGGCAGACTGAAAAGATTGAGTATGTAGATATTAAGGAAGCGGATGGGTTAGAACTTTTAAATGCTATCAAGATAGACAAGTCTCCGGGACCAGATGGGATGTACCCCAGGTTATTGTGGGAGGTGAGGGATGTCATTGCAGAGCCCCTGGCGATGATCTTTGCGTCGTCGATGGAGACGGGAGCGGTTCCGGAGGATTGGAGGATTGCGGATGTGGTCCCTATTTTCAAGAAAGGGAACAGGGATAGTCCTGGAAATTACCGACCGGTGAGTCTGACCTCAGTGGTTGGTAAGCTGATGGAGAGGCTTCTGAGGGAAAAGATTTACGAGCATTTGGAGAAGTTTAGGTTGATTAGAAATAGTCAACATGGTTTTGTAAAAGGCAGGTCGTGCCTTACGAGCTTAATTGAGCTCTTCGAAAATGTGACTGAACACATTGACGAAGGAAGAGCAGTGGACGTGGTGTACATGGACTTCAGCAAGGCATTTGACAAGGTCCCACATGCAAGACTTTGTGAGAAGGTGAGAGGCCATGGGATCCAAGGGGCTTTGGCCTTGTGGATCCTGAATTGGCATTTGCCTGACGAAGGCACAACATAGTGTCGAAAGCTCGTGGATTTACTATCAAATAAATTGGTTGGATTTTAAATTGGTGTTGCAAAACTTTACTGAGTTTGCCTGCAGAAGGCAGAGGGTGGTTGTGGATGGCTCTTTTTCTGCATGGAGGTCGGTCACCAGTGGAGTGCCCCAGGGATCTGTTCTAGGACCCTTGCTGTTTGTCATTTTCATAAATGACCTGGATGAGGAAGTGGAGGGATGGGTGAGTAAGTTTGCCGATGACACGAAGGTCGGTGGTGTTGTAGATGGTCTGGAGGGATGTCAGAAGTTGCAGCATGACATCGACAGGTTATTTTCCAAAATTCTTTGGACTGTGGAATAATTCCTACAGATTGGAGAGTAACTAATGTAAATCCACTATTCAAAAAGGAGGCAGAGAGAAAACGGGTTACTATCAACCAGTGAGCCTAATGTTGGTACTGGGGAAGTTGCTAGAGTCCATTCTCAAGGATTTCATAACTTGTACCATTTTCCTCCAAATGCTAATCAGACAAAGTCAGCATGAATTTACAAATCTATGGAAGTTTTTTGAGGATGTAACTAATACATTTGACCAAGGAGAACCAGTGGATGTGGTTTATTTAGACTTTCAGAAGATATTTGACAAAATCTTATATAACAGACTACTACATAAAGTTAAAGCACATGGGATTGCAAGTAATGTTTTGAGATGGATGGAAAGCTGTTTAGAGATAGGAAGCAAAGAATAGGCATAAATGGGTACTTGGCAGTCAGTGACTCGTGGAGTTCCGCTGGGATCTGTGCTGGGACCCCAACTGTTCACAATGATTTGGAAGAGGGAACTGAATGTATTTTCTCCAAATTTGTAGATGATACAGTTAGGTGGGAGGGTGAGCTGTGAGGAGGACACAGAGATGCTTCATGATCTGGACAGGCTGAGTGTGTGAGCATCTGCATGACAGATGCAATATAATGTGATAAATGTGAGGTTATCCACTTTAGTAGCAATAATAGGAAGACAGATTATTATTTGGGTGTAAATCGAGAGAGATGTAAATCTCAATTAGACCTTGGATTCCTCATGCATCAGTCGCTGAAAATAAGTGCGCAGATACAGCAGGCAGTAAAGGAAGCAAATGGTACGTTAGCCTTCATAGTGAGAGGATTTGAGAATAGCAATCGGGACGTTTTGCTGCAATTGTACAGGACATTGGTGCAGTCACACTTGGAGCACTGTGTGTGCAGTTTTAATGTTCTTCTGAGGGAGGATGCCCTTTGCTGTACTCTCTGATATAGAGAGAGCATAATGAAGGTTTACCAGGCTGATTTCTGGGATGGCAAGTCTGTCATATGAGGAAAGGTTAAATCACTGACAATTATATTCACTGGGGTTCAGAAGAGTGATAGGGGATGTCGTTGAAAAATATAAAATTCTGACAGGGTTAGACAGAGTAAAATCAGAAAGAATGTTCCTGAGTGGGGAACCCAGAACGAGGGGTCATAGTTTGAGGATAAGTGTTAATCTTTTCAGAACTGAGGCAAGGAGAAATTTCTTCAGCCAGAGGGTGATGAATTCACCCCCACAGTAAATAGTTGAGGCCAAAAATGTTGTCTGATTCCAAGAAGAAATTAGATTTTGCTCTTGGGGCTAAAGGAGTTATGGTGGGGGATGGACAGGAGGGGGAATCAGGATATTGAATTTGATCAGCCAATGATCAAAATGAATGGCAGAACAGGTTTGAAGGGCAGAATGGCCTCAAAGAACAAAGAACAACACAGCACGGGAAACAGGCCCTTCGGCCCAACGAGCCCACGCTGCCGTCCTAACGTCTTAATGACATATAGAGACCAATATAGGGACAATTTGTTACCCAATCAGCCTAAGAGCACATTTTTGGGTTGTGGGAGGAAACCGGAGCACCCGGAGAAAACCCACACAACCTTGGGGAGAACGCGCAAACTCCCGCAGACACAGGCCCAAATCCATGTGTCTGCACAGCAACAGCGATAGTCACTGAGCTGTCATGTTGCCCATCTGATAGTCCAGTTTAAGCATACACTAATGACGTGAAGCACTAGACCACTCCTGAAGTAACATCCAAGAGCAGCCCTCGCACGACCTGCCAAATACATGCACCTTGTTGGTCAACAAGGTGGACCGAATAGCCTGTGGAAACAAATAAAGTATTTAAACAGTCCTCCTATATCCCTCTATCTGCAGACCGCTCATGTGGCTGTCCAGGAGACCCTTAAACAACCCTAGCGTGCCTGCTCCCACCACCTTACTCGGCAGTGCATTCCACACCCCCACCACCCTTTGTGTGAAAAAAATGCCCTCTAATATTCGTCTATGTCTTATACATAGCCCCCCTCACCCTAAGGCCGTGACCCCTTGTTCTATCCGATTCTAATGGTGGAAAAAGCTTACCACCATTTACTCTATCTATACCCCTCATAATCTTATATACCTCTAATAGATCCCCTCTCAGCCGACGTCTTTCAAGGGAAAACAACCCCAGTGTGTTCAACCTTTCCTTGTAAGACAGCCTTTCCATACCAGGCAGCATCCTGGTAAATCTCCTCTGCACTCTCTCCAAGGCCTCCACATCCTTCCGGTAGTACGGCGACCAGAACTGGACACAGTACTCCAAGTGAGGCCTAACCAACATTCTATACACTTGCAACATCAGACTCCTACTCTTGTATTCTATACCCCTTCCTATGAAGGCTAACATACCATACGCTTTCTTTATCACATTCTCCACCTGTACTGACACCTTCAGAGACTTGTGAACCTGCACCCCAGGTCTCTCTGCATCTCTATACTCCGGATAGTTTTACCTTTTATCCTATAACTCCCCTCTACATTATTCCGGCCAAATGCATCACCTCGCATTTATCCGGATTAAATTCCGTTTGCCATCTATCTACCCAATCTACCAGCCTATCAATGTCCTGTTGTATTGCCTGGCACTGCTCTTCAGTCCCCGCCAATCCAAGTATCTTAGTGTCATCAGCAAATTTGCTGATCACACCACCTACCCCCTCTTCCAAGTCATTTATATAAATCACAAATAGAAGAGGTCCTAGTCATGAGCCCTGTGGCACACCACTAGTGACTGACCTCCAGTTGGAAAAAGAGCCTTCCACTACTACCCGCTGTCTCCTCCTCCCAAGCCAGTTCTCAAACCATCTACATACCTGGCCCTGTATCCCATGCGCCTTCACCTTTTCTATCAGCCTACCATGAGGAACCTTGTCAAACGCCTTACTGAAATCCATGTAGACGACATCAACGGCTTGTCCCTCATCAACCGTTTTTGTCACCTCTTCAAAAAATTCCACTAGATTCGTAAGGCACGACCTCCCCTTAACGAAGCCATGCTGCGTATCCCTGATACGCAGCGCTCCAGATGCTCACACATCCTGTCCCTGAGAATCCTCTCCATTAGCTTACCTATAACTGAAGTCAAGCTCACTGGCCTATAGTTCCCTGGGTTATCCCTCTTAAACAACAGTACTACATTTGCTATCCTCCAGTCCTGTGGGACCTCACCTGTGTCCAAAGAGGAGACAAAGATTTGCGTCAGAGGCCCAGCAAGGTCATCTCTCACCTCCCTTAGCAGCCTGGGATAAATACCATCAGGCCCCGGAGCTTTATAAGTCTTTATGCTGCCTAAAAGCCCCAACACTTTGTCCGTCGTAATGATTATTTCCTTTAACGGGTCCTCAAAATCCTCAAAGCCTCCTCGTGCTTCTACTTTCTATATTCCTCTGCATTCACTCAAATCAAAAATCTGGTCATCATCGCTTGTTATTGATGATCTTTGACATTCTGACTGTGTTAAATTGAAATATTAATTTATCGCTGTGGGTTTAGAATGGAATTGTGCCCTCAAGTGACAAAAAGGACAATTGCAATGTGGGCTTAAATGAAGCATTATTTTCTGAGTTTAAAATTAGAACTCAAAAGAAAAAGAAAGACAAAATTTAACATGGAATCATAAAATGCAGAAAGAGGCTATTTGGCCCATTGAGTCTGCACCAACAGAACATCTTACCCAGGCATTTCCCCCTAGCCTAGCCCTGTAACCCCATCTGGTGACTAGAGGATTTTCACAATATTGTCATTGCAGTGTTAATATAAGCCTACTCGTGACACTAATACAACAAAAAAAATAAAACTCTGCGTTCTGTATGCTGTGGGTTGACTCTCAATACCGTTAGGGAGGGAATTCCAGGATTTTGACCCAGCATGTGCAAGGGAACGGTGATATATTTCCAAGTCAGGGTGTTGAGTGGCTTGGAGAACTTGTCTGTTGTTGGACCTGCACCCATCCAGGTAATTGGGGAGTATTCCATCACACTCCTGACTTGTGCCTTGTCGATGGTGGTCAGGCTCTGGGGAGTCGGGTGGTGAGTTTCTCGCCGTAGTATTCCCAGCCTCTGACCTGTTCTTGTAGTCATTGTTTATCTACTGAGTCCAGTTGAGTTTCTGATCAATGGTAACATCAATGACGTTGACAGTGGAGGAGTCAGTGATGGGTGCACCATTGAATTATGAGCATGGATATGGTTTTGACATTTCATTAAGGTTTCACATTTAGTAAAACAGTCACAACAAGTGCCATTAATAGCAAGAGTAAAGACAAAAACTTTAGACCCGAGACAGGCTTACACGTGCAGTCTGGGTAACTCCAGACCTACATCAATATTGACTCTTAACTGCCCCGAAATGGCTGAGTGAGTCGGTTCAAGAACAATTAGAGATGGACTTATTGCCAAGTCAAGTTTATTTAGTAGTCACAAGTAAGCTTATATTAAACCTGTAATGAAGTTACTGTGAAAAGCCCCTAGTCACCATATTTTGATGCCTGTTTGGGTCAACCCATCTAACCCACACATCTTTCAGACTTTGGGAGGAAATCCACGCAGACATGGGGAGAATGTGCAAACTCCACACACAGTGATCCAAGGGGGAATCGAACCCAGGTCCCTGGTGCAGTGAGGCAACAGTGTTAACCCACTGTGCCATTGTGCTGTCCATCTGGCCTTACAGTGACACCCACAACCTGTGAAAGAATACATCAGGGACTTACTGAGCCATTTGCAACACTGCATCCAGAGTCGGGAGTAACCATGGAGCTGCTGATCTGCTCTGTAATCTCTATCTAAGGTCAGGTAGGAGAATTTGTTCTTACTGCCTCTTCAGTGCAACTTGGAGGAGAACCTACAGGAAGGAGTTGCTCATTAACGGAGTCCCCTTGTATCTTACACCAGTGTATTGATAGCAGCTTTCTAGTTTGCTCCTGCTCCTTCTCTGCCTGAATAACTGACGTGGAGATGCTGGTGTTAGATTGAGGTAAACACAGTGAGACATCTCAACACTGGGTTAAAGTCCAACAGGTTTAGTTGGTACCAAATGCCACTAGCTTTCAGAGCGTTGCTCCTTGTGTCTGCTGCTGAGTAAAATGAAGGAGCAGTGTTCTGAAAGCTAGTGGTGTTTATTACCAAATAAGCCTGTTGGACTTTAACCCAGTTATGAGAGACTTTTTACTGCAAATACCTAACAGCATTGGCCAGGCCCTGCATCTCCAGCTTGGTGATTACAATAGGTCAGTCACATCCTGGGCTGTATTGCTGACATTGGTTCCACATGAATGAAATTCAGTCCTCATTATCCAGAGCACTCTGGGTGCCAGGTCCCAGGAACCTCCTCTAGTTTGCAATCTTTCCACCAACAGGAACAGTATTTCCCTTTCTATTCCCTCCAAACCCCCTCAGGAATTTGAAGAACTGACATTAATGAGGTTCTGTATCCCTGAACCCATTCCCGTAAATATTTTCTGCACTCCCTCCAATTTCTTCAACTTTCTAAAAGTCTGAATCTCAGAACTGGCCACACTGTGTTTTAACGAGGGTCATCGGAATCTCATTGGTTTTTGTATTGTGTGTCTTTATAAAACCCCAGTCGTCACCACAATTCCAGAAACACTCCACACTAACTGCTGAGACTTTGCAACAGCAGAAATTACTCTAAGCAAGTTTAATCACAGATCCCTCTTCAAGCTGAGCTCAAGTTCTTAGCAGAGTGAGAAGTGAATAATTAATTTGAATGGATCAGTGTTGTCTAATACAGTCAATACTGAGGTAGGGCTGAGTAATTGCCTGTCAGAAAGGTCAGTCCCACACAATGAATGTCCTTGTGAATGCTGTCCCAGCAGAACGCACCAACTAGGAGATAACTACTGCAAGTGATCTTTCAGTAAAAGACATTACATACAAAACACTTGTGTAGACACATCATCCAGTGTTCCTGAGAAGCTGATGGCACACTGGTATTGTCACTGGGCTAGTGAACCAGGAGCCCGGGCTAATGTTCTGAGAATGTGGGATCAAATCTCAACATTGCAAATAATCAACATCAAATTCACTTCAAAATAACTGGAATTGCAAGCTCCTGTCACTGATTGTTGTTAAAAAACACCATCACATCTAGCAAATGACCTTCAGGGAATGAATTCTGCCATCCTGGATGGACTCCAAATAGACAGCAGTGTTAACTCTCATTGAAACAGCCTGGCCAGGCCTTCATTGTATAAAAAAATCTCAAAGGTTAAAACAGGTGGATTGCAGCAGTTTATGATGGATCGTAATCTTCTGAAGGGCTGAATCATCTGAATCAGCACACCCCATTAAAGTATTCAAAAAGGAACACTGGCTGGGGCACTCATTCCCCAGCACAGAACACTCTGGAGTCTGTTTGTAAATATACTCTCAGCATGGAATATTCTGGAGTCCGCGTGGGAAACACGCTGGAGTCTTGTGACTTGCCAAATGTTCTTTGCAAGGGTTTGTCACTAGAACAACATCTTTGAAAAAGGATTTGTTGAAGGATTTGGAAAGGATTGCCAGCTGTGAAATGAGATTGAGATTGCAGTAAACACACGTTTGAGCATTTCACATTCTCTTTATTGGGATTAGGTTCAGGTTACAATAGTTCACTACACACTTGACTCATTCTGTAAATCTCAGGCCTGAAGCAGTGACTTTCGAATCAGACCATCATTACTACATCACAAGTCAGTGCCGTGTATGAAGCTCAGTGAAGTGGTGATGGGGGAATTGGAGAGGCGTAACTCTACTTGTTTCTCTCTGCACAAGTGCTGAGTATTTCCAGTGTACATTCTGAACCCAGCTGTCTCTCCGGGATTTTGGATTGCTGAAGGTTCATTCTTAGAGTGATGTTTCCTGTTGCTAATGATTTAATTCTTCACATCACTCAAAGGTTTGATCTTTCTGATAGCTGCAGAGACCAAGTTGATGTCAACAGCATCACCAAACTCCTTCTCTCGATGTTCCAGAAGTACACCCTGTGAGACAACAACAGCAACTCAGAATATAACTGGCAAGAGGAGAGGGGGTGGTTCATCGCTCCTCAACCACACTGACACTCCATAATACCCATAGAACATCTGTCTCCCTCACTGGGGAGGGAGGGAGGGAGGGAGAGGGGGGGAAAAGAGGGAGGGAGGGAGGGGCGGGGGGGCGGCAGAGGGAGGGGGCGGGGGGGGCAGGGAGGGAGGGAAGGGGCAGAGGGGGGGAGGGGGGAGGGAGGGAGAGAGGGAGAGGAGGGGGGTAGAGAGAGAGAGGGAAGGTAGCGACAGAATGACTGGAAAAAAGAGCCTTTCATAAATAAAAAAAATGACAGCATAACTAGAAGGTCATGTGTGTTCCTATAGCAACACCTTTTCCTGGGTGGTGGTGTGTGGAGTTAAAGAAAATTTCTTCATTGTGAGTAGAAGCTCAGGCAGGCAAAGGGGCAGAGTGATGGTGAACAGAGACTGTAGGAAGGAGCAGAGAGCACTCAAACCGTCCTGATAAAGGTAGAGAGATTAGATATCCATAGGGAATAGGAGACAGTTAGGACCAATTAGGATCGGAATTGTTGAATGTAGATTGGGGGGCATAGATTGATTGGTCGGATGGCTGAGGAACAATGGAGGATTTTTAAGGATATGTTTTTCGATATTCAGCAGAATTATATTCCAATAGTAAAGAAGGACTATAGGAGAAAGGATAACCAGCCGTGGTTATCGAAGGAAATAAAGAAGAGTATTAAATTAAAATCCGATGCATTCAGAGCAACTAAAAATAGTGGGCGATTAGAAGATTGGGAAAGATTTATAAACAACAAAGAATGACGAAGAAAGCGATAAAGAAAGGAAAGATGGAGTATGAAGCTAATTAGCTCTAAATATAAAAAATGATAGTAAAAGTTTTTACAAATATATAAAGAGGAGGAGACTGGCTAGAGAGAATGTTGGACCCTGGAGGACGAGAGGGGGGATTTAGCGGTGGGCAATGAGGAGGCTTTAATGTCTGAGGCTTTAAATAAGTTTTTTGTGTCGGTCTTCACAGAGGAGGACACAAACAGTTTGCCGATATTAAAGATAGAAGGATGGTAGGAGATAAGGTCTTGAATGTGAATATTGTCACTAGAGAGGTAATGCTTGATAGACAAGTTCCCAGGACCGAATGAAATGCATCCCAGGGTTCTGAAAGAAATGGCAGAGGTGATAGCGGATGCCTTAGTAATTATTTATCAAAATTCACTGGACTCTGGGGAAATTTGAAAACGGCTAATGTTAGGCTACTGTTTAAAAAAGGTAGCAGACAAAAGGCAGGGAATTAGAGGCCGGTTAGTTTAATGTCCGTAGTTGGAAAAATGCTAGAATCCATCATCAAAGAAGAAATAGAAAAACACCTAGAAAAGAACATAGAACATAGAACATTACAGCACAGAACAGGCCCTTCGGCCTTCGATGTTGCGCCGACCAATATAAAAAGCAATGCCCCTCCAAACTAAACCATTCCCTTCTCTTCCATATACTTATCAACTAACCTCTTAAACGCCACCAAACTTGGCGCATCTACAACAGCTGCAGGCAGGGCATTCCACTCCCGAACCACCCTTTGGATAAAGAACCTGCCTCTGATATCCGTCCTATAACTATCACACCTTAGAACGGTTTGATCAAGCAGATGCAACATGGATTCATAAAGGAGAAGTCGTGTTTAACAAATTTATTGGATTTCTATGAGGATGTGACTAGTGGAGCAGACAGAGGGGAACCGGTGAATGTGGAGTTTTCAGATTTTCAAAAGGCATTTGATAAGGTGCCTCACTAAAAGGTTGCTGCAAAAGGTTAGGGTGTATGGAGTTGGGGGTAGGGTGTTAGCATGGATAGAGGATTCGTTATCTAATAGGAAGCAGAGAGTTGGAATCAATTGGTGCTATTCTGGTTGGGTAATTGGTGACTAGTGGAGTGCCCCAGGGATCGGTGCTGGGGCCTCAACTATTTACCATTTACATAGACGATCTGGAGGAGGGGCTGAGTACAGGGTAACAAAATTTGCTGATGACACGAAGATGAGTGGAAAAGCAAATTGCGTGGAAGGCACAGAAAATCTGCAGAGGGATCTGGATAGGCTGAGTGAGTGGGCGAGGACCTGGCAAATGGAGTATAATGTTAGCAAGTGTGAGGTTATCCACTTTGGTACAAATAATAGTAGGAGGGATTATTACTTAAAGGGCGAAAAGCTGCAGCATGCTATGGTGTAGAGGGACCTGAATGTCCTTGTGCACGAATCGCAAAAACCCAGTCTGCAAGTGTTCAAGAAGGCGAATGGAATTTTATAGAAGGGGGATAGAATATAAAAGCAGGGAGGTCTTGCTGCAACTGTACAGGGCACTGGTGAGGCCGCAACTGGAGTACTGTGTGCAATTTTGGTCCCCTTATTTGCGAAAAGATATATTGGCCTTGGAGGGAGTGCAGAGAAGGTTCACTAGGCTGATACCGGAGCTGAGGGTGTTAGCCTATGAGGAGATATTGAATAGACTGGGTCTGTATTCATTGAAGTTTAGAAGGTTGAGGGGGGATCTTTTATAGAGACATATAAAATAATGAAGGGAATAAATAGGGTAGAGGTAGACAAATTCTTCCCACTTAGAAAGGATAGCAGAATTAGAGGGCACAGCCTCAGAATAAGGGGGGGGGGGCAGTTCAGAAGAGAGTTGAGCAGGAACTTCTTCACTCAGAGGATAGTGAATCTCTGGAATTCTCTGCCCATTGAAGTGGTGAGGGCTACCTCGCTGAATATATTTAAGTCACGGGTAGATAGATTTCTGATAGACAAGGAAATTAAGAGTTATGGGGAGAAAGCTGGAAAGTGGAACTGATCCTCTTCAGATCAGCCATGATCTTATTGAATGGCGGGGCAGGCTTGAGGGGCTGGATGGCCGACTCCTGCTCCTATTTCTTATGTTCTTACGACCAGGAAACGCTTGGAAGGACAGAGGGCATTGCAAGATGGGAAAAGACTCAACTGAGATGGAAAAAACATTTAAAAAAAGGAAGAAATAGTTTAGTGGGGCAGGAAGAGGCAGTAACACTGAGTCCAATAGAACAATGTGTTATGTGCATATAGGAAGGACAGATTGCATTCTTTACCTGATCTCCAGCTCCCAAAACAAAGACTCCTCCCAGGATGAATCCTTCTCCATCTGTGTTCCCACTGAATCCCTTCCGCCAAGCTCGCCAGAAATTCCTCAGGACACCAAAGCGCAGCATTCCCGACAAACCCATGGTGCGTTGTACTGGCCCATAAAAACGTTTCTAAAAACAGAGATTCACACAGCCAGGTACAAACTGGCTCTGAAATTATCACTGGCACGTTCCTCAACAATTCATTCACGATTGCAAAGATTGACATAGGATCAATCAATCCTTGTTTCAAGGCTGATCCTCGCATGCACCAACCCCCCCACAACATACACACACACCCTCCCCACATCCCGACACCTCCTGAAGTCTACAGTTTTTATTCTGTACAGTACAATGAGCAAAGGGAGTGGCAGTTTGGTAAGTATGGGATTTAGGTGAAGAGGGGAAGGGAGCTGTGTTTTTCATTTTTGGAAGAAGAGATTAACTAAGGGAACAATACAAATAAGTAAGTGAAGTCATGGTCAGGTCATAGTAATAAAGAAATGTAAGTAAATTAAGGAGTGTAAAGGAGTAAAGTTTGTATAAAGGATGTAAGTTGATAGCATTCTTATACAAGCAGAATTTTTTGGTATAAAAGGGAGTAATTAAAGGTCGTCACAAGAGGAGAGCTCACACCATGCTGTGTGGAAAATCATGGAGATATCCCTGCTGATCACATGTGCAGGAAGTGTGTCCAACAGAGCAGAGGGAGGCTTCATTGAACAGCATCTACAATATTCAGCAAGTCACGGGAGCACGTTCAATGAGGTGCTCACATCATAGGTGAAGATTGAACAAGCAGGGAGGGCATGGGTGACCATTTAGCAGAGTAGAGGAAGGCAGAGAATGCAGGAGTCCCTGCTGGCCATCTGTTTGTAACAGTTCCACTGTTTTGGATGTTGTTGGGGCAGTGAGTGTGCAGGAGAAAGCAGCGGCAGCCAACTTCGTGGCACCATGGCTGGGAATGCTACACAAGAGAGGAGGAATGTCAGGGCTGTAACAGGGAATTCAATTATAAGGGGAACAGACAAGCATTTCTACGGTTGTGCAAGAGACTCCAGGGTGGTATGTTACCTCCCCGGTGCCAGAGTCAGGGATGTCACTGAATTGCTGCAGGGAATTCTGAAGGGGAAGGCCAAGCAGACAGAGACTGTGCTACATATTGGTACCAACAATATAGGTGAAGAAGGGATGAATCCTGCCAGCAGAACTGAGGGAACCAGGAAGTCGATTAAACATCAGGATGTGGAGGTAGTTACCTCTGAATTACTTTCGGTGCCACATGCTGGGACAATGGGAACAGTATGCTTTGCACGGAGACTAGTGAGAGGATTTAAAAAATTAATTGGGGAATGGGGGGAGGAGGAGTGGGGATGTGGAAGGATCCTGAGAGGAGGTTCAACAGGAGGAGAAGCACAATCAATGTTGGAAGAGACAGCAAGTGATTCAGAAGGCAGAGAATTACAGCCAGTTAAGGCAGGAGGGAATTTGACAAGATTGGCTCTTATTTAATACTGAGAGTCTAATGGTAAATGAGTTGAAGCACAAATTAAAACATGGCGGTATGATGTCACTGCTGTCACTGAGACATGGTTAAGAGAGGGGTTAATTGGCAGCTCAATATTCTAGGATATAGGATCTTAATCAGGACAAGAAAAAAGAGAGGTAAAGAGCAGTATTGTCATGATTTTGATCAGGGAATCAGTTACAGCAGTAGAACATAGAACATTACAGCACAGAACAGGCCCTTCGGCCTTCGATGTTGCACCGACCAATATAAAAAGCAATGCCCCTCCAAACTAAACCATTCCCTTCTCTTCCATATACTTATCAACTAAGGAAGGAAGAATAAATCTTAATAAATCTAAGAATAAATCTTAGAAGGTCTTCAAATAAAGCCACATGGCTAGAACTTAACCAAAAAGGAGTAGTCGAGAACGAGAGAGAAAGACCCCCTGCTTCTTTCAGAACCTGGCAGTAACTGCCTGCTAAACTCTGTAAGCCTAGCTCCACCACTTAAGCACATGACTGTCTCTGTCAATCTAATCAAGATCCTAATCTGAAACCCCCAGGGGAAAAAAACCAAATAAACAAAACTACATTAACTTAGATTAAAACACCTATCCCATTAGCTAATACATTATTCTCTTGCATTCTCGGTATGTGAACTGCCTGGTTTGCAGACAAGTTGGTACCATGTAAAACAGAGATCAGATTTAAACATACCCCCTCACAAGAAACATGGTATAAATTTTCTTAAAGGTAAAGTATCAACACAAGGCCTCTTAACAGTCTGAGAGAAATATAAGAGCAGATATGTAGGCAAATTTCAGAGGAGTGTAAAAGTAAATAGGGTAGTGATAATGGGGATTTCAACTTCTTCAACATTAACTGGGGCAGTCCGAGTGTGAAAGGTTTAGAGGGAATGGAATTCTTAAAATACAATTAAAATATATCATTTTTAAGCTGGTACATAGAAATTCCTATAAGCAAGGAGGCAGTCCTGGACTTAATTTTAGGTAACAAAGCATAACAAGTGGTTTGGGGGAGCATTTTGCAGACAGTGATCATAACTTTGTTAGACTCAAGATTATTGTGGAGAAGGATAAGGATAAGGGTAGACCTGAAATCAAATTTCTCAGCAGGAGCAGGCTGATTTTAATAAGACCAGATATCATTTGGCTAGATGGACCAGGAACAGGCACTTTTACTAGAACAGTGGGACACATTCAAGAAGTAAGTAGGGAGAATACAGGAAAACTAGTATCTTCCAATAAATTGGAAGGCCGAAAGGCCTGTTCCTATGCTGTACTGTTCTTTATTCTTAAAGAAAAAGTGTGGGACCAACAAATCCAGTGAACCCTCAAGATCCAATGCTATATGTCCCTCAATAAAGAGGTAAAAGGAGGCTTATGGCAGACATAAAGATCTCAAAATACCAGAAGATCTAGAGGAGTACAGAATGTACAAGAAGGGACTAAACAAGGAAAATTGGAGAGCAAAAAGGAGGCATAAAAGGGTACTGGCAGGTGAAATAAAGTCCGAAGTTGTTTTACAAATATATTAAGGGTAAAAGGATAACTAGAGGAAGAGAAGGACCCATTAAGGACCACAGTGGTAATTTGTGTGCTTGGCTTAGAGGTAGGGTTCTAAAGGAACACTTTGTGTTGGCGTTCATTAGTGAGAGACACGGTGTGGGTACAGAAACCAGGGAGGAGGACTGCGATACAATTAAAGAAATGAAATTCTGACTGGTTTGCAGGCTTGAAAGTAGATATATCTCCAGGGCCGAATGAAATGTATTCCAGGCTGAAACAAAGCAGGAAATAGCATGGGCACTGGGAATAATGTAGGAGGGTTGATCCGTAAATTCATGGATGATACAAAAATTGGTGGGCTGGTAAATAGTGAGGCGAACGTAGGTGGATTGATCAGTGGCAAATGGCAGAATAATCAAGGCAAGAGAATATATGACCAGTGGCAGAACCCTGGAAAGCACCAAGGATCAGAATGATCTTGGTGTGCATGTATACCAGTCCCTTAAGGGAGAAGGACAGGTGGATAAAGTGGTGAAGAAGGCATAAAGTATATTTGCCTATATTAGCTGAAGCACAGAGTTTCAGAGCAGGGAGCTTATGATGGAATTATACAAAATGTTGGTTAGGCTACAGCTAGAGTACGGTGTGCAGTCTGTAATCCACATTATAGGAGGGATGTGATAGCATTGGAAAGGGTACAGAGGAGATTTACCATGTTACTGCCTGGGCTGTAGAGTTTTAGTTATGAAGAGAGATTAGATAGACAGGTTAATCTCCTCAGAGTAGAGGAGATTGAGGGGAGACGTAATGATATATAAAATTATGATGGGCATAGATAGAATAGGCAGGAAAAAAACCATTTCCCTTGGTGGAGGGATCAGTGTCTAGAGGGCATAGAATTAAGGAAATGGGTGGGAGGTTTAGACGGGATTTGAGGGCAAGTGTTTTCACACTTAGGATAGTGGGAGTCTGGAACTTACTGTCTGAAAGGGTAGTGGAGGTAGAATCCCTCATATCATTTAAGTAGTATTTAGATGGGCATTTGCGATACCAAGGCAAACCAAATGGGTCAAGTGGAAAGCGGGATTAGAATAGTTAGGTGGTTATTTTTGAATAGCATAAACATGATGGGCCAAAGGAACTTTCTCTATGCTGAATATCTCTACAATTCCATGACACATCAACTCCCTCCCACACATTAACCCCCCCTCTCCCCACACACAAGTCAACCCCCTCCCCCCACACACAAACACTAAACCCCTCTCCCTCCAAACACACGTCAACCCCCTCCCCTCCACACACACATCAGGCCCCTTCCCTCATACATGCATCATCCTCCTCGTCCCTCCCCCCAGGCACATATCAATGTGCCCCCCCCCCCCCCCACTCTCCCCATCGCACATACGTGCATCTGACAAGTCTGGAATAAATCATCCTGACACTCGCACTCACATTCTATGACCCGGTACTCACCTCAACATCTAGGAAGATTTCTCCTTTGAAAAAAGGTTGAAAGTTTTGTATTTCTTCATTGATATTTTCTTTGACAACTGCATAAAGAGGGACCCCTAACTCATCGAGCTGGGCTTTCAGAGAGGAGATCTCTGTAGCCTCCTACAGTCAACAGAAAGAAGAAAAGTCAAATCAACCTCTTGTTTCTGGAAGTGTGTAAGGAAGGCTGGGAATTGGAGTCACTGATCCAAGATAAGCCTCCAGCCTGAGCTGGGAGCTGCTGTTTGCTAATTATTGTGTAGCTCAGAGATAAACATCTTCCAATTCATATGAAGCAAGTGGTGCTTAAAGCTCACCTGAGAGGGAGCTGCATTCTGGCTATGGGAGGAATGGTTTCAGTAAAATCTCTGACAGGGAGTCAGTGGGGTGGAAGAACAGAGAGGGAGAGAGACCTACAAGCACTTCCTTTGCAGCACTGGATCCAGGAGAAGGCTCTTCCTTACATCAGAGAGCCAGCAGACAGGTATTGGGACCATGTAGCTGATACAGTCAATGCCAGCAACATGAACAGTTCCATTCACCAGAGCATCCCAGTCAAATCCAGCAATCTCCATCAATAAAAACACACAAGCCACATTCCTAGCTTCATTCCATCCTCACAAATGCCTGGAATTGCTGCAAGTTTCACACACACATCTTTCACTGCCAACTATTCAACCATGACAGCACATCAACTAAACACATTAACACACTCACTGATACTCTGCTCCCTCTCTTGCTGGATGAGGTGATCCGTAATTACAGACAGGGGACACATAACGCGCGGTAGGGTCAGGCACAGCTTGTCACTCCACAGATTTCTGCCTCCGCTACAGAACACGATCAAAGTCACATTCTGTGTGACTGTGACAAAGTAAAACTTTCTCTCTTCATCCTGCTGAAATTGTCTCCAGCTTTTGACACAGTGACCACACCATCCTCCTCCAGCGCCTCTCCGCTGTCATCCAGCGTGGGACTGCTCTCACCCACTTCCATTCTCATCCAGCTAATCATAGACACAAAATCATTTACACTGGCTTCTCTTCCTGTTCCTGTATCCTTAACTCTGGTGCACACAACAATCTATTCTTGACCCCCTCCCATTTCCCATCTACGTGCAGTGACATCATCTGTAGGTTAGTTTTCACACTCACTCGATCAACCCGTTCCCCCCAATCCCACCACCCCTCTCGATTCCTCCACTGTTGATACAAGAACAGAAGAACTAGGAGCAGAAGTTGACAATTCAGCCCGTGGAGCTTGCTCACTATTCAATACGACCATAGCTGACTTCATCTTGGCCTCAAGTCCATTTCCTGCCCATTCTCCATCACCCTTTAACCCATTATTAATGAAAATATGTTTGTCTCCTCCTGAAATTTACTCACTATTCTTGCATCCACTGCACTCTCAGAACTGAGTTCCACAGACTAATAGCCTTTTGAAGGAAGTTGTTTCTCCTCATCATTATTTTAAATCTATATTATCCGATTGCTTATATCCA
Source organism: Sphyrna mokarran (assembly GCA_024679065.1). Taxonomy (NCBI): domain Eukaryota; kingdom Metazoa; phylum Chordata; class Chondrichthyes; order Carcharhiniformes; family Carcharhinidae; genus Sphyrna; species Sphyrna mokarran. The sequence goes on along the minus strand of JAGIQG010000017.1, from coordinate 55,496,390 downwards.
TCAGCCAGGACTGAATGAGCAGAAATTTCCTCTACTTAATTATTAGTAACTATTAATAACACTATTTCGTCCCACCATATCTACTGAACTTTATCTGTCTCCGTAGAAATTGAGATACAGCCGGCCTGTTGGAACTCTTAGCATCACATCTGAGCTCCTGACCACGTACTTGCTCCATCACTAAGACCATTTAGTTCCCCTGTAGTACCTCCCAATTCAAGTTCTACCTCAGTTCCTCTGATGCTGAAGCCCCATCATATTTGTTAGCTGGAAATTTGATCAATAAAATGGTCTCCTGAACAGCCCCCATCCAATATTCTGTATAAGCTTTAGATTTTAGAATTCCTGTAGGGCAGAAAGAGACCATTCGGCCCATTTAGCCTGCACCGACCACAATTCCACCCAGCCCTACCACCACATCCCCATCCATTTCCCTGATACTTGGGAAAATTTAGCACAGCCAATTCACATCTTTGGACTGTGGGAGGAAACCGCAGCACCAGGAGGAAACCCACGCAGACAAGGGGAGAACATGCAAGCTCTACACAGACAGTGACTTAATCCATCTAAACTCTGCTCACATACCCTAACTCACATTAAGTCTCGTTCACCCATCACCCCTATGTCTCCTGACCTACACTTGTTCCTCTAATTTGAAAATTCTCATCCATGTTTTCAAATCCCTCTCCTATTGGTTCCTCCAGATCTCCTCCAGCCCGTGACAACTTCCTTTCACATGCAAAAATGTCCCAAAGCACAATCCAGGAATGTAATCAGGGGAAGGGGTTCTCACTGAAACATCTGTTTGGAGAATGAATCAATTATAAATCTGACAATATTCAGCATGAATTTTGTTCCAAAACAAACGTTTAATCCCAGTACCTCTCGACACAAGAATCATCCGGGTCTCCTCACTGCCATGATGACAGCTCCATTCCGTCTCCACAGCTCCCCAGCCGTAAATGTCCTTTCCTCTAGAGAAGAAAAGTGAGTTTAAATCAATTTAAATCATTGAACAGCGAGCTGTATAGGAAGATGTTTGGGAAGTACAGTAAATATGTATGTATCAAATTATCCCAGAATATTTAGCCTTAGTCACTGCAACCATGTCTCTGTAAAGGCTATTATATCATATCCATTTATTTCGCTTTGTGCTTTTAATTCATTCATCTTCCAACCCTAGACTATTCAAGCTTTCCTCAGCTGCAATTTTCAAACACTGGCAACATTCTCATAAATCTCTGCCCTCACTCAGAACAATTATACCCTTCCTGTAATGTTGATGGAGGTAGTATAAAATCCTTGGCATGAGGCCCTTTCTTTTAGTTTCACTATAATAAGAGAACTACATTAAGGTAATTATAAGGTGCCTTATAAACAGTCAGAATTCACAATGTGTCTGGAACAAAATATGCAAAAGTATTATAAATCCTATAGCCACAAATTAACCAAGTATTACAAGCTTAAGCTGTATTTCCAATACGTACGTATTGTGCACTTTGGTCAACTCCATTCTGAGTCCAGTATGATGGGGAACAGTGATAGACAGGTCAAATTCTTTTAATACAATGGAGCACAGAAAGGCAGCTTCTGTCTTCTGTTTTCAGATAAGTTTAATAGGGCTCACAAGTAAAGAAAGTTGATCATGGATAGCAAGCTGGAGAAGTCTCTCAAGCTGATAAGGAGAGGCCAGATTCGGACAGAGAATGAGTCCTTTTGACAATTAAACAATGATCTCCATTACTGGAATTGACATGAGTTAGGTTTTCTAGGTAACGGGGGAGGAACCTACAGGGCAATGAGCTAATGATCTGCAATTCCTACCGACAGGTGAAACATTAGTGGCTAAGGTAACAATATTTAGAATTGTGATTGGAGTCTCTAGTTTGATTGACAAGGCTGCAATATTAAAATGTTCAGAATGATATAACAATTCTACAATTGTGAAATTAGCAGAGAGAGGACAGTCAATTCTCACTGACTGTATTTTTCATCTGATGCATGCATTAGCAAATAAATTCCTTTTCATTCTTTAACAAAATACAGTCTTGGTTGAATTAAGTCAACTAAATACAGGGCACCCAGGAGGACACCTCAGAAAATTCCTTCTACAATTTGGTGCTGCGACGAGCATGGGTACTCACCAGCAACCTGAGGCCAGATCTGTTCCAGAAATGTGGTTGAGTACATTCTTTAAGTACTGCCTAATAATTAGGGGTTGTGTGTTTGGCAGCTGGAAGCAGTAAGTTGGGCTGAGAAGAGGTTTGAAAGCAGTGTGTATGTAAAGAGCCCGCGCTTAACGTGGCGCGGCTAGGGACAGACACTTGGATCTCCTATGGAATGGAGTGCAAAGCCATGCGGGTAGAAAAAACATTTGCAGAGAAGCTTCGCTTAAACATGGCGAGGCGAGGGATCTACACTCAGACATCCTACATAGCTAGAAAAGTGTCGGGGGCTAGACTATGTTTACAGACTGTGGCTGGCTCCGATGCAAGGAACTCACGGGGAGAGGTTCCAAAGGTAGAGAAGGGACAAGGCCATGTGAGAGAACCAGCAGGGAGAGGACTACAGGTCTCATGAGAGAGAGATAGGGTTGTTCTGAAGCATCATAGACCAAAGAGGGGAGCAAAGAGTTGAAAGAAACAAGCAGGCACAGACTCTCTGTGTTGTGACACAGAGACAGAGAGGATGTAATTGTGTGATCCATAGTCATATTCATGAATAGGAATCCAGTAAAGATTTGAACTCTGCCATGTTGAGAAAGGAAAATCGATTTCAAGATGGTGTTACGTTACGTCTGAAAAACCATAACGAAAGTTAACCATTTCAACATACAATGATTTGATTTTGTATCTGCCTTGTGTTGGTTATAGAGGCAGAGTTGTAGAAATAATTAAACAAGCAAATTTTGAGCTTATGCTGGAGAGTAAGTATGAAAGTATTAATTTAGTAGAGATATTTAAAGGTGATTATGATAAATCTTATTTTGGATTAATCTGGATCAGGCTTTTTGTTAAATTCAAAAATGTATTTTTGAAAGAACTGATAATAAAAAGGTAAATGGAAAGAATTATTTCAGAGTGTTTGAAGTGATGATGTCAATCTGAGAAAACTTACTCCAGTCCTGCTGAAACAAGCAGAGAATTAACCCATTCTATCCCAGACAGGTTGGATCTTTGTGTTATAAGGCTTGCAGTAGTTTTAAGATATAAAATCAAAAATCTAACAGAAGAGGAGTGGACGTTTAGTGGGGAGGTACATAAAGTAGAACGGGAGTGTGTGTGTTTAATGATAGGGACTATTATATGACAGTGCATTCCAGTTGAATGTGTGACATGGATATGCAAAGTAGTGAATCAACATCAAAACTGAACACAAAGCACACTCTTGTTGTAAATTTTGAATATGGAAAGGATGAAAACAGTATTAGATGCCAAGTGGGCTAAAAGGAAGCACCCACCTATAACATGAAATTGACAGATTAATATAACTAGAGATGAGGGAAATAATTCAGTGTAATCATTGAGAAAAGAAAGCGAACAGAGTAACATAAGAATATAAGAAATAGGAGCAGGAGTTGGCCATCCAGCCCCTCGAACCTGCCCCACCATTCGATAAGATCACGGCTGATCTGAAGTGAATCAGCTCCACTTTCCTGCCTGCTCCCCATAACCCTTAATTCCCTTGTCTATCAGAAATCTATCTACCCGTGATTTAAATATATTTAGCGAGGAAGCCTCCACCACTTCAATGGGCAGAAAATTCCAGAGACTCTCCACCCTTTGAGTGAAGAAGTTCCTCCTCAACTCTGTTCTAAACTGCACCCCCCTGTCTTATTTTGAGATTGTGCCCTCTAGTTCTGGTTTCCTTTCTAAGCGGGAAGAATCTCTCTACCTCTACCCTATCTAGCCCCTTCATTATCTTGTAAGCTTCTATAAGACCCCCCTCAGCCTTCTAAATCCAATGAGTACAGGTCCAGCCTATTTAATCTCTCTCATAAGCTAAGCCCCTCATTTCTGGTATCAGTCTAGTGAACCTTCTCTGTACTCCCTCCAAGGCCAATGTACCCTTTTGCAAATAAGGGGACCAAAACTGCACACTGCACTCCAATTGCAGCCTCACCATTGCTCATTGCTGCACCGTATATTGCCCTATATAGTTGCAGCAAGACCTCCCTGCTTTTATATTCTATCCCCCCCTCGCTATAAAGGGCAATATTCCATTCACCTTCTTGATCACTTGCTGCACCGGCAGACTGAGTTTTTGCGATTCATGCACAAGGACCCCTGCACCGTAGCATGCTGCAGCTTTTTACCCTTTAAATAATATTCCCTCCAACTATTATTTCTTCCAAAGTGGATAACCACAAAGTGGATAACCTCACATTCGCCAACATCATATTCTATCTGCCAGATCCTCGCCCACTCACTCAGCCTATCCAGATCTCTCTGGAGATAATTAAAGATATGTTATAGAAGAGCTGATAGTAAACAGAAGGTGAGAGGGCATGGAATCCAAGAGGCTATTGCCTTGTGGATCCAGACCTGGCTTGCCTGCAGAAGGCAGAGAGTGGCTGTGAATGGGTCTTTTTCTGCATGGAAGTCGGTCACCAGTGGAGTGCCCCAGGGATCTGTTCTAGGACCCTTGCTCTGTCATTTTCATAAATGACCTGGATGAGGAAGTGGAGGGATGAGTTGGTAAGTTGCTGACAACACGAAGGTTGGTGGTGTTGTGGATAGTCTAGAGGGGTGTCAGAAGTGGCAGCATGACATAGATAGGATGCAAGACTGGGCGGAGAAGTGGCAGTGAACTTCAACCCGGATAAATTTACAATGGTCCATTTTGGCAGGTCAAATGGGATGAAGAAATATATTATTACGGGTAAGACTCTTAGCAGTGTGGAAGATCAGAAGGATTTTGGGGTCCGGGTTCATAGGACTCTTAAATTGGCCACGCAATTAGAGAATGTGGTTAAGAAGGTATATGGTGTACTGGCCTTCATCAATTGAGGAATTGAATTTAGGAGTCTGGAGATAATGCTGCAGCTGTATAAGACCCTAGTCAAACCTCTCTTGGAGTACTGTGCTCAGTTCTGGATGCCTCATTACAGGAAGGATGTGGAAGCTATTGACAGGGTGCAGAGGAGATTTACAAGGATGTTGCCTGGATTGGGTGGCACGCCTTATAAGGATAGGTTGAGGGAGCTTGGTCTTTTCTCCTTGGAGAGACGAAGGATGAGAGGTGACCTAATAGAGGTGTATAAGATGTTGAGAGGTATTGATTGGGTGGATTCTCAGAGGCTTTTTCCCAGGGCTGAAATGGTTGCTACAAGAGGACACAGGTTCAAAATGCTGGGGAATAGATACAGAGGAGATATCAGGGATAAGTTTTTCACTCAGAGGGTGGTGGGTGAGTGGAATCAGCTGCCGTCGGTTGTGGTGGAGGCAAATTCGATAGGGTCTTTTAAGACACTTCTGGATGAGTATATGGAACTTAATAGAATTGAGGGTTCTAGGTAGGTCTAGTAGGTAGAGATATGATCGGCACAGCTTGTGGGCTGAAGGGCCTGTTTGTGCTGTAGTTGTTCTATGTTCTATGCTGTATGTTTTATTAAAGAACCTTTAATTTTGACTTTTTTAACCATTTTCCCTGTTTTTGATTCCACTTGCTGGTGTACTCTCATGTTTGTATGCTCTGTCCCTTCCTCTCAGACATGCACAAATTGCCTTGTCCTTCTCTAATTTTCCAAACTCCCACCCCAGGTGAATCTGAACGGATTCGCACGTCTAAAGAATTGAATAGATCATTTCTGGGCAAATAACTAGGGTCACATTTAGGGGGAACGTCTGAGGGTGTTAGTCCTATGAACTTGTAGAAGGCATTTGGTAAAATCCCTCAGATGAGATGACAAGGTAAACTTGAAACACTGGGAATTGCAGGTAAATTACTGAGCTGTTAGGGAACAGGCCAAGTGGCAGGAGACGGAGGGCTAGGATGTGGGCAGGTATTCTAATTGCTAGGACGTGACAAATAAAACCTGCGCTTTTAAAAAAATGCACACAGACTATGAGCTGAATTGTTGCAGGGTGATTCGCTAAGGACCCTGTTACCAGGCAACTTACTTTAAAAACATTTAGAAACTAATCACCATCTCTTGGCGAAAAATTGGTGATTTTGCCAAAAGGCAGCTTGGGAACAAAACCCCGTGCTGGCAAGGTTTGTAACTGGTTTTTCAACATGTGAACCTGGTAGGTAAAGCCCCCCCTGAGGAGAAGGTCATGCCCAGGCAGTCGGCACAGTAGCAGGGGGCTTCTCTCTGGGAAGGAACTCCATGGGGTTGAGTCTCCACGTACGGGGGGGTTTACAGAAATCAGGATGCCATTTTTCTGAAGAGCTGATATTGACGGGTCTTTTAGAGCCTGCCCTTTCAGTGTCATTGTGTGGGATGTTCCTCCAGCACTTATTTTGTCTCGGTGCTGGACAATATGGAGAGAAAAGCCAGCTGTGCAGCCACAGAGCTGCAGATTGGTTTTCTTGCCTGGTTCAGTACTTAGTAGAAAAAAGAGAAAATTCCTCCCAACAGCACACAGTGACCATCTCATCAAGAGATTTCCTGTGGAACGCCCAGGTGACTTTGTGGATTCGCAATTCCATTTGGAATACGTAAAAACGGGTTAAAAGTTGCCCCAGGTTGTGTGTCAGTGTGCGTTCTGTGAGAACAAGGACTGGAAGTTTGACACAGAAATAAAAGCCAGCAAGCACGCACTCAATGATAGCACACTCACACAGAGAGCCAGTACATTCTCAATGTCTCTTTCTGACAGTCAGCAATGATCACAGCTGAAAAGAGAAGTGGAAAGCTTCTCCATCAAACTACAGAACTTGACAAAATTATTTGCTTACGGAAGTCAACTCTATTTAAAACCCTTTCCTTTTCCATTATTTTTGAACCTAATTCTTCCTTCTAATATATGAATGTATATGCATGCGTTTTCACATTTTTGTGCCTTTAATAGTTTAAAAACTCTGTCTTTAACTCAAGAAAGCTGGGTTAAATTGGCTCCATTTAAAATATAACCATTGAGTTTGGAAAGAAGACGTCTGTGAAAAGGGATTCTTTTTAGATTAAATCTCAATCAATAGAGGGAGGTTGAACCTGGAGGGTTCATCCCTCCTCACCCTGGTTCATAACAATTGGGGGGTATCCTAACTGGATGGTGACAAGTTGAAGGGTTTCTTGCTCATATCGGGAAATCTCGCCTAGTGTGGGTTGTAACAAGAGGTAAATTGATTTGAGGATTTTGAAAGGGGAGTTTTTAACATTTTCTGCTGATTGCTGGGTCGAAGAAAATCAGGGCCAGACGTTAAGAAGAAAACATATCCCTCTCAATAAAAGTAGAAGATGGTAGCTTTCATGATAATTTAAAATTTGAAGTAGATATGTAGGGATATGGAGGTAGGGCCTGGTTGGGATTGTGTTTGGTTCAGACTCAATGGGCCGAAGGGCCTCTTCTTGCACTGTAGGGTTCTATGATTCTGTGATCATTTTCTGCTAGTCAAGAATATTAACTAATACTGAATCAAGGCGGTGGATTGGTTTTAGATGCGGATTATCTCACTGAGTAGCAGAAAAGGATAGAGTTACTAAATGACCAATGATTGTTGCTATATTCAATACTTTCCTAGTTTAGTTGGCATTTTCAAGCATTGGACTGCAAGTTCCTTAACAGGAGCCAATAGCCTAATGTATTATCACTAAACTATTAATCCAGAGCTCAGCTAATATTCTGGGGACCCAGGTTCGAATTCCACTGGATTCAATAGAAAATATTTGGAATTGAGAATCTACTGGTGATCGTGAAACCATTGTTACTTGTCGGAAAAACCCAACTGGTTCAATGATGCCCTTTAGGGAAGGAAATCTGCTGTCCTTATCCGGTCTGGCCTACATGTGACTCCAGAGCCAGAGCAATGAGGTTGATTCTCAATTGCCCTCTGAACAAGGGCAACTAGGGATGGGCAATAAATGCTGGCCAGCCAGTGAGGCCCATGTGCAACGAATAAACAAAAACAGGTGCAAATGCAGATAGGGACAATATATTCAAAAAGGTAACTGGATTCTGCATTCCATAGCAGATTGTCTTAGCTTTTATTGGTAGGGGGATTGAATTTTGGAGCCGCAACGTCATGTTGCAACTGTACAAAACTCTAGTGCGGCCGCACTTGGAGTATTGTGTGCAGTTCTGGTCCCCACATTATAAGAAAGATGTGGAGGCATTGGAGAGGGTACAGAGGAGGTTTACCAGGATGTTGCCTGGTATGGAGGGCAGGTCTTATGAAGAGAGGCTGAGGGATTTGAGGTTGTTTTCGTTAGAAAGGAGGCGGCTAAGAGGAGACCTTATTGAAACATATAAGATGATTAGAGGTTTAGATAGGGTGGACAGTGATAGCCTTTTTCGTAGGATGGAGAAAGCTAGCACGAGGGGACATAGCTTTAAATTAAGGGGTGGTAGTTATAGGACGGATGTCAGAGGTAGGTTTTTTACCCAGAGGGTGGTAAGGATATGGAATGCCCTGCCTGCAGCAGTTGTAGATGCGCCAAGTTTGATGGCATTTAAGAGGTTAGTGGATAAGTTTATGGACGAAAAGGGAATGGTTTGGGTTAGAGGGTCATTGCTTTTCCCTAATTGGTCGGCGCAACATCGAAGGCCGAAGGGCCTGTTCTGTGTGTAATGTTCTATGTTCTATATACACAGCTATTAAATGCTACGATGTGGAGATGCTGGTGTTGGACTGGAGTGGCACAGTAAGAAGTTTCACAACACCAGGTTAAAGTCAAACAGATTTATTTGGAATCAGGAGCTTCCACAGCACTGCTCCTTCAGAAACTTTGTGATTCACCACAAAAAGCAGACCAGCTGGTCATTCTCTATATAAATTCAGGTCTTCCCGTTTGTTCTGTTTCTTACTTTGCTATTGTGAAAATTACCCCATTTTTAAACCTTTTCTTATAGTTAGCACTCCGAAAGCTTGTGATTCCAAATAAACCTATTGCACTTTAACCTGGTTTTATGAGACTTCACATTGTGATCATTAAATGCAAAACATGGGGGTGATTTTGAATTAGCACAAGGCTTTCATTAGGCTCCAGTTGAAGAACTATGCGATGAATGGTACTCCAATGAGGATGATTGTAGTCAAAGACTGGAGTGTTTCATTGATATTCAAAGCCACATTTTAATCTCATTTAATATGTTCAGTGTTGATGTTCCCTTTATAAAGACAGCATCTGCAAACCCTCCAAGTTGCTGCTGTCATCCCTACAGCATGAGAAAGGTCAAGTGCAAATTCATAGAATAGGACCAGAAACAAATGGTACTAACGATAAAGAAAAGATTTAAAAATGGAGTAAGTTTCACAGTGACAAAGTAAGGAACAGAACAAACAAGGGGAAGACCTGCATTTATATAGTGACAAAATGAACAGCTGGTCTGCTTTATGTGAAGCAGTTGAGGTTAGCTTGTCGAATGTTTTTAAGGCAAAAGATCGATATTTGAACAGTAAAGGAATTAAGGGTTATGGGAAACGGACGGGTGAGTGGAGCTGAGTTCTCAAAAGGGTCGACCATGATCTTATTGGCTCAAGGGGCCTACTCCTGCTCCTATTCTTAATAAATACTAATGACAGTAGAACTCGCCTGCTCTTTTGGAAGGAGTACCATGAGATCTTTATCATCCACCTAGGGGTCTAGATTTAACACCTCATTCTAAAGAAAGCACCTCAGGCATAGCAGCACTCCCTCTGTACTGCACTTGAGTGCAAGTCTGGCTCTGAAAGTTGGAGAGGTAGTTTAACTCCACAACCTCTGAACCAGATATTAAAGTGTGTCACAAAACAAATAGCAGAATGCTGTCCTTCTTTGTTCCATGTTAAACTTGCCTTGGTTCAAGGTTTTCAGCTGGGCCCCTGACAGATATGTTATTGACACAGAGTCAGTGTTGGGCAGCAGTAGATCAGAATTTGCCAGCAACACGCTGGTGATAGCAGCTCCCAGTGCGCCAAGGCCCACTGTCCAGGCACCCATGTTGAAATTTTCACCTCCTACAAACACAGAACACAAGACTGATGAGTAACCACAACAGGCTGAGAACCACCCATAATATTCATCCAAGCAACTCACATACAAGCATCCACAGAGTTAATATGTCCCTTGGATATCAGCCAGAGTTCACTCAACAACACATCTCCCTATGCTCCACCTCCTCCATCCATATCCCTCTGCCCTAGTCATCCTCCAACGATCTCTCTCTGCACTGTTTCCTCCATCCACCTCCCACTGCTCTCCTCTCCCTCCATCTATCTTCTCTCACTTTATCTGAGATTCTTTCTTCCAGCTTTCTGGGCCCCAGTCCCTCTCCCCACTCCCCTCTGTGCCAGTCCCTCTCCCCACTCCCCTCTGTGCCAGTCCCTCTCCCCACTCCCCTCTGTGCCAGTCCCTCTCCCCACTCCCCTCTGTGCCAGTCCCTCTCCCCACTCCCCTCTGTGCCAGTCCCTCTCCCCCCTCCCCTCTGTGCCAGTCCCTCTCCCCACTCCCCTCTGTGCCAGTCCCTCTCCACAACCCCCTCTGTGCCAGTCCCTCTCCCCACTCCCCTCTGTGCCAGTCCCTCTCCCACTCCCTCTGTGCCAGTCCCTCTCCCCACCCCCTCTGTGCCAGTCCTCTCCCCACTCCCCTCTGTGCCAGCCTCTCTCCCCACTCCCCTCTGTGCCAGCCTCTCTCCCACTCCCCTCTGTGCCAGTCTCTCTCCCCATCCCCTCTGTGCCAGTCTCTCTCCCACTCCCCTCTGTGCAGTCTCTCTCCCCACTCCCCTCTGTGCCAGTCTCTCTCCCACTCCCTCTGTGCCAGTCTCTCTCCCCACTCCCCTCTGTGCCAGTCTCCTCCCACTCCCCTCTGTGCCAGTCTCTCTCCCCACTCCCCCTCTGTGCCAGTCTCTCTCCCCACTCCCCTCTGTGCCAGTCCTCTCCCCACCTCCCCTCTGTGCCAGTCCCTCTCCCCACTCCCCTCTGTGCCAGTCCCTCTCCACTCCCTCTGTGCCAGGTCCCTCTCCCCACTCCCCTCTGTGCCAGTCTCCTCTCCCCACTCCCCTCTGTGCCAGTCCCTCTCCCCACTCCCCTCTGTGCCAGTCCCTCTCCCCACTCCCCCTCTGTGCCAGTCCCTCTCCCCACTCCCCTCTGTGCCAGTCCTCTCCCCACCCCCTCTGTGCCGTCCCTCTCCCCACTCCCCTCTGTGCCAGTCCCTCTCTCTCCCTCTGTGCCAGTCCCTCTCTCTCCCTCTGTGCCAGTCCCTCTCTGTATCTATCTCTATCCCACCCTCTCTCTCTCCATCTTTACCTCTGTCCCAGTCTCTCTCTCTCTCTCCCTCCATCTCTACCTCTGTCCCAGTCTCTCTCTCTCTCTCCCTCCCTCTTTACTCTGCCCAGTCTCTCTCTCTCTCTCTCCCTCCATCTCTACCTCTGTCCCAGTCTCTCTCTCTCTCTCTCCCTCCCTCTTACCCTGTCCCGTCTCTCTCTCTCTCCCTCCATCTCTACCTCTTGTCCCAGTCTCTCTCTCTCCTCCATCTCTACCTCTGTCCCAGTCTCTCTCTCTCTCTCCCTCCATCTCTACCTCTGTCCCAGTCTCTCTCTCTCTCCCTCCTCTTGCCTGTCTCTCTCTCTCTCTCCCTCCATCTCTACCTCTGTCCCAGTCTCTCTCTCTCTCTCTCTACTCTGTCCCAGTCTCTCTCTCTCTCCCCATCTCTATCTCTGTCCCTCTCTCTCTCTCTCCCTCCCTCCATCTCTCTCCCAGTCTCTCTCTCTCTCTCCCTCCATCTCTATCTCGTCCCAGTCTTCTCTCTCTCTCCATCTCTACCTCTGTCCCAGTCCTCCTCTCTCCCTCCATCTCTACTCTCTGTCCCAGTCCTCTCTCTCTCTCTCTCCCTCTATCTCAGCTCCCAGTCTCTCTCTCTCCATCTTATCTCTGTCCCTCTCTCTCTCTCTCCCCATCTCTACCGGCTCAGTCTCTCTCTCTCTCTCCTCCACTCTCTACATCTCTCGCCCAGTCCCCTCTCTCTCTCTCCTCTCTCTATCTCTCTCCTTCACTCTCTCTCTCTCTCCCTCTCGGTCCCAGCTCTCTCCCTCTCTCTCTCCCTCCTCCCTCTCTCCTCTCTCAGTCCCAGCCTCTCTCTCTCTCTCTCTCTTCCAGCCTCTCTCTCTCTCTCTCTCTCCGCTCCCCGCTCTCTCTCTCTCTCTCTTCTCCCTCCGTCCCAGCCTCTCTCTCTCTCTCCCCCCCCACCCTCTACTCTCTCTCTCGGTCCAGCCTCTCTCTCTCTTCTCCCTCTCGGTCCCAGCCTCTCTCTCCTCTCTCCCTCTCGGTCCCAGCCTCTCTCTCTCCTCCTCTCAGTCCCAGCCCTCTCTCTCTCTCCTCTCTCTCCGGTCCACCCCTCTCTCTCTCTTCCCCCCCACCTCTCTCTCTCTCTCTCTCTCTCCCTTCGGTCCCAGCCTATCTCTCTCTCTCCCTCTCGGTCCCAGCCTCTCTCTCTCTCTCTCCCTCTCGGTTCCAGCCTCTCTCTCTCTCTCCCTCTCGGTCCCAGCCTCTCTCTCTCTCTCTCCCTCTCGTCCCAGCCCTCTCCCCTCCTCTCCCACCTCTCTCTCTCTCTCCCTCTCGGTCCAGCTCTCTCTCTCTCCCTCTCGGTCCCCTCTCTCTCTCTCTCTCTCTCTCCCTCTCGGTCCCCTGTCTCTCTCTCTCTCCCTCTCGGTCCCCAGTCTCTCTCTCTCTCCTCTCCCTCTCGGTCCAGCCTCCTCTCTCTCCCCTCTCTCCTCTCTCTCTCTTGGTCCCAGCCTCTCTCTCTCTCTCCTCTCCCTCTCTCCCCAGCCTCTCTCTCTCTCTCTCTCTCCCTCTCCGTCCACACTCTCTCCTCTCGCTCCCAGCCTCTCTCTCTCTCTCTCCCCTCTCGTCCCAGTCTCTCTCTCTCTCTCCCTCCATCTCACATCGGTACCCAGCTTCTCTTCTCTCTCCCTCCATCTCTACCTCTGTCCCAGTCTCTCTCTCTCTCTCCCTCCATCTCTACCTCTGTCCCAGTCTCTCTCTCTCCATCTCTATCTCTGTCCCAGTCTCTCTCTCTCTCCATCTCTATCTCTGTCCCAGTCTCTCTCTCTCTCTCCCTCTCGGTCCACAGCTCTCTCTCTCTCTCTCCCTCTCGGTCCCAGCCTCTCTCTCTCTCTTCCTCTCGGTCCCAGCCTCTCTCTCTCTCTCTCCCTCTCGTCCACTCTCTCCTTCTCCCCGGTCCCAGCTCTCTCTCTCCCTCTCGGTCCCAGCCTCTCTCTCCCTCTCGGTCCCAGCCTCTCTCTCTCTCCCTCTCAGTCCCAGTCTCTCTCTCCCTCTGTCTCTCGGGCCCAGTCTCTCCCTCTGTCTCTCGGTCCCAGTCTCCCCCTCTTTCTCTCTGTGTCTCTGTCCCAGTCTCTCTCTCTCGGTCTCTGTCTAGCCCAATCTCCCTCTCTCTCTCTGTCCCAGTCTCTCTCTCTCTCTGTCTGGCATGATACTTTTGTTTGCAAAAATATACTTCATTCACGTGAAATCTTAAAGATACATTAACAAATATTTTCAAAGATTATACCAGTAAAGTGCAATGATATTTACATTTTCTCCAGAGGTTAACATGCACTCTGAGCTGCATCAGCGATAAGACCATTTCAAACATTCTAATATTTTTGTAACAGGCAGCACATTTCTATATATATCAGTCATACCGCACACTGCGGTGCTTCAATCCAGTTAAATATGATGAGAATTAAGTGTAATCTGAAGGGTATTACCCAGTTACCAGCCCCTCGGTTTATATTAATTGAAAGGCCTTACACAGCGTCCTTCCCCAAGGCGCCTTCGCAGTGACTGCTGTAAACAATAAACTCTCAGTGCTCGCTGCCTCCCCAACAGTCAGATAAATGAAGGTCAAATAACAGATTGATTTTATGTTCAGTTTCACATTCCTGCAGCCTAGTAACCGGGCCAGAGGTCAGCACTGGCAACCAATCGGGATATCTGAGGGAGAGATACGGCCAGTTAGAACCGGACGAGGGGGCACAGCGGCACAAAACACAGCCTAAACCAAAGCTACACGAGTGATCCAGGCTGATTAACAATGCAGCAGCTCAGACCGTCAGGCCGGGACTGTCACGGGCACACAGTGTCAGGCCGGGGGAGTCATATTCACACACAATTTTTTTTATATATTTCTCGTGGAGACAAGACCTGATTCTGACAGAAATTTCCACTCACACCGAGGCTCTGGCTCAATGGAGGAACAGTTGCGATACACAGTCAGCAACAGGAAATGACATCACTGGATTGACAGGATCCTGACCCCAGCAGCGAGCCGCGAGGAACAGGCCCCGCCCCCGGACAGACCACACCCCCTGGTTACACCGCCCCCGGCAGACCACACCCCCTGGTTGACCAGCCCCCCCCCCCCCCGTAGTGCCCCCCCCGGACAGACCACACCCCCTGGTACCGCCCCCCCCCCCGCAGACCACACCCACAGACCACACCCCCTGGTTACACCGCCCCCGGGCAGACCACACCCCCTGGTTACAACCGCCCCCGGGCAGACCACACCCCCTGGTTACACCGCCCCCGGGCAGACCACACCCCCTGGTTGACCAGCCCCCCCCCCCCCCCCGTAGTGCCCCCCCCCCCGGGACAGACCACACCCCCCCCGGTAGCGCGCCCCCCCCCGGGGCAGACCACACCCCCTGGAAACGCCCCCCCCGGCAGACCACAACCCCACCCACACCCCCTGGTAACGCCCCCCCAGGCAGGCCCACACCCCTGGTTACACCGCCACACCCCTGATTACACCGCCCCCGGCAAACCACACCCCCTGGTAACGCCCCCCGAGCAACCACACCCCCTGATTACACTGCCCCTGGGCAAACCACACCCCCTGGTTACACCGCCCCCCACACCCCCTGGTTACACCGCCCCCCGCAGACCACACCCCCTGGTTACGGGCACCCCCCCTGGCACCGCCCCCGGGCAAACCAGAGCCCTGGTTACGCCCCCCCGGGCAAACCACACCCCCTGTTACGCCCCCCTGGGCAACCACCCCCTGGTTGCGCCTCGCCCCACCGGGCAACCACACCCCTGGTTACACGCCCCCGGGCAAACCACACCCCTGTTACGCCCCCTGGGCAAACCACACCCCCTGGTTGCGCCTCGCCCCACCGGGCAAACCACACCCCCTGGTTACGCCCCCCCGGCAGCACTGGTTGCGCCTCGCCCCACCGGGCAAACCACACCCCCTGGTAACGCCCCCCCGGCAAACCCACACCCCTGGTAACGCCCTCCCGGGCAGACCACACCCACTGGTTGCTTCCCCCCCCTCCTCCGGACAGGCCACACCCCCTGGTAACGCCCGCCCCCTGTTCCGGCCACACCCCCTGATATCAGCCCCGCCTCCTGGTACTTACTGCTCCGCCCCTGTACTCGTCTCGCCCCTGGTTAAACTCCGCCCCTTCCCCCCGGCCGGCCCCATCCCCTGGCTTTGCTCCTCCCACCGATTAACACCGCCCTCTAGTTACGCCCCGCCCCTCACCCAGCAGGCTTTGCTGGTCACCCAGCAACCAGAAAGCAGCAACAAGAGAGCGAGGAATAGGGAGAGATATAGAGAGAGAGAAATTGAAAGTGAAATAGTGTGTACATGTGTTCAGTATGTACCCAGGTTCAGGATGAGATATGTGTTCAGTGAACATGCATGTGTCTAGTGTGTGCATGTCTGTTCAGCATGTGTGTGTGGTCTCCATGTGTGCACATGTTCAGCATGTGCATGTATGTCCAGTGTGTCCACATTCAGTATGTGCTCATTCAATGTCTGCATACATGTTCAGTGTGTGCTCTGTTACGTGCATGTGTTTTCAGTATGTGTGCGTGTATATTTAGTGTATGCATGTTTAGTGTGGGCATATATGTTGTGTACGCGTGCATGTTCTATGCGTATGTTTTCATTATACAATGTGTCCCTGCTCAGTATGTGTGTGTGGGTGCACATGTTCAGTGAATGTGCGTGTTCAGTGTATGTGCATATGTTTAGTGTGTGTATGTTCAATGTGCATGTTTTCACTGTGTGCATGTTCAGTGTGCGCAGTGTTCAGTGTGCATGTGTATTCAGTGTGTGTGCTCGTTGTGAGTGTTCGTTGTGTGCGTGTTCAGTGTTTGTGCGTGCGTGTTCAGTGGGTGCATGTTCCATATGTGTTCAGTCCCTGTTCAGTGTGTGCGTGTTGAGTGTGCACATGTTGAGTGGGCATGCTGATGTTCACGTGTGTTCAGTGTGCGGTCTGTGGTCCTGCATTCCTGTGTTCTTTAATATTTGCTGGTTTAAGCATAACATTTTTTTGAAAGGGTAATGTTGCTGCAGGCTCTGATATCACTTTTTGACAGTCTCTCAGCAGGACATGGATTCAAACTATCTCAGGACTGTTTTGGGTGACTGCCTGACAGAAGGTTTGGCAGAGGTGGCACAGCATCGACCAGCTGACCCAATTGAATACCTGGCATACTGGCTGTACAAATACAAAGAAAACCTCGACTTAGCAGCGCAGGTAAGATTGCTGATTTTTGTTGCATACCAGACTACACTTGAATTGCCTCATTCCTGTCTCTGCTATAGGAACCTGTGTCACATGGGGAAATAGCAGTTGCCAAAAACCAGTATATCTGCTGCTGGTGGTGGTGGAGGGCACACATCTGTCTAGGTACCCTCTCCCTAGCCCATTCCTGAGACTTTCAATACTCTGTCCAGTAAATTATTATGGCCATGCCTGTGATCATCCCTGGGCTTTGCATTCACTTCCTTCTCCAGTCACCCAATATTGTCTGCTGTTGGATACTATTTATGTCTTAATGATGTCTGCACAGTCTTAAATAAGTTAGTTGTATGTTTTTATTAACTATAAGAACTATGTACACATGTACAAATTCAGACTAGTTGTTGTCTCCAGGCTTGTTTATGCACACTGCTCTATCCGATACTAAACTGAGCCCTTAGTATGGTTCATGTGAACAGTACTGTCATGTTAACCCTGTGTGCCAGATCTTTATACAAGACCTCCCCACGTAGAACATTACAGCGCAGTATAGGCCCTTCGGCCCTCAATGTTGCACCGACCAATGGAACCAATCTAATGACCCTCTGTCCTAAACTATTCCAATGTTATCCATATGCCAATTCACTGACCATTTGAACACCCTTAAAGTTGGCGAGTCCACAACTGCTGCAGGCAGGGCATTCCACGCCCTTACTACCCTTTGAGTAAAGAACCTACCTCTGACATCTGTCCTACAATTATCACCCCTTAATTTAAAGCTATGTCCCCTCATGTTAGCAAGTGTTTATCCAATGCATTCCAAGTTGTTTTAATTTAGTCCTTATGTTTGCATTGCATTGTTACTACAATCCCGCCTCCCTCTTTGGGTCTCCTAGGTTCAGGTGGTCTGAAGACCTTATAATCCTTCTATATTTCATTGGAGTGATGGACTTGTTGTTGCAGGTAAATTTGGTTGCGATTGTTTTGGCCTGCTTTATTGTCACGTGTGAAAAGACATACCTATCATGTGTACTGCTTGGACACATGGAACCTGTTGAAGTTACACAAAGT
Source organism: Sphyrna mokarran (assembly GCA_024679065.1). Taxonomy (NCBI): domain Eukaryota; kingdom Metazoa; phylum Chordata; class Chondrichthyes; order Carcharhiniformes; family Carcharhinidae; genus Sphyrna; species Sphyrna mokarran. Next base: position 55,478,706 of record JAGIQG010000017.1, on the reverse strand, counting down.
CTTTATTAACAGTACTGAACTGTATAAATATTTGTAGTAAAGGTTAAAGATATGTAGAGGACCACATACCAGATTCTTACATGTTGCTGTCAATCATTAGAAAGCCTTTGGCTGTAGCTCATGTCCCTTTTGTACACGGTGGCTACACTGTACTCAGTTAACTCTTTAGGCACCAGATCCTTGCCATCTGGGTATCCATTTACTATCCTTCTCCATTCCAGAATATTAAGCTGCTCTTAGTCGATTAGGAAACTGTGAAAGGCGGTGATAATTCTGTCCTGATACTTGTGCCATGAACGGATCCTTCCCATTCACTCTCCCCCCTCTACCCTCCCGCTTTCCCCCTTCCATGTTCAGCCTCCCTCCACCCCCCCATGTCACCCATCCCCCTCCTGTGCCCCCCTCCTCCCTCCCCTGTTCCCCCTCCTCCCTCCACCCCCCCATGTCACCCTTCACTCTCCCTACGCATGCCCTCCTCTCTCCCCACCCATGTCCCTGTCCTCTCCCCCACCACGCCCCCCCCATCCCCCATGTGCCCCCCTCCCCGCATGCCCTCCTCCTTCCCCCCTACGCGCCTTCCTCCACCTCTACACACCACCCCCCTTCTCCTCCCCCCCACACACCACCTTCCTCCTCTCCCCACGCATCCCCCTCCCCCTCCTCCTCTCCCCACGCATCCCCTCCCCCTCTTCCTCTCCCCCACTCACCCCCCCTCCTCTTCCCCCCATGCAAGGCCCCTCCCCTCCGTGAGCCCCCTGCTTCCCTGCTCCCGCGCGGTCCCCTCCTGTCCCCCCCCATGCTTCTTGTTCCAGACACTCATCATCTCTGTGCTTGAGTGATTCTTCATAGTGGTTCAATTTGATTGCGTTGATGAACAAATTGTTGTAAATCTATTTGGATTTTGATGTTACCTTTTGTTTTGAAGAATAAAATAGAATTTGAAAACTTGGAGACTGTGAGGAAAGAAGCAATGAACGAGAAAGCTGAACAGGAACACATGGAGTCTGAAGAGTTGTCGAATCAGGAGTTGTACGCTGACTATTTGGTAAGTGACACATTCCACTATACCAGCAATTTGCATATTACACCCACTCACATCACCACTTTGCATCTTGTTTAGTGGGTAGGATTGGTCAATTGAATATCGGTGTCCGATTCCATTTCCAGAAAGGATTGAATGGCAGAGATGGAAGCCTTGGTCTTTCCCCATGATTCAGTTCATGCAAGAGTTAGATGTCATCAGCATGTGGAAACTAATGCCGTGCTTTCAGATGATATCACTGAGGGATATCTGGGCAGCACGGTGGTTAGCGCTGCTGCCTCACAGTGTCAGGGATCAGAGTTCAAATCTAGCCTCGGACCACTGTCTGTGTGGAGTTTGCACATTCTTCCCCTGTCTGCGTGGGTTTCCTCCGGGTGCTCTGCTTTTCCCCCACAGTATCGTGATGTGGAGATACCGGCGTTGGACTGGGGTAACCACAGTAAGAAGTCTGACAACATCAAGTTAAGACTTAAACCTGGTGTAGTCAGACTTCTTACTGTGTTTCTCCCACAGTCCAAAGATGTGTGGATTAGGTTGATTGTCTATGCTAAATTGCCCTTTAAATGTGTAGGTGAGGGACATCAGTGGGAGTTACAGAGATAAGGTGGGCATGGATAAGATGCTCTTTCTGGGAGTTAGTGCAGACTTGATGGACCAAATGACTTCCTTCTGCACTGTAGGAATTCCAGAAGGAAAGGAGGGGGCTAAGGATTCATCCTTGGGACAGCTGGAAGAGAAGCCACTGTAAATGATTTTGTGGCTATGATTAGTTGGATGAGAATGGAAGCGGATGAGAGCAGTCCCACGCTGGATGACAGCAGAGAGGCACTGGAGGAGGATGATGCGGTCACTGTGTCAGAAGCTGCAGACAATTCGAGAAGGATGAAGAGAGAAGGTTCCCCTTTGTCACAGTCACACAGAATGTTATTTGTGACTTTGACACAAGCCGTTTCTCATTCCATGATAAAGGCAGAAACCAGAGGGAGGCATTTAAACATGGAACTCGTGCGAAGATAGGCAGAGATTTGGAAAAGTGATGACATGTTCAAGGACTACTAATTTGCAAGGATGGTGGAGTTAAGGTTGATTTTTTTTGTTTGAGGACGATGACATCAAATTTTAAAAGTGAGAAGGGGAACAACACCAGGAGAGAGAGAGAAACTGCCGATAGCAGTTAACATGAGCAGGAGGTGAAGTTAGCAAATCAGAAATTAATAGGAATAGGATTGTGGCAACAGGAAATAAATCCTATCAGTTGATCTCATGGACAGGATAACCCCAAAGAAAGCATGAGGGGAGATAGGAAAGAAACAAGTTCGGGGACACATTTAAGGGGGATGATAATATCACCGAACTGGTAATCCAGCAGCCCAGGCACATACTCTGGGCACATGGCAGCTGGTGGAATTTAAATTCAATTATTTCATAGAATCCTACAGTGCAGAGAGGCCCTTCGGCCCATCGAGTCTGCACTGATCACAATTCCACCCAGGCCCTAGCCCCATTTATTATACCCACTAATCCCTCTAACGCATCCCTGGACAGTAAGGGGCAATTTCTTAGCATGGCCAATCACTCTAACGCACACATCTTTGGACTGTGGAAGGAAATCAGAGTACCTGGACGAAACCCACGCAGACACAAGGAGAATACATAGAACATAGAACACTACAGCACAAACAGGCCCTTCGGCCCACAAGTTGTGCCGAACACATCAAAAACCTACCCAGCCACAGACCTATATATAACCCCCAATCCCATTGGATCCCATATACTCATCCAGAAGTCTTTTAAAAGACCCCAGCTAGTTCGCCTCGACCACCACCGACGGCAGCCGATTCCATTCACTCACCACCCTCTGAGTGAAAAACTTTCCCCTAGCATCCCCTCTGTACTTGCTTCCCTGCACTTAAATCTGTGCCCTCTCGTCACGACCATTTCAGCCCTGGGAAATAGTCTCTGAGACTCCACCCTATCTATTCCTCTCAACATCTTGTAAACCTCTATCAGTTCACCTCTCAACCTTCGTCTCTCCAGGGAGAACAGTCCCAGCTCCCTCAACCTGTCTTCATAAGTCATGCCTCCCAATCCAGGCAACATCCTTGTAAATCTCCTCTGCACCCTTTCAATAGCTTCCACGTCCTTCCTATAGTGAGGCGACCAGAACTGCGCACAGTACTCCAAGTGTGGTCTGACAAGGGTCCTATAAAGCTGCAGCATTACCTCCTGACTCCTGAAATCAATCCCTCGATGAATGAAGGCCAGTACACCGTAAGCTTTCTTAACCACATCCTCCACCTGGGAGGCCGATTTCAGAGTCCTATGGACCCGGACGCCAAGATCCCTCTGCTCTTCCACACAGCTAAGACTCCTACCTTTGATAGTGTACTCATTCATCCCGTTGGATCTGCCAAAATGGACCACAACACATTTATCCGTGTTGAAGTCCATCTGCCACTTCTCCGCCCAGTCTTGCATCCTGTCGATGTCATGCTGCAACTTCTGACATCCCTCCAGACCATCCACAACACCACCGACCTTCGTGTCATCGGCGAACTTACTCACCCATCCCTCCACTTCCTCATCCAGGTCATTTATGAAAATGACAAACAGCAAGGGTCCTAGAACAGATCCCTGGGGCACTCCACTGGTGACCGACCTCCATGCAGAAAAATAGCCATCCACAACCAGAATGTGCAAACCACACAGACAGTGACCCGAGCCGGGAATCGAACCCAGGACCTTGGAGCTGTGAAGCAGCAGCGCTAACTACTGTGCCACCCCATAAATAATTATTTATTTATTAATAAATCTGGAATAGAAAGCTAGTCTCAATCACGGTGACCATAAAACTTCCATATTTTGTTGTTTAAAAACCCCATCTGGTTCACTAATGTCACTCACCAAACTATACTCAGTCTCACCCACCCAATCATACCTTATCGATAATACCACAGACACCAGATCTCTAGGTATATCCTGTCCCAAGGAGGCACCACAGGTGCCGGCATAATGATACGCCATTGGGACAGAGTTGCCCTGAGAATCCTCAGCATTGATGCCAAACCCCATGAAGTCTCAGGTCAGACATGGGCAAAGAAACCTCCTGTTGGTTACCACCTATACCCTGCCTGCCTCCCTCAGCTGGTGAACCTCCACGTGAAACACACTTGGAAGAAGTAGATGGATGGCCAGGATACAGAATCTACTCTGGGTAGGAGACAGTGTCCGTTAAGAGTGGTTTGGTAGCACCACTAACTGATCTGAGCTGGCTCAGTCCTGAATGAGTGAGTCTGCGACAGGTGATAAGGAACCAACAACAGGGGAAAACCTCCTTGACCTAGTTATCACTAGTCTACTTGTTGCAAACGTAGATGCCTATAACAGGAATGACCACTGCGTAGCTTTGGTGGAGACTAAATCCCACCTTCACAAGGGGGGAAAGCATCCATTATGTTGTGTGGCAAAATGCGATACATTAAGAGTATATCAAGCAACTCAAAAGACTGGACTTCCGTGAGGCACCGTGGGTCACCAAGAGCAGCAGAACTGTACTCAACCACAATCTGTACCTTATCCCCCCATGCTACCATTAACCCATTCAATGAAGAATGTAGAGAGCATACCAAAAACCACCAGGACCTGACGTGGAATGGGACAGACTGGATTGCTTCATGGTGAGCCAACACGCCCCTCAATGGGCTGATGGCCTCCTTCTGTGTCATAGTAACTCTGAGAGGAGTTTTATTACTGTGTCCAAGACTGGGTGATGCAACAAGAGCTGCTTTCTTCTCCGCATTGCAGAAACTTGTAGAGGAGAAGGCTACATTTGAACACCAGAAGCTTGAGTTCATGGCAGCACTGGAAGCAGCGAAGAAGAAACAAGAGAGACAAACTCACAATGTGGAGTTGGTGGTTAGTGCAATTCACTGCATGTGGCATGTGTGTGTCTGCATGGAGCGTGTGCGTGTGTGGCTGCATGGAGAGGGGGGGGGGGGGTGGGTGTCTGCATGGGGTGGGGATGAGTGTGTTCGTGCGTGGGTGAGTGAGTGTGTATGCGTGGAGTGAGTGTGTTTGCATGGGGTGTATGTGAGTGTCTACATAGGATGTATGTTGTGAGATGTGTGCGCACTTGCATGAGGTTTGTGTGTGCCTACATGTGTGTGTGCATACGTGTGTGTGTCTCTGTTATTTGTCTGTGTGGGCTATGCTTGTATCTGCATGAAGTGTGTGCATACGTCTGCGCGGGTTTGTGTCTGTGTAGGGTTGTACGTATGTTTTTGTGGGGTGTGTGCATATGTCTTTGTGTGGAGTGCATGCCTATATGGGTTGTGTGTGTGTGCACGCGCGCATGCCTGAGTGTGGTCATACTTACTGACCACTTCAACTACACTGACCACACCTACCATAGAACATAGAAAAACTGGAGTACAAACAGGCCCTTGGTCAACAGGGTGAAATCTCATGGGATCCAGGGTGAATTGGACACAAAATTGACTTGATGACAGAAGCCAGAGGGTGGTTGTAGAGAGTTGCTTTTCAAATTGGAGGCCTGTGACCAGCGGTGTGCCTCAGGAGTGGTGCTGCCTCCACTGTTATTCATCATTTATATTCATGATTTGGATGAATATGGTTAGTAAGTTTGCAGATGACACCAAGATTGGTGACACAATGGACAGTGAAGAGGTTATCTCCAATTGCAACAAGATATTGATCAATTGAGCCACTGGGCCGATGAATAGCAGATGGAGTTTCGTTTAGATAAATGTGAGGTGATGCATTTTGATAGATTGCATCAGGTAGGACATAGAACATTACAGCACAGAACAGGCCCTTCGGCCTTCGATGTTGCACCGACCAATATAAAAAGCAATGCCCCTCCAAACTAAACCATTCCCTTCTCTTCCATATACTTATCAACTAACCTCTTAAACACACCAAACTTGGCGCATCTACAACTGCTGCAGGCAGGGCATTCCACTCCCAAACCACCCTTTGGGTAAAGAACCTGCCTCTGATATCCGTCCTATAACTATCACCCCTTAATTTAAAGCTGTGTCCCCTCGTGCTAGCTTTTTCCATCCTAGGAAAAAGGCTATCACTGTCTACCCTATCTAAACCTCTAATCATCTTATATGTTTCGATCAGGTCCCCTCTTAGCCTCCTCCTTTCTAACGAAAACAACCTCAAATCCCTCAGCCTCTCTTCATAAGACCTGCCCTCCATACCAGGCAACATCCTGGTAAACCTCCTCTGTACCCTCTCCAATGCCTCCACATCTTTCTTATAATGTGGGGACCAGAACTGCACACAATACTCCAAGTGCGGCCGCACTAGAGTTTTGTACAGTTGCAACATGACGTTGCGGCTCCGAAATTCAATCCCTCTACCAATAAAAGCCAAGTAGTAGAGGTGGACTTACACAGTTAATGGCAGGGCATTGGGGAGAGTTATAGAATAAAGAGATTTAAGGTTATAGGTTTTAGCTCCTTGAAAATGGAGTCACAGATGAACAGAATGGTGAAGAAGGCATTTGGCGTGCTTGGTTTCATTGTAAGAAGTCTCACAACTCCAGGTTAAAGTCCAACAGGTTTATGTGGAACCATGGGCTTTCAAAGAGTTGCTCCTTCATCATTCATTATAATCATGACTGATCATTCAACTCAATAGTGTGGTCTTGCATTTCCCCATATCTTTCAATCCCTTCCACTTTAAATGCTATATCTAATTGCTTCTTGAAAATATTTAAGACTTACCTGATGAAGGAGCAATGCTCTGAAAGCTCAGAATTTTAAATAAACCTGTTGGGCTTTAACCTGGAGTTGTGAGACTTCTTACTGTGCCAACCCCAATCGGAGTATCTCGACATCAGTTGTAGATGTGTCAAGTTTGGTGGCGTTTAAGAGGTTAGTAGATAAGTTTATGGATGAAAAGGGAATGGTTTAGGTTAGAGGGTCATTGCTTTTTCTTAATTGGCCGGCGCGACATCGAAGGCCGAAGGGCCTGTTCTGTGCTGTAATGTTCTATTTCAGTTTCAATGGTCAGAATATTGAATACAGGAGTTGGGATGTCTTGTTGATGTTGTACAAGACATTGGTAAGTCCACATTTGGAATATTCTGGTCACCCTGTTATTGAAAACATATTTTTAAACTAGAAAGAGTGCAGATGAGATTTTTAGTGTGTTACCAGGATTTTATAGTTTGAGTTATAGAGAGACTGGATAGACATGGGTTTTTTTTCCACTAGAGAGTAGGAGGCTTGGAGATGATCTAATACTGGTCTATAAAATAACGAGGGATATAAGAAGGTAGATAGTCAACATGTAGGGAAGTCAACATCTAGATAGGGAAGTCTAAAATTAGGTGAAAGAGAGATACAGATGAGTCTAGAGGGGCAATTTTTTCACCCAGAGGATGTAAGTGTCTGGAACTAGCTGCCTGAGGTAGTAGTAGAGGTGGATATAATTCTGTTTTTAAAAAGCATTTAGTTAGTTACATGGGTAAGATGGGTATAGAGGGATATGAGCCAAGCGCGGGCAATTGGGACTGGCTTAGTCGTAAAAACTGGGTGGCATGGACAAATTGGGCCAAAGGCCCTGTTTCCATGCTGTAAGACTCTATGATTCCTCTTCCTTTCTTTATTTTTTGTTTCATTAAAAATATAGAAACTAGGAACAGGAAGGAGGCTATTCAACTCTTTGAGCTAGCTCTGCAATTCATTATGATCATGACTGATCATCCAACTCAATAGTGTGATCCTATCTAACCCATATCCTTTGATCCCTTTCACCTCAAGTGTTACATCTAAACTGCTTCTTGAAAACATTCAATCTTTTGGTCTCAATTGCTTCCTGTGGTAGAGAATTCCACAGACTCATTTACTGCTTGACTTAATCTGTGTTCCTTTAAAACTGTTGGAAGTGATGCAGTTTTCAAACACGAATATAACTCCACTTGTATTTTTCTCCTTGGTTTCCTTAAAGAAATATTCCCTCTCTGGGTGAAGAACTTTCTCCTTATTGTAAGCTTATTGTAAACAGTCTGCCCCGTGTCTCACACCCTCCTTTTTTATCTTTCTGGTTTGTCTCACTCCTTCTTCACTTGTCTTTTTGCTCCCCATCTCTCTTAGTCTGCATCCCTCCTTGTCCCTGCATTCTGTTCCTTTCTCCTTTGTTCTACTTGTTCTCTTACTCATGCCAATATGTCTCTCCTAACCTTTCCATCTTCTTTTCCACCTGATTTCTTTCTTCTTCCCCTGTGCCTGATTGATCTTTCTTTTTTATTAGTTTTCCAAGAGTTCAGTTACAGGGAGTGAATCTTCATTGGTGCACCCTGACTGGACTGGGGAACCCGAACTTGAAACTGTGGAAGAGAGAGAAGAAGATTCTAAGATAATACTGGTGAGTAACCCATTCAGATACTCTGAACTCAATTTAATTTAACCTCAGTCAATTTCCTTTCGCCAATCCATGTTAACTGGAGTTGTTAACAGTTCTGTCTCTTCAGCAATTATCCGAACCCTTCAAATCCTATCATCAGCCTTTGTCAGGAAATTTTACCTTGACTCCTTTGACCTTCCCACTTTCCTCTCCTCTCCAAAGTTCCTGAATGTGTTGTCACCACTAAAATCCATGTTCATCTTCCCTCTATCTCCATATTTGAATCACTCTAGTCAGGGTTCCACCACTGCCACAATAGTGGCTCATCCACATCACAAATAATTGTGACAAAGGGAAGCTTTTTCTTGTCATCCTTCCCGGACTTGTCTTTGACACAATTATCTGCCCCACAACTCAGCACTGTTATCCAGTAGATGAGGGTATTCTAAGCCTAGCTAATGAATTACTTGCAATGGCTTCTCTTCCAGCTCCCAAGCCATGGTGTTGTGTCCCTCGACAGGAACCTATCCTTGACTCCCCCCCTCCTATTTCAGACATCTTCTGAAAGCACTCTGAAAGTTAGTGGGTTTTGCTACCAAATAAACCTGTTGGATTTTAACCTGGCATTGAGAGACTTCTTACTGTGTTTACCCCAGTCCAACGCCGACAGCTCCACATCGTCTTCTGAAAGTAAGTGTTAGTTTTCGTGTGTACTCCTTCAATATTCAGACTGACCTCACCTGACCGCTGCAGTCCCTAATTTATCATGCTGCCTCCCCAATATCCAGTACTGGATGAGCAAAGAGATTTCTTTACTCCAAATAAATATTGGAAAGACCAAAAATGATATTTTCAGTATTTATACAACTCCTTTCCCTATCCACTGTTTTCATCCCTCTTCCTAGCAACTCCCTGACACTGAAACAGCTCATCCACAGTCTTGGCATCCCACCAACTCCTGAAATAAGCTTCTGACCACCTCTCTGCTCCATTTCCACCTCGAGTAATCAATCAGATTCATCATTAATTTTGCCCAACATTTTGGTGACCTGTGCTAATATCTCCTTCTCTGGCTCAGTGTTAAATGTTGTTTCCAAAAAAGAGGTGACGTCTCAGTGGGTAGTTTTACTCTACTAAAGGTTAGATAGGTTCATATTTTAAACTTGGTTTAAACGCACTCAGATTCATACAAGATGGTTCAAAACCAAATACGGTTACAAGAACAAAGATTTGTCCATTGTATGTAAACAGACCTGAATACATTGCACTAACTGTAAACGTAGGGAAATTAGGAAGATTTCCAGTGTTTCCTGAAAACTTGGAACATTTCCAAAATCAGGCCAAGTGTCATTTTTGGTGCAAATCCTGTCAATGTAATTCCACCCTACTTAAAATACACTGTGACCTTGCCCTCCGCTCCGCCAACGAGAACAGACTGTAACAGGACTTTATTCCCTGGAGTGTAGAAGAATGAGGGGAGATTTGATAGAGATGTATAAGATTTTGATGTATATAGATAGAGTGAATGCAAGCAGGCTTTTTCCACTGAGGCTAGGGGAGAAAAAAAACAGAGGGAGCATGGGTTAAGGGTGAAAGGAGAAAAGTTTAAAGGGAATTTAAAGGGGTTTCTTTAGAGAGTGGTGGGAGTGGGGAATGAGCTGCCGAATAAAGTGGTAAATATGGGGTCACTTTTAAGAAAAACGTGGACAGGTTCATGGATGAGAGGGATGTGAAAGAATATGGTCCATGCGCATATCAGTGCAAAATGGTTTGGCACAGACAATAAGGGCCAAAGGGCCTGTTTCTGAGCTGTAATTTTCTATGGTTCTATGAACAGACCGTAAACCCTCTCCAAGAGCAGACCGTAAACCACCCTCTCGAGAACAGACTGTAACCTCCCCCCTTCAAAAAGAAACTGTAACCCCGCTCTCCCACAAGAACAGACTATAACCTCACTTTGAGAACAGACTATAGACCCAACTATACACCTACACAGACTATAATTACCTGAGGGTAGATTGTAACCACACCCCCCGACAACAATCTGTAAACCCCTCCTTCGAGAACAAACTATAACCTTCCTCAAAAACAGTCTATAATCCCCCGAGAACAGAGTGTGACCCCCTCCCACGTTGAGGGAACAGAGTGTGACCCCCTCCCACGTTGAGGGAACAGAGTGTGACCCCCTCCCACGTTGAGGGAACAGAGTGTGACCCCCTCCCACGTTGAGGGAACAGAGTGTGACCCCCTCCTCCAACCCCACCGATGATAATGGATTTACTGCGTATTTAGTCACAGACAGCTGCTCTCTTTTTTTTTCACCCACCCCCCTCCGTCCCATCCCAACCTGCACCCGGTGGAATGCAGTGTCCAGTGCCCCTTCTGCCCTTGGATTCTCTGGTGCTCGGCAGGACATTCACGCTGACCTCCAGCCTCCCTCTTGGAGGTCATGGTGCCAAGCCACCTTTTATAAAAGACAGTATTGATTGGTGCTGGCACTATGACTGAGGGACGGGGAAATGCATTGAGAGCAGAGGGAGCAGTGTTGACTCTTTCTGGGCATCATCGGCTAAAGGGAGGAGATCATATTCTGAAACGTCGCCATCACAAATCCCCTTTTTGACTCTCATGACATTTAGTGGCCATTATGATATTTGCAGCCACGGCTAAGACAACTAATAAATTGTAGCCATGACCTGTGTTCGTCAGAACTTGGCATGCTGCAATTGGTTAAAGAAAGCTTAGGAGCTCTCTCACACTCTCATTGCTCACTCATTGGGGCAGATTTTCTCTTTTTGGGAACAGGACCACCAGTATTACTTTTGCAGTTTAATTTACTCATGGTTTCTATGATATATGTATACATGTAAACATTAATGAATCACCCAATGCCATTCTCACAGTGAAAAAAAGGAGCAAGAATAACTGGTTGGAACAATGTTTTTGGAGATTACAACACAATCTGCATAATAAAAAAAAAGGTTGATACTAATTAATTTTCTTGGGCAGGTTTAACAACTGTGACCAAAAAAAGGTGGGACTGTGTATTTGTGTAATACATCTTGTCCACTTAAACACTGAAAATTTACTGTAGGAAGAAATCTTGCAGCCTCTAAACTTTGTAAGCCTTCAAGATGTTGAATTGTTACATTTGAATAACAGATATTTGACCAAAAAAATGAATGAGAGTTCTGCCAAAATTGATTCATAATAGGTTACCATCTGGGATTAAGAGATCACTCACAGCATCATTATCCGATGACCTGCTTCAAGAAAGACATAACTATAGATATTCACTCGACAGATACAAATCACAACTTCATTCTCTCCTCATTAATTATTGAATCTTTGCTGTGCAGAGGAGGTCACTCAGTCCATCGAATCTGAACAGCAACCATCCTACTCTAGCCCCATCCCAAGTATTTACCCTGCTATTCCCCCCCGCAGCTCCCCCAGACACCAAGGGGCAATTTATCACAGTCAGTGCACCTAACCTGCACATCTTTGGAGTGTGGGAGGAATCCGGAGCACCCAGAGGAAACCCATGCAGGGTGAATGTGCAAACTCCACACACAGTCACCCAAGACCAGAATCGAATCCGAGTCTTTGGCTCTGTGAAGCAGCAGTGCTAACCACTGTGCCACCGTATTGGTTAATCCTCTCCCCACCAAGCAATCCTCTCTTCATTGATTGATTGAATCTCTCTGCATTGACTGACCCTCCACTGACTGACAATGCTTTCCTCAATCATTCCCCAAGTTATTTGATTGCCTCGTTCCTTCTCAAACTTCTACCCTCCAAAAGGAATTAATAAATTCATGCAATAATTTGCCCTTCAGTGTGGGAGTGAAATAACTGAAGGGCAGCTAGCAAATGAGTCATGAGGCCAACTGTGATTTTGCTGATATATCCAAGGAACTTAACGGATGATATTATTTCTTCTAGGCCAATTTAGCAAATGACGAGACATCTGCAAAGGATAACATCGATCAGTCCTAGAAATATGTTCTGGTTCGTCTCAACGCTTGACTCAAGAAGTGATATTAAATTGTTCCATTTTATAACTCCATTAAATCAATAGATTCTCAATCAGCTTTCTGAGTTTCAATATGTGGGACATTTGCTTTGTAAACTTGATCTTGTGTATCAGAATTTTACACAGAGTAAAGCTCCTCCTACACTGTCCCTCATCAAACACTCCCAGGACAGGTACAGCATGGGGTTAGATACAGAGTAAAGCTCCCTCTACACTGTCCTCCATCAAACACTCCCAGGACAGGTACAGCACGGGGTTAGATACAGAGTAAAGCTCCCTCTACACTGTCCCCCATCAAACACTCCCAGGACAGGTACAGCACGGGGTTAGATACAGAGTAAAGCTCCCTCTACACTGTCCCCATCAAACACTCCCAGGACAGGTACAGCATGGGGTTAGATACAGAGTAAAGCTCCCTCTACACTGTCCCCATCAAACACTCCCAGGACAGGTACAGCATGGGGTTAGATACAGAGTAAAGCTCCCTCTACACTGTCCCCATCAAACACTCCCAGGACAGGTACAGCACAAGGTTAAATACAGAGTAAATCTCCCTCTACACTGTCCCCATCAAACACTCCCAGAACAGGTACAGCACAAGGTTAGATACAGACTAAAGCTTCCTCTACACTGTTTCCATCAAACACTTCTGGACAGGTACAGCACAGGGTTAAATACAGAGTAAAGCTCCCTCTACACTGTCCTCATCAAACATCCCAGGACAGGTACAGCACAGGGTTAAATACAGAGTAAATCTCCCTCTACACTGTCCCCATCAAACACTCCCAGGACAGGTACAGCACAAGGTTAGATACAGAGTAAAGCTCACTCTACACTGTCCCCATCAAACACTCCCAGGACAGGTACAGCACAAGGTTAGATACAGAGTAAATCTCCCTCTACACTGTCCCCATCAAACACTCTCAGGACAGGTACAGCACAAGGTTAGATACAGACTAAAGCTCCCTCTACACTGTTTCCGTCAAACACTTCTGGACAGGTATATCACATGGGTAGATACGAAGTAAAGCTCCCTCTACATTGTCCTCATCAAACACTCACAGGACAGGTATTGCATGGGGTTAGATACAAAGTAAATCCTTCTCTACACTCTCTCCATCAAACACTCACAGAAAGGTACAGCATAGGGTTAGGGACAGTGAAGGGGAGGATTTATTCTGTATCTGTCAACCATTCCCAGGACAGGTACAGCATGGGGTTAGATACAGAGTAAAGCTCCCTCTACACTGTCCCCATCAAACACTCCCAGGATAGGTACAGCATGGGGTTAGATACAGCTGAAATCCATCTGTGCTGTCCATTGAATGACTCCAGGGGCAGATACACCATGGGCCAGATACCGAGTAAACCTTCCCCTAAAATGTCAAATTAAAGAATCGTGCATTTAGTAAATCTTTCTCTTAACCTGAGAAGCTAAGAAATGGTCCCCCACAAAGTAGTTCCTATATTGAATAATTCATGTCTGAACCTCTCACTCAACTCCATTATCCTGCTGCTCTCTTGATTCCCTCTTGACAAGTGGCACAGTCACATTCCCTCCCAGGCTGTAACCCCATATCCCCTACATATTTATCCACAAGTTCCTCTAACCTACACATCTCAGGACTTTAAGGGACAATTTTTAACATGGCCAATCAACCCACCCTGCACATCTCTGAGGAAACCCACGCAGACACAAGCACAATGATTAGCACTGCTGCTTCACAGCTCCAGGGATAGATATCCGGCTTGGGTCACTGTCTTGTGTGGAGTTTGCATATTCTCCTCGTGTCTGCGTGGGTTTCCTCAGGGTGCTCCGATTTCCTCAGAGATGTACAGGGTAGGTTGTCTGGCCATATTAAAAATTGTTCTTTAAAGTCCTGAGATGTATAGGTTAGAGGAATTTGTGGATAAATATGTAGGGGGTATGGGGTTACAGCTTGGATGGGATTGTGGGCAGTGCAGACTCGATGGGCCAAATGGCCTCTTTCTGTACTGTAGGGTTTCTATGACTATGAAAAATCTATCTCACCTGTCAATATATTCAACAGTGGGAATCAATAGCCTCCCAAGGAACACAGAATTCAGAAGATTCACAATCCACGCAGGCACTCTTTAAATTAATATTCCGTTGCCCTGAGACAGTGATCCATGTTCTAGACTGCCTAGCCAAGGGAAAGGCAACTTCACTGACAGGCACACCTCAGGGAACACGTAGAGTAAAGCTCTCTCTATACTAATTCATCAGCCAGTCACAAATGGGATGCAGCTTTAATCAATTAACAAGTAAAATTCCCTTGACACTGTCCCATCAAACACTCTTAAGTGGCTCCAGCCTGATTTAGATCAAGAATTCCCAAACTGGAATCTGTGTAGGATCTGCAGGACTGCTGCCGTGTGACTAGCAAATGCCAATTTGAATGGGCAGAGTTAAAGTTTATTAGTGTCACAAGTAGGCTTAATGGTGCTATGAAGTTACTGTGAAAAATTCCCAGTCGCCACAGTCCGGCGCCTGTTCGGGCACACTGAGGGAGAATTTAGCGAGGCCGATACAGCTAATCAGAAATATCTTTCTGACTGTGGAAGGAAACCAAGCAGCTGGAGGAAACCCACGCAGACACGAGGAGAATGTGCAGGCTTCACACAGGCAGTGACCCGAGCCAGGAATTGAACCCAGATCCTTAGCACTGAGAGGCAGCAGTGCTAAATGGGCCAATCAGAACAAGGTCTCCTGAACTGGTGCTCCAAGAGCTCTTGTTCTGATTGGCCAATTTGATTCATGCGTCTCAATGTTGCTGGGCAGATTGTTACCGAATTAGCCAGGAGCAGATAGGCGTGGCAATGGTGGTGAGGAGGGGCTGCTGAGGTGGTGGGGCCTCAGAGGGGACGGTGAGTATGTGAGAGCATGAGTATGAGAGGAAGCATGTATGTATGGATGAGCAAAGCATGTATCCAAACAATCCGATTAATGTGATGTGCAATTACTACTTTCCTATTGCTCCCTATTACCTATCTTGATGCCCTCTAGTTTTAAACTTCCCTACCTAGATCTATAAACATAGACAGGGATCGCGGGTAGAGATGGGAACATCAGGATGGCAGCGCGGGCTCGTTGGGCCAAAGGGCCTGTTTCCCGTGCTGTTTTGTTCTTTGTACCTTTGAGGAAAGATATTGACTATCTAGCTGATCTATGCCCCTCATTATTTTATGGATCTCTATAAGATCATTCCTAAGTTCCTACGTTCCAGGAAAAAAAAGTCCCAGTCTATCCAGCCTCTGCTTAAAATACTGGGAATCACACCAGAAATACTAATTTAACAATGCCCCAGTGCATTTTTCAGGTTTAAATGCCTACGATCACCATCCCAGACACAATTTTGATCCCGACTGGCTAGGGTGACAAACATTTTCAAACCTGCTGCCATTAACACCATCTCTATCTCGGAATTTTCATAGGATTCCTAAAGCACAGGAGGAGGAGGGCACTTGACCCATTAAGTCTGTACCAACCAAAAGGACATGTATAATATGTGGATCTGCGTTCCCCTTTAATGTTTGATTAGCACTGCTGCCTCAGCACCAGGGACCTGCCTTCAATTTCAGCCTCTGTCTGTGCAGAGTTTGCACGGTCTCCCTGTGTCTCTGTGGGTTTCCTCTGGGTGCTCCAATTTCTCCCACACTCCAAAGATGTGCGGGTTAGGTTGATTGGTCATGTTACATTGCTCCTTGGTGTCAGGGGGATGAAGGTAAATATGTGGAGTTATGGGCTTAGGGTCTCGTTTGAATTGTTGGTTCAGTTTTGATAGGCTAAGTGGCCTCCTCCTGCATTGTAGAGATTCTTTCATGCTATTACCATGAAACTGAGCCACCGTTGAATCCTCTGTCCTTTGTTACACAGCACTTTTGTTTGCATTTGCTAAGAAAGTCGCTGGAAATGACTGTTTTCCTAGAATTTTTTTAAGGCTGTAGCCATTTGATCTAAGAGAAATTTTTTCCCCCAAAACTGACCCCCTGTTAGTGCCAAAAGATTATCAAGATGGGAAATTTAATTTAAAATCCAATATGATTCTGGAATTTCAATTCCAAATCTCTGTAGTTTCTTGTGAAATTTATCAAAATTCACGATATATTTTTCTATGGACTGTTCCTCTGATTTTCTAAGCCTAACAAAAATTTCTCAGGCTTCATACAATTCCAATAACTCATCCTTCTTGTAAAACTTATCCAAAAATTGTAACAAAAAAAATGCAATCCCCTTTCCACGATGAAAATATTTGACTCCTCGAGTGGGATTGCTCAAGTGATACCGGAAAATCCCGCCTGAGATCAACGTTGTCCGTCCTTTGCCCACTCCGATTCCATGGCAGGCGGGACTGTAGAATTCCAGCACTTCTCTTTTGGGTGGCAATGATAATGATAATGCCATTACTTGCTTCTTCCAGGGTACGGAAGTAACTCAGGTCCGCATTTCTGTTTCAGCTTTCCACTGCTGGTATGGTTCAGAGTTAGGAAAAACTGATGGACGGTTAAAACTTACAACTTTGCACTGTTCTTCCACCGTTATTCCAGTAATTAAAACATCAGCAAATGCACTGGTTTCCCTCAGGAAATTGAGATAAAAGGCTTCATACATAACAGATAGACAGTAAGCTTATCCTCTGCTGCCTTTGTTATAACATATAATTCCGCACACACGAGGACGGACTCAACAGGGATCTTGGGTTCATGTCGCACTATCTGTAATCCCCATGACTTGCCTAGGTTTGCAAAACCTCTCTCACTGTACTGTCTGGAGACAATACAGTTCTCTTTAACCTGTGCTCAGTGCTCCTTCCATCACATTGTTAGCCACTTTATGACTTGAATAGCAGGTTAGGTGTAAAGATGTGCATTCTAATCAGTAATCTGTAAACTGTGTGTGATTTTATACGCTCTGTCTGAGGCCAGTACACTCCATTCACCTGACGAAGAAGGAAACCTCGAAAGCTTGTGAGTTTACTATCAAATAAATTGGTTGGACTTAAACCTGGTGTTGTCAGACTTCTTACTGTATCCGCCCTCTACCAGGTCTTCCCTCAGCCTCCATCTTACACGTGAAAACAATCTTAGTTTATTCAACCTTTCTTCATAAACAACACCCTCGAGCCCAAGCAACATCCTGGTGAACCTTCTTTGCGCTCTCTCCACAACCTATGGAATTGAGGAAACAATGTACAAATATATCCATGGGTATATTAGCCTGACTGGCTATACCAAATTGCCCCTTACTGTCAGGGGTCTAGCAGGGTAAATATGTGGGCGACAGAAATAGGGACTGGATGGGTTAGTTGTCAGTGCAATGGGCCAAATGGCCTCCTTCTGCATTTTAGATATTCTTTTTTTTTCCCCTTTCACTTGTCCTTTCAAATAATTTTCTTTGACGAGGTTCTTGCTTGAAGAATTCACTTGACGTGCATCATCCACTCTTTTCTGTTTCATCAAATTCACTATCTCATCCAAGGCACTGTCAGGATCATAGGAGCAGGGGTAGGCCATTCAGCTCATCGATCCTGGTCTGCCATTCAGTACAATCACGATGGCACAATGATTGGCATTGCTGTCTCACAGAGCCAGGAACCCAGGTTCAATTCTTGCTTGGGCCACTGCGTGGAGTTTTGCACATTCCCCTCTTGTCTGTGTGGGTTTCCTCTGGGTGCTCCAGTTTCCTCTCGTAGTCCAAACATGTGCTGGTTAGATGGATTAGCTATGTTAAATTCTCCCGCCGCGTACCCAAACAGGCGCTGGAATGTGGTGACTAAGGGAATTTCACAATAATTTCATTGCACTGTGAATATAAGGATGCTTGTGACTAATTTATAAACTTTTCACTTCCACTTTACATGGCTGAACATCCACTTCAATGCCTTTTCTGCCACATATCCCTTTATTTCATTGGTATTTAGGCATCTGTCAATCTCTACTTTAAACATAATCAATGACTAAGCTTTCAGAGCCCTCTGTAGTAAAAAGAATTCCAAAGATTCACAACTCCCTAAGTAAATTCTCATCACGGTTATCAGTGGCTTCTCCTCATTTTGAAATTGTGTCTTCTGGTTCTAGTCTGGTAAACCTTTGTCACACTCCCTCTATGGCAATAGAATTCTTCCTAAGAGGACTAAAACGGCACACAGATGTGATTTAACCAAGGTTCTATACAATTGAAATGAAACTTCACTACTGCTTTACTCAAATCTCTTCTTGTAAAGGCTAACATACTAATAGAATTCCTAATTGCTTGCTGCATCTCTATATTACCTTTCAGGGACTTACAGATGAAGACACAAAAGTCCATTTGTACATCTAACTTTCTAATCTCTTACCAGTTAAATACCCTACATTAGAGGGTCATTGCTTTTTCTTAATTGGTCGGCGCAACATCGAAGGCCAAAGGGCCTGTTCTGTGCTGTAATGTTCTATGTTCTATATTCTACATATTTATTTTTCCACATTAAACTCCTTCTGCCCTTGCCCATTCACTAAATCTATCCAAATCCTCTTGAAACTGCTTTGCATCCACCTCATAAGACACATTCCTATCTGCCTTTAAGTTTAAATCTATTTATTAATGTCACAAGTAGGCTGACGTTAACACTGCAATGAAGTAGGCGGCATACTCTGGCGCCTGTCTGGGTACACTGAGGGTGGATTTAGCACAGCCATTGCACCCTAACCAGCAGCATGTCTTTCATACTGCTTTATATCACCTGCAACATTGGAAACATTACATTTCGTTCCCAGCTTGTACCTGAGCCATCTCTTTCTGAACGATCACCCATTTTTCTCCTCGGCTTTTTCTGATCAGTCTTTGTTTCCACACACCATTCAAATTCCTATACTGTCAATGATGGATTCCATGACAACAACAGGCATCACTCCTGCTCTTCTCCTCCCGCCTTCCCCGCGAGTGCCCGACGTGATGACGCAACGCGTCGGTGGGGACAGAGCGCGGGACGTGATGACGCATGAGCCGGCGGGGGCGGAGCGAGGGACGCCATGCGCTGATCGGGCGTGGGGGAGACGCGGTGACGCAAGGACGCTCTGTGGATGACGCCATGCGCCGTGGCTGCGCGAGGTGGGTGACGCAATGCACAGCGCTGCGGGGCAGGTGACGCGGTGACGCAATCCGCTGCTGGGCGGGTGTCGCAATGCGGCAATGCGCTGAAGGGCAGGTGACGCGGTGACGCAATGCGCTGCGCGGGACGGGTGACGCGGTGACGCAAGGCGCTGCGCGGGGCGGGAGACGCGGTGACCAATGCGCTGCGCGGGGCGGGTGACGCGGTGACGCAATGCGCTGAGGAGCGGGTGACGCGGTGACGCAATGCGCTGCGGGGAGGGTGATGCAATGCGCTGAGGGGCGCGGGGCGGGTGTGTCGGTGACGGTGTCCGGTGGGCGGTCTTTCGGCTGAGGGCAGTGAGAGCGGCGGCAGCAGAAGCAGGAGCGGCATGGCCGGATACCGGGTAGAGCAGCGGGGACAGGAGCACACTGGCAACTACCGCCTGTTCTTCAGTGAGTGCAGAGCGGGGGAGTGAGTGATGGTCCGATTGGGATTGGGGGGGGTGGAATGGCGGGAGTGCTGAGGGGGGGACTGTGGTACCTGGTGTCCCTGACACTCTCTCTCTCTCTTCCAGGCAATGACAAAGGCCAGTTCCTGTCTCCATTCCATGACATCCCACTGATGGCATCAGAGACTGAGGTAATGGGGAGTAAAGGGGCTGATCCCCACACTTGCTCCTGTTTTGGTGAGCAAGCTGAGCCAGGAGCTCGTACCAAGGGAAACAGTAAATATTCCTACCTTTGAATGAGTACCTTTTAAGAAAAAATGCTGTGTTTTTGCACATTTCTCTGAGGATTGGTCACTTTCATCGTGTACAGGATGAGCTGGGAAAGGAATGTCACCTATGGGAATTATAGCATGGAAATATTTCATTTGCATAGTACCAGCATCTTCCATTTTCCTATAGTGTTTCCCCTTTAACTGCCAATGGAGCCTATGGTCTTTACGTCAATCGCTCCCTGCAATAAGAAGTCTCTCAATGTCAGGTTAAAGTCCAACAGGTTTATTTGGAATCGTGAGCCCTCAGAGCGCTGCTTCTTAATCAGGTGAGTGACATTTGACACACCTGATAAAAGGGCAGTGCTCTGAAAGCTCATGATTTCACATAAACCTGTTTGATTTTAACTTGGTGTTGTGAGACTTCTTACCATGCCCAACCCAGATTCATAATTGTTATGACAGCTAATCACCCTTTCCTTCCTCTTCTAACAAAATTTTCAGCTCTTTACTGAAATTTCCATTTCAGGTACCATGGAAAATTTCCATTTTCCCATATCCAGCAGTCTTTATTCTGTGCTGCATGTGTATTGCACCAAACCTGTTTTGTATGGTGTGGGACCCAAACTGCTGATACTTTCCCAACTATGATCTTACTAAGACTTGTGTAGTTGTGCATCTTGACTTTCATATTTCCTTAATATCAAAAATTTCATGAGGTTTTATCCACTTGTTTTTAATGTATTAAATCTAGAACCCTCAAACTTCTTCACTCCTATTTAATGTCCTTGTAAAATTAAACTCCTTTTCTGTTTTTTATTTTAAAGAACTCTTCTTGCTTC
This sequence comes from Sphyrna mokarran, assembly GCA_024679065.1. Taxonomy (NCBI): domain Eukaryota; kingdom Metazoa; phylum Chordata; class Chondrichthyes; order Carcharhiniformes; family Carcharhinidae; genus Sphyrna; species Sphyrna mokarran. The sequence continues at coordinate 55,457,595 of JAGIQG010000017.1, read as the reverse complement.
AGGGATGCGGGCAACTTTATACATTTTGGCAGGGTGAATAAGGAGATCGTTATTCCTATGTAAATACGATGGAGGCAGAGGAAATTTGAAATACAAATGTACACAGTTCTGAAAAATAGTGATGCAATTTATATAGCGTTATGACTACTGCCTGAGTGGTCATAACGAAACTCCTTTTCGGCAGAATAGATTTGAAAAGCTTGTCAAACTTGTCCAGGGTCTTAGGTAAACCACATGGAGTCCTGTGCACAGCTATATTATGTTATAGAAAACGTTACGGAGATGCTAGAAAGTAGGAGGATGAGTATATCGAAGTATATAAAATTTTAAAAGGGATTGTTAAAGTAATATGGAGCAATCTAGAACAAGAGGTCACAGGTACAGGTTAGGTGGTAGATTTAAAACTGAGATGAGGAAGGGTGGTGAATTTGTGGAACTCGATGCCCCGTAGCACGGTGGAGTCTGAATCATTGGTTTCAAGAAAGAGGAATAAAAAAGGGAATGAAGAATATGGGGGAACAGATGGGGAGGTGGATTTGAGACCCAAGAAGAGATCAGCTATGATCCGATTGAATGGTGGAGCAGACTTGAAGGCATTTGCCTCCTTCTGCTTCTAATTCCTTTGTTCTAAAAGGCAACAAGATTTACAAAGATGATACCAGGCACTGGACCCATCAAGAAAGATGGAAAAGATTGGGGATCTCCCTCGTGGAGAATTTGATATGAAGGAATATAGTAGCAATGACATAAATGAGACCACCGAAGAAAATTCCTTCTGTTCACCCTTCTATTTGATGTATTTTGCCATCCTCATAATTTTTTTTACCCCTTCATTATTTTCTCTTTAACTAAAAATTCCAAAACATTTCATCTTTCTGTGCATGGGTCTATTAGCCCTTTTCCAGTCCTACACTCACATCCAATCTTAGTCATGCAGTTGAAGATTAGAGACAGTTCATTTGGTTAGGATAAAGGAGATGAGAGGGAATGAGCGGGTTTCACTATATTATGGTGACCAAGAAATTGAAAAAGGAATTGAGAGAAGCCTCAGTGGTTAATGTGGAGAATTTGGTACCACAAGGAGTGGTTGAACTAAATAACATAGATTTCAAGAGAAACTGGATAAGCACATGAAAGGAGTGGAAGGATATTTTTATAGAAAGGATATTTTTAAACTAGAAAGAATGCAGAAAAGATTTATTAGGATGCTACCAGGACTTGATAGTTTGATTACAAGGAGAGGCTGGATAGACTGGAGCTTTTTTCTCTGGAGCGTAGGAGACTGAGGGCTTATCTTATTAGAGGTCTATAAAATAACGAGGGACACATCAGCTAGATAGTCGATATCTTTTCCCAAAGGAGGGCATAGGTTTAAGGTGTCCAGAGGGACAATTTTTTCAGAGGCTGGTGAGTGCCTGAAACAAGCTGCCAGAAGTAGTAATAGAGGTGGGTACAAATTTGTCTTTTAAAAGTCATGTAGATAGTTACATGGGCGATGACAGATACGGGCCAAATACGGGCGCTTGGGACTAGCTTTGGAGTTTTAAAAAAGGGCAGCATGAACAAGTTGGGCTGAAGGGCCTGTCTCCATACTGTAAATCTCTATGATATGTTGGTGGGCTGAGATGAATTAAGGTGGCAGGATGCTTATTTGCATCTTAAATATAGTTGGGTTGGAGAGTCTGTTCTGCACTATAATTTCTGTAAAATCTCTCAGCTTAGCCCACTCAATCTAAATTTTTACCTAAATTTCCACTTTGTTTTTACTAACATTCACCATCTTATCTGTATCCTGTTTTAGCTTCCTTTAATCTTCAATTGTAGACACTGCCTCCTATTCTGATCTCACCAGCTATCCTCCTTCCAGATTTCTATCCCAGTTATTGGTGTACAGTGCACACAAGTGGCAGCATGGACAGGTTGGCCCAAAGAGCTTGTTTCCAGGCTGTAAACCTCTGACTGTTAAGTGGCCTCCAAACAGTCCCAGTGGATTACCACATGAAACAGCCTGGGAAATAAAACCCTAAACCCTTCTTGATGCCTCCCTTCTAATCAGTTTTAATCTATTCCATTATCCTCCCTCTGATCTCAAACTCCTTCATGATTTTCTTTTCATCTTTAAATAAAGATCACAAAATGTTAGAGTCAATCCATTGGCTCCTCTCAGTTTTGCAATCGTGTGTCATTGAGGGATCAAAGAATAAATTCATTTGGTTAGAATTAATATATAATAAACAAGCTGTTCCCTGAATAGATATCTAGAGCAGGCCACCAAATAGTGGGCAGGACAGGAGGAGAAAATGTGCAGAAAAATTATAAACAGTTGCAGTTAAAAGAGAATAGTGATAATGAGGAGCTTCAATTCTGTTAATATCGACTGAGCTGGAGTGGGCGTGTGAACGCATGCCAAGTGTCAGGACGAGTGTGTGAGCGCATCTGTCTTCCTTGTCGGCACCGCACCCCATTCCCATCAGCCCCCCTTCCCCCTCCCACCCCGCCATCAGCGTGCCCCCCCCCCCCCCACGTCTGTTTCTCCTTCCTCAGTTCATCCCTTTTAACCCCCCCTCCCTGTACCCCTTGGGATCCCCCCTCTCACTCTAACATGTTTTGATTTGGCTCGTTCTGTTCCTCCTGCTCCTCTGTTCTATTCCGTTGTTAATTCAGCTCCTGGTTTGGAATTAGGTATATGTTAAAAAAATCAATGTTCAAATTAAAAAAGCATTCCCTGGATCGGGTGCCATGCCTTATGAGGACAGGTTGAGGGGGCTCAGCCGTTTCTCCTTGGAGAGACGAAGGATGAGGGCTGACCAGTAAGGTGTATAAGATGATAGAGATATAGATTGGGTGGATTCTCAGAGACTTTTTCCCAGGGTTGAAATGGCTGCCACAAGAGGTACAAAGGAGACGTCAGGGGTAAGTTTTTCACTCAGAGGATGGTGGGTGTGTGGAATGAGCTGCTGGCAGTGGTGGTGGAGAAGGATTCGATAAAGTCTTTTAAGAGACTTTTAGGTAAGTACATGGAACTTAATAAGATAGAGGGTTATAGGTAAGCCTAGTAATCTCTAGTAGGACATGCTCGGCACAACTTTGTGGGCTGAAGGGCCTGTATTGTGTTGAAGTTTCTCTGTTTCTATGTCTAGAGGTAACAAAGGGTGAATGGGAGTTCCAGCAGCATCTGAGTTAAGACACAAAGTTACAGAGATGGAATTAAGCAGTCTCAGACTGCTAGGGTCAACCAAGACGCAGGATCATGAACAGTCTGGCTTAATTTGTTACCATGGACAGAGCTCAAGTCAAACAGGACTGAAAACAATGGTTTTAGCCCTCCCAATATTAAAACAGAGGAAATTTCAGCTCATCCAGTACAATGGTTAGCACTGCTGCCTCACAGTGCTAAGGACCCCAGGTTCAATTCCAACCTCAAGTCACTGTCTATGGGGAGTTTGCACATTCTCCCCATGTCTGCATGGGTTTTCTCCCACAGTCAAAAGATGTGTGGGTTAGATGGACTGACCAGGGGAATTTTTTTATTCGTTTGTGAAATATCAGCATCGCTGGCTGGCCAGCATTTATTGTAAGAAGTCTCACAACACCAGGTTAAAGTCCAACAGGTTTACTTGACAGCACAAGCTTTCAGAGTGCTGCTCCTTCATTGTGAGTGAGGACTTGTGTTCACAAACAGGTCATATGTCGACATAAACTCAATTTACAAGATAATGGTTGGAATGTGAGTCTTTACAAGTAATCAAGTCTTAAAGGAACAGATAATGTGAGTGGAGAGAGGGTTAAGCAGAAGTTAGAGATGTGTATTATGTCCAGACAGGATAGTTGGTGAGATATTGCAAGTATCTGGCAACACCAATTTTAAATCCAATCAATTTTAAATCAATTTTAATCAATTTAGCCTTCGTCAGGGCTACAAAGGCTGAAAGCTAACAGATTTACTATCAAATAAATCAGTTGGACTTAAAATTGGTGTTGCCAGACTCTTGCTGAGTTTACCCCAGTCTAACGCCGGCATCTCTACATCATGAGATATTTCAAGCCCAGGCAAGTCATAGTTACAGATAGTGCAATATGAACCCAAGATCCCGGTTGTGCATTCCCGTAACAAGGCACATTTACCAAGGCTAATCTGCCTAACCTGTACAGATTTAGACACTAAAGGGAAGGTGATGGTGTAGTAGTATTACCACTAAAATATCAACCCAGAAATTCAGCTCATGCTCTGGGGACCCAGTTTGGAAACCTGCAAATGATGGAATTTGAATTCAGTGCAAAAAGCAAACTGAAATTAAGAATCTACTGATGACCGTGAAACCAGTGTCAATTGTAAGAAAAACCATCTGGTTCAGTGAAATACTTCTAGTAAGGAAATCTGCCGTCCTTATTTGGTCTGGCCTGCATGTAACTCCAAATCCACAGCACTGAGGTGACTTGGCTGCTCTTGGGCAATAGGAATGAGCAATAAATGTTGCCGTGATATGGAGATGCTGGCATTGGGCTTACAGTCCAACGGCGTAAGTACTCCCCCAGAGCAGAGAGGCTATAACATCTCCAGAGCCTTCAACGTGTCATTGACGAGAAAGAATATCTCGCCAAGGCCGTCCCCAGTACTAGATGGGAATAGGGTGAGGGATAGAGCCTGGCTGTGTAAGATGCTGTTTTGGAGAGTTAGTACAAACTCGGGCTGAATGGCAAAGAAAGAACAAAAATCACTATAGCACAGGAACAGGCCTTTCGATCCTCCAAGCCTGCACCGATCATGTGTTCCTAACTAAACCATCCGTTTGTATCCCTCTATTCCCAGTCTGTTCCTCCATCACCCATCTATCTGAATAAGTCTTAAACAATCCCAGCGTGTCTGCCTCAACCACCTTGCTTGGTGGTGCATTCTAGGTTCCCACCACTCTCTGTATAACATACCGCGTATCCATATTGAACCTTGTTCCCCTCACCTTGAACTTGTGACCCCTTGTGTTTGTTATTTCTGACCTATGGGAAAAGCTTCCAACTGTTCATCGTATCTATGCCCTTTATAATTTTATAAACTTTTATTAGATTGCCCCTCAACCTCTGTCTTTCCAGGGAGAACAGCCCTAGTTTATTCAATCTCACCTCATAACTAAGCCCCTCCATACCAGGCAACATCCTGATAAACCTTTTCTGCATCTCTTTAAAGCCTCCATGTCCTCCCGGTAGTGTAGCGACCAGAACTGGACACAATATTCCAGATGTGGCCTAAACGACATTCTATATAACTGCAACATTACATGCCCACTTTTATACTCGATGCCCCATCCAATAAAGGCAAACATGTCCTATGCCTTCTTCAGCACCTTTTCCACCTGTGCTGCCACCTTTAAGAATCTGTGAACTTGCACATCCAGATCCGTCTGTTCGATGTTCCTCACGGTTCTGCCATTTATTGTATAGCTCCCCTCTACATTAGATCTATCAAAATGCATCACTTTGCATTTATCTGGATTAAATTCCATCTGCCATTTCTCCATCCAATTTTCCAGCCTGTCTATATCCTGTATTCTCTGACAATGTTCATCACTATCCGCAACTCCAGCAATCTTTGTGTTGTCCGCAAACTTACTAATCAGACCAGCTATACCTTCTTTCAAATCATTTATATTTATCACAAACAGCAGAGATCCCAGTACAGAGTCCAGTGGAACACCACTAGTCACAGACCTGCAATCAGAAAAAGACCCCTCCACTGCTATCCTCTGTCTTCTATGGCCAAGATGTGGAGATTCCGGTGTTGGACTGGGGTAAACACAGTAAGAAGTGTGACAACACCAGGTTAAAGTCCAACAGGTTTATTTGATAGTAAACCCACAAGCTTTTGGGGTTTGCCCCTTTGTCAGTGAGTCAACTCTCCACTCACCTGACAAAGGGGCAAACCCCAAAAACTTGTGGGTTTACTATCAAATAAACTGATGGACTTTAACCAGGTGTTGTCAGACTTCTTACTGTGGCAAGCCAGTTCTGTAGTCATCTGGCAAGTTCACCTTTGATCCTGAGAGATTTAACCTTTTGCACCAGCCTGCCATGAGGGACCTTGTCAAATGCTTTACTGAAATCCACGTAGATGACATCCAAGGCCCTTCCCTCGTCAATCATTTTTGTCACCACCTCAAAAAACTCAACCAAATTTGTGAGGGGTGTAGGGTCCTGGGATGGATATAGAGATATAGTGAGGGGTGCAGGGTCCTGGGATGGATATAGAGGATATAGTGAAGGGTACAGGGTCCTGGGATGAATATAGAGGATATAGTGAAGGGTACAGGGTCCTGGGATGGATATAGAGGGTATAGTGAGAGGTACAGGGTCCTGGGAAGGATATAGAGGGTATAGTGAGGGGTACAGGGTCCTGGGATGGATATAGAGAGTATAGTGAGGGGTGCAGGGTCCTGGGATGGATATAGAGGATATAGTGAAGGGTACAGGGTCCTGGAAGGATATAGAGGATAGTGAGGGGTACAGGGTCCTGGGATGGATATAGAGGGATATAGTGAGGGGTGAGGGTCCTGGAGGATATAGAGGATATAGTGAGGTACAGGGTCCTGGGATGGTATAGAGAATAGTGAGGGGTGCAGGGTCCTGGATGGATATAGAGAGTATAGTGAAGGGTGCAGGGTCCTGGGAAGGATATAGAGGTATATGTAGGGTACAGGGTCCTGGGTTGGATATAGAGGTATAGTGAGGGGTGCAGGGTCCTGGGAAGGATATAGAGGATATAGTGAGGGGTACAGGGTCCTGGGATGGATATAGAGAGTATAGTGAGGGGTGCAGGGTCCTGGGATGGATATAGAGAGTATAGTGAAGGGTGCAGGGTCCTGGGAAGGATATAGAGGGTATAGTGAGGGGTACAGGGTCCTGGGATGGATATAGAGGATATAGTGAGGGGTGCAGGGTCCTGGGAAGGATATAGAGGATATAGTGAAGGGTACAGGGTCCTGGGAAGGATATAGAGGATATAGTGAGGGGTACAGGGTCCTGGGATGGATATAGAGAGTATAGTGAGGGGTACAGGGTCCTGGGATGGATATAGAGAGTATAGTGAGGGGTGCAGGGTCCTGGGATGGATATAGAGGATATAGTGAGGGGTACAGGGTCCTGGGATGGATATAGAGGATATAGTGAAGGGTACAGGGTCCTGGGATGGATATAGAGGGTATAGTGAGGGGTGCAGGGTCCTGGGATGGATATAGAGGATATAGTGAGGGGTGCAGGGTCCTGGGAAGGATATAGAGGATATAGTGAGGGGTACAGGGTCCTGGGAAGGATATAGAGGGTATAGTGAGGGGTACAGGGTCCTGGGATGGATATAGAGAGTATAGTGAGGGGTGCAGGGTCCTGGGATGATATAGAGGATATAGTGAAGGGTACAGGGTCCTGGGAAGGATATAGAGGATATAGTGAGGGGTACAGGGTCCTGGGATGGATATAGAGAGTATAGTGAGGGGTGCAGGGTCCTGGGATGGATATAGAGGATATAGTGAAGGGTACAGGGTCCTGGGATGGATATAGAGAGTATAGTGAGGGGTGCAGGGTCCTGGGATGGATATAGAGAGTATAGTGAAGGGTGCAGGGTCCTGGGAAGGATATAGAGGGTATAGTGAGGCGTACAGGGTCCTGGATTGGATATAGAGGGTATAGTGAGGGGTGCAGGGTCCTGGGAAGGATATAGAGGATATAGTGAAGGGTACAGGGTCTTGGGAAGGATATAGAGGATATAGTGAGGGGTACAGGGTCCTGGGATGGATATAGAGGGTATAGTGAGGGGTGCAGGGTCCTGGGATGGATATAGAGGGTATAGTGAGGGGTGCAGGGTCCTGGGAAGGATATAGAGGATATAGTGAAGGGTACAGGGTCTGGGAAGGATATAGAGGATATAGTGAGGGGTACAGGGTCCTGGGATGGATATAGAGAGTATAGTGAGGGGTGCAGGGTCCTGGGATGGATATAGAGGATATAGTGAAGGGTACAGGGTCCTGGGATGGATATAGAGAGTATAGTGAGGGGTGCAGGGTCCTGGGATGGATATAGAGAGTATAGTGAGGGGTACAGGGTCCTGGGAGGATATAGAGGATATAGTGAAGGGTACAGGGTCCTGGGATGGATATAGAGAGTATAGTGAGGGGTGCAGGGTCCTGGGATGGATATAGAGAGTATAGTGAAGGGTACAGGGTCCTGGGAAGGATATAGAGAGTATAGTGAGGGGTACAGGGTCCTGGGATGGATATAGAGGATATAGTGAAGGGTACAGGGTCCTGGGATGGATATAGAGAGTATAGTGAGGGGTGCAGGGTCCTGGGATGGATATAGAGGATATAGTGAGGGGTACAGGGTCCTGGGATGGATATAGTGAAGGGTACAGAGTCCTGGGATTGATATAGAGAGTATAGTGAAGGGTACAGGGTCCTGGGATGGATATAGAGAGTATAGTGAGGGGTACAGGGTCCTGGGATGGATATAGAGAGTATAGTGAAGGGTACAGGGTCCTGGGATGGATATAGAGAGTATAGTGAGGGGTACAGGGTCCTGGGATGGATATATTTACCCTGCCAATCCCTCCAACCCAAGTGAAGTAACAAGCTGCAGCATCAGTGCTTGCTAATGCTATTTTGTGAATCTGTTTTGCAGGGTGTGTTTAACATGGTTGTGGAGGTTCCTCGCTGGACCAACGCCAAAATGGAGGTAAGGTTCATATTTTGCCCAGATGCCTTTGCGTATTCAACTGTAACAGTTTTCTCAAAACTTTATAATTTATTACACTCCTAAAGCTATTCACTCTATCAATCATTATGGATAGTATTGAATTTATTTTAAATTAATCTTCTCTGTCATTTTCACCTTGAAGGATGACCATGTTAATTCTGTGTTGGTTGGTTGGGTATATGGGGGTGACTCTTAAGACTGATCTGTGCCGGAAGGTTCTGCTGTAACTAGGGCAGATTGCCTTAGGTGATTGTGATTTGGGTTTCTGTATCAGAATTTCTCTCGATACACGGTCTCTCTATCTGTGCTTTTGAAGGGAGCTGCGCTGTTTGCCACATCCCAGCACTCAAAGTCAAAACTCCTAAAGAAGCATCAGGGTGTTCCTCCAGCAACTGACCATTATGAGAACACACCCCAAATTAAAGCTCTCCAGAGAAGGTTGGCTGTGTTGAGTGAATGCCGGGCATTTGGGTTACTTATTAATTTCAAGCAAGTTTTGTGCTTATATTTCTAATGGAGTTGCCCTCCTTACACATCATGACCAAAAATGGACATCCCCTCAACTTCCTCCATTCTGCTGTTATCTTGTATCTCTGCTGCTCTCTCCCTCCTGTTCTGGCTGGAATCCTCCAGTTCAACTGTATCCTCCAGTGCGCTCTCCCTCATTTCTGGGAGTAGAGAGCGAGAGAGGAAGGTTAACTGAACAGTGGTGTTGGGGAGAACAAGTCAGCTGTATTTTGGGGAGAAATATGGCAACTGTAATAAAACTGGGTTTGTAAAGAATCAAGGATCGCGGATAGTGAGGAGCATTGTCAAGCGATGCAGCAGGACATAGATAGGCTGGTAGCTTGGGCAGATAGATGGCAGATGGAATTCAATCCTGATAAATGCGAAGTGATGCATTTCGGGAGAAAGAATGTAGCAGGGAGGTATATGATAAAGGGTAGACCTGTTAAAAGTATAGAAACGCGGAGGGACCTGGGGGTGCAGGTGCACAAGTCTCTGAAGGTGGCAGAGCAAGTGGAGAAGGTTGTGAAGAAAGCATATGGTATGCTAGCCTTTGTAGGAAGGGGTATAGAGTACAAGAGCTGGCCTTTAATGTTGCAGTTGTATAAAACGTTGGTTAGACCTCATTTGGAATACTGCGTCCAGTTCTGGTCGCCTTACTACCGGAAGGACGTGGAGACTCTGGAGAGAGTGCAGAGGAGGTTTACCAGGATGCTGCCTGGTATGAAAGGTCTGAGTTACGAGGAGAGGTTAGGCAAATTGGGACTGTTTTCCTTAGAAAGACGTAGACTTAGAGGAGATCTAATAGAGGTGTACAAGATTATGAGGAGTATAGATAGAGTAAACAGGGTTAAGCTTTTTCCTAGGATGGACTCAAATAGCACAAGGGGTCATGGGCTTAGGGTGAGGGGGGTAAGGTATAATTTGGATGCTAGAGGGAGTTTTTTCACACAGAGTGGTGGGGGTATGGAATGCGCTGCCAAGTAAAATGGTGGAGGCAGGCACTCTGGAGTTATTTAAGAGATATTTAGATGGGCACATGAACAGAATGGGAATGGAGGGGTATAGAAAACTGATTTAAAATAGGGATCATGAGTCTTGGGCGTTCCCTGGGAAGTGTGTAATTTGTCGATGGTATTAATGTACTTGTTTTTATCCTATAGGTACTTTGGTTTGCCTTGTTGTCTAACGAGGGGCATACACGCGATGGGTCGTGAGAGGGCTGCTCTTAGATTTTTCGAGAGTATCCTAGTGCTTCACGTCATTAGTGTATGCTTGACCTGGATTATTTGATGGGCAACACGACAGCTCAGTGACTACCGCTGTGCTCTGCAGATACATGGATTTGGGCCTGTGTCTGTGAGAGTTTGCGCATTCTCCCCGTGCTTGCGTGGGTTTTCTCCGGGTGCTCTGGTTTCCTTCCACGTCCCAAAGATGTGCTCTTAGGCTAATTGGCAGAACAAATTCTCCCTAAATTGTCTCAAATTTGGTTTCAATGTATAGATCTATAAACATAAACAGGGATCACAGATAGAAGTGGGAACATCAGGGTGGCGGCGCAGGCTCGTTGGGCCGAAAGGCCTGTTCCCCGTGCTGTTTTGTTCTTTGATGTAAAACCAAGTTAACCAAGAGTGTAGCTGGCAAACAGTAAATGGAAATGATAAACCTGCTTTCTTGTGCTGGTGCCCAGTGTCAGCACTTGAGACAGTATTCAGAGCATCAAATAGTGAAACATTGTGAAATCGCGTTGAAATTTCAGCGTGTTACCTCTTTAGCAGCTGTTAGCACAGTCTCTCCTGCCCCTCAGCTCTGCCCTCTTTGCCACACCCTGCAATGTGCCCTTTGCCCTGCTGTGTGGCAGCTTCTCTTCAAACACCAACCAGCCACAAGCTTGTTTGTTTAGAGTGGATCCCCATGGTTACCACTGCCTATTCCTCTCTCCCTCTTCTCCCAGAAGTCCTCCCACTTCCTCTGGCCATACAACTTGCTTCTGATGCTAGTATTCATTTCCAGAGGCTGCCTCTTTCCCTGCCAAGCTTCTCTCCTTACTGCACATCATAAAATCCATACTGTACAGCAAGAGGTCATTCAGCCCATCAAGCCTGCACCAACAACAATCCCACCCAGACCCTATCCCCGTAACTTCACATATTTGCCCTGCTAATCTTCCTGACACCAAGGGAGATTTTATTACAACCAAAGGGAGATCGAAGCACCAGAGAAAACCCACACAGTTACAGGGTGAACGTGCAAACTCCACACACAGTCTCCCAAGGCTGAAATTGAACTGGGTTGTGATGTTGTGAGGCAGCAGTGCTAGCTTCTGTGCTACCCATGTGTCCAGATCCCCTTGGTCACTCACCCTGCTGTACCCTATAAGCTGAGCAGACCGTGGACAGGATATGAGGGTAGAGGGTACATCTCGCAGAGTGTAAAGGGACAGCGTATTGGTGCAGTTGTTACCTGTACAGCATTATGATGGGTCAGGAGCTGGAAATATTGAGGCTGCACAGAGAGGATTTTCAACAGGAAATGTAACTGAATATTGCATTTCTGCACTTTCAGATTGCAACAAAAGAGCCACTGAACCCAATCAAGCAGGATGTTAAGAAAGGAAATATGCGATACGTGGCGAATGTTTTCCCTCATAAGGGTTATATTTGGAACTATGGGGCCCTTCCACAGGTGAGTAGTGAATGTGGTTCCAATCACAGCAACACTTTGCTGATTACACTGACTTTGTTTCATTTCTGAGAGGTCAGTTTCAAAGATGAATCAAACAGAGACTGATTCCTACATTGACTTGAAAGAATCCGGATTCTAGTTTTGAGACCACGTTCTTATAGAAGAGCACTCCAGAGAGCAATACAGGCAGCATGTTGCTCCGAATTGCAAAAAGCTACAAGGTTTTTGGAAATAGAAAATAGCATTCTCTTTCTTAAGGAAAAGCCTCTGCTGGTTAGTGATTGGCAGTAATCGTTTCACTACAGCTGATGAAATAAGTCAGCAATGTCAATCCAAAATAGCCATTGTTCTGCTATATCTGAAATTTCCTTTCCCTTTTCAATTGCTGTTGTCACTGAAAATGTTTGATTTTTGTTTTCTTTTACCTGCTGAGAATTACCAGGATCTGAACTTGGGCAGCAGTGACTATGGGATCCACATCCCCAATATATACACACTGCCCAACCATCAACACTATCTCTCTCCCTGATCACTGCCCTGCTGTTGGACCAGATTATTAGCAACCTTGGTGCGTGGTATTTATTTGATCTTGTTTATTCTTTTATGGGATGTGGGCATTGCTGCTTGGGCCAGCATTTATTGCCCAACCCTTATTGCTTTTGCAAAGGTAGCAGTGAGCTGCCGCCTTGAACTGCTGTACCCATGTGGTGTAGATACAGTGCTGTTAACGAGGGAGTTCCAGCATTTGGAACCAGTGATAGTGAAGGAACAGCTTCTGAACACAAATCTCCACAATCACTGTTGTATTACTCTTTAAAGCTATTTGAAGGATAGAATTGAAGGCAATCTTTACATTCTTTTGTCAGCATTTATTTAGAAAGACACACGTGGCAGACATGCACCTTCTAACACTTCAGTCTGTGATTACTCTTCTATGTTAAATAGTTCAGTCTTTTTATTTTTGTGACAGTTCAATCTGCTTTTTTTTTTTAAAAAGGACAACATCTCACTCTTTTTGTAAACCAGTTAAACCCAATCAAACAAACTGAGGGACAAAGTAACAGGGGCAGTTCCTTAAAGGGACGTGGCCTTCAACGGAAATAAATCACAAATTAAACTTAAAACATCAAACTAGAATGTGATTAAAGGCATCGATAAGGCCCCCTACTCAGTGGTGTCGATGGTCGTGCTGTCTCTCCACATGGCGTAGAGATGCCGGCGTTGGACTGGAGCAAGCACAGTAAGAAGCCTGACAACACCAGGTTTAAATCCAACTAATTTATTTGATAGTAATTCCACTAGCTTTCAACCCTATGGTCTTCGTCAGGTGAATGAGGTGTTCTGGACTTCCAACAGCGCGCACAGCAGTCTGTGCTCTTATGTGTGCTGTTGGAGTCCAAAACATCTCATTCACCTGACGAAGACCATACGGTGGAAAGCTTGTGAGTTTACTATCAAATAAATTGGTTGGATTTAAACCTGGCATTGTCAGGCTTCTTTCTGTCTCTCCACCTGGTCACATGGAGTCACGCAGAGAGACAAAGAGTGGGGTCAGAATCTCCAGGTTAATGCCCATTACCTGTGTACAGTGATATACAATTGGTAACTCTCACCTCCCAATTCTACACAGGGATGTTACCCATTGCCCACAGAGACACTCCATTTCGATGCATCTGTTGCTGAAATCACGTCTCTGTGACTTTTTCTATCCGCATTGGATGATTTCAGCGTGCTCCTGGGGTCACCTTCCCAGCAGACTGAGCCCATCCATAAATCCGATTCCTCACTCGCATCCCGTCCCAGTTCACCTGTCTCCCCTGTGCGTGCTGACTCACATTGACGCCTAGTCCAGCAACACCTTTTCATTCTTTGGGTTGTGGGTGTCACTGGCAAGGCCAGTATTTGTCCATTCCTAATTGCCCTTGAAGTGAGTGGCTTGCTGGGCCATTTCAAAGAGCAGTTAAAAGGCAACCAAATTGCTGTGGGTCTGCAGTCACCCAGGCCGGGTAAGAAGAGCAAACTTCTTTCCCTAAAGATGGATCAGATGGGTTTTACAACAATCAATAATAGTGTTTACTGAGACCACTTTCTAATACAAATTTTTATGGCATTTAAATTTCACTGACTGCTACAGTGGGATTTGAACCCCTATCCCCACAGCATTAGCATGAGCCTCTGGATTACTAACCCAGTGACTTTACACTATCCCACCATCCTCATGTTCAAATCTGTCTATTCCTCTCCATCTCTGTCTGTAGTATCCTCCACAATTGCATACAAACCCTACAGTGCAGGAGGTGGCCATTCAGCCCATCAAGTCTGCACCAATCAATCATAACCCATGCATTTAGCCTAGCTAGTCCCCCTGATACTAAGGGGCAATTTAACATAGCCAGTCCACCTAACCTGCACATCTTTGCAACTCACTAACTTTGTCCATTACGCTCTGACCACTTGTGCATCTCCCTTTGCTCATGATGCCTACGTTCCCACCACCAATGAGGATTCACACTCTTCTATTCTCTCTCAACTTTTTCACTTCCAACTCTTCCTTTCAATCTTCCTTCAAATTTACTTCTTTGATTCTTGTTAACCAGTTTAAAATTTCCTTTCTCCCTCGAGTGCCTGAAGTGCTGTGGATTATTGATTCAATGTTAAAGATATGATGAAAGTTGCCATTGATGGCAGGGTGTGAAGTGGACTTTGCTCCGTTATCAGAGACAGTTTACTCTTAGTCTGCCGAGCTGTGATGTGGAGGGTTTGCGTTGTCTGTTTGCCTTGGGCTAAAATTCTACCCTGAGTTGGCAGGACGTTGAACCCAGAAGCAAAGCTGACTAACATTGTTAGTAAAACTCCCTGTCGCAGGGAGCAATCATTAGCTTCATATGCTGATACATTTTGAAGCATTTATAATATCAGTTTATTGATTTTGTTGTTTTACCAGGAACTGTTTTTTGGATAATTGTGCCATGTCACCGTGCTTCAGTTTAGTTTCAACATAATTTTTGACCTTTGGGCTATAAAACAACCTGACAGGAATCCTGATCTCGATTGAACACCCTACTCGATTACAGGTTTCATGTCCTTTCAAATCAGGCTTTTAGCCAACATTGATAATCACAGTTAGATATTTACACTCTGTCCCCAATCGTGATGGCAGGCTCAATGGTCAGGTCAAACGTGGAGTCTCCATGAGCTGAGGGTGCTCTTTGGATTGGGGGAAACACAATGTTCACCACACTATAGGAAGGAAGAGTGTGATTGCACCAGAAAAGTTGCAGAGGAGATTCACCAGGGTGTTGCCTCTGGGCTGGAGCGTCTCAGCTATAAAGAGAGGTGGATAGGGAGATTGTTTTCCTTAGAGCAGAGAACGCTGAGAGGGGGTGTCTGACAGAGGTGTTTAAAATCATGAGGGATATAGATGGGAACTTTCCCCATGGTAGAGGGGTCAATAATCAGGGGGCGTAGATTTAAGATTCGGGGGGAAATAAGATTCGGGGGAGATTTGGGGGGAAATAAAAGCAAAAGCAGCACTGACCAAGTATCATCTAGACTCAAAACGTTGACTCTATTCTCTCCCCGCAGATGCTGTCAGACCTGCTGAGATTTTCCAGCATTTTCTGTTTTTGTTTCAGATTCAGAGGGAATTTGAAGAAGAAAGCTTTTTCACCCAGAAGGTGGTGAGAATCTGGAACTCACTGCCTGAAAGACTGGTAGAGGCAGGAACCCTCACAGCATTCAAGAACAATAAGAAGTCTCTCAACACCAAGTTAAAGTTCAACAGGTTTATTTGGTAACACGAGCTTTTGGAGCGTTGCACCTTTTCAGGTGAGTCCTGATGAAGGACCGAGACTCTGAAAGTTCATGCTACCTAATCTGTTGGACTATAACTTGGTGTTGTGAGACTTCTTAATTGTCCATTGCTGTCCAACACCAGCATCTCCATTTCATGGCTACCACCAACATTTAAGAAGCATTTAGATGAGCATTTGAAACACCATAGGATACAATGCTACGAACAAGTGCTGGAAAATGGGATTAGAACTGATCATTGAATCCTGCAGTGCAGAAGGTGGTCACTTAGCCCATCGAGTTTGCACCGACCACAATCCCAACCAGGCCCTATTGCCATAACCCCGTGCATTTATCCTAGCTAGTCCCCCTCACACTAAGGATCAATTTATCATGGCCAATCATTTAACCTTGGACTGTGAGAGGAAACCAGAGTATTCAGAGTAGACCCATGCAGACTCCGCAAAGACAACGACCCAAGCCAAGAATAGAACCCAAAGTCCCTGGCATTGAGGCAGCAGTGCTTGCCACTGTACCACCCTCGGTGATAGGTGCTTAAAGGACAGCACATACGTGATGGGCTGAAGGATCGCTTTCTGGACTGTAGAACTCTATGGGTCTCTCGCGCTCTGTCTGTAACTCCGATTGTGTTCTTGTTTGTACAGACTTGGGAAAACCCAGATCACAAAGATGAATCAACCGGATGTCGTGGAGACAATGATCCTATTGATGTGTGCGAAATTGGAACCAAGGTATCATTATGCCTTTGCTAACGTTCAGTGAATGCGTTTAGAAACACAGTTGGTTATAATATTGTTGGTGTGATTTGCTGCGGGAAAAGTGGCGTCTCTATAATTTGATCCTTGGGCTGAGTTGCAGAAGGGAGATTGCGTTCCAAAAATTGAATGTCTCTGGGGCAAACGTAAAGATGTGTGTTAGAGAGTCCTGACTAGGATAGCGTCACAACGGAGCTCAGTTCTGTTCTTTGTTCAGGCCCACACGTTAGGCTGGAGATGGCAGTCAGGTTTATTCGTCCAGGAATACAGAGGCTGATTGTACCAGTTGAATCGATGCTCTGACAGACCGGGTTGTCTCAACACAGACAGGACTCTTTGTCCAAAGTGTTTACTCATTAACCTGTGTCGACTTGTCATTTGCCCGAGGGGGTCTGAGCAGAGAGGAACAATTCCTTAATTTCTGTGTGGGGTGTGATTATGAAAGTTGCCCAACACACTCCCATTGTCATGTTAACACAGGCCATCTGGGCAGTGTCGGGTCACCAGGAACAGCTGGTCAGAGCTTAATTTGCCTTCAGGTGAGGATCTGTGGTGTTGGTTGTCTCATTGTGCCAGGTCAAGTACAGCTGGCACACAGCAGATGCTCGGTGTCGTTGCAGGATCAGGCAAACTGCTGCCGCCCCACACTTCCCTGAAATGTCACTCACCCTCTCTCGCCCAGAATGGAGACAACTAAAACCCTCGATTGGTGATCACTCATCCCCAAAAAGTCCACACAAGAAAACCAATGCACAAGATTTTACTTTTTTAAAACTTTTATTGTAAGAAACCAATTAAAACTAGCATAATCTAAACCCTGATTAACATGTGAAAGATACTTCAAACTTTACCCACTTCCAAACTGCCTTTATTGTCCTACCATTCGAGCTACTTCTCCCTAAACATTCTATAATATCTTAGATTGGGAAACAATCCAAACAAGAAAGCTGTAACAGTTACCTGACTGGGGAGTTCTCTTCAGGTATTTAATTGTTTCATTTGTAACTGCATTTTTGCCAATCCAATTGGCTATTATTTTGGAGAACTAGGGACCCGGGTTCCATTCCGGCTTTGGGTGATTGTCTGAGGAGTTTGTACATTCTCCACGAGTCTGTGTGGATTTCCTCTGCGTACTCTAGTTTCCTCCCCCAGTTCAAAACTTAGCCATACTAAATTGTCGATTAATGCCAGGGCGATTAGCAGGGTAAATAAATAGGGTTATGGGATAGGGCCTGCGTGGGATTGTTGTTGATACATGCTCATTAGGCCTTCTGTGTTGTAGGGCTTCTATGATTCCAACTTAGTCCTCAGATATCTCTTGCAGCTTCAAATTGTGTTGTTATCTTAACTATACCTGCTTCCATCATCTTGGCAAATGCATTCAACTTTGATTTCCCTTCCAATTCCCACTTTGAAACTTTACAATACCCCTCCTGGTTCAATGACCTATTTCTCTTTTCACCTTTAAAGTCTCCAATTCCAAATTAATCAAGGAATTGTTCCTATAATATACTGCAAAAGAATCCCAATTGTGGTAAGAAAACGTTTCAAGATAAACAGTAGATTAGTCCAATAACTTGAAACAATCCCCTCAACTGTATTTTGCAATTTAATTGTACAGAAAGGTTTGAAATCCTTAAAATTATGAATCAAATGTTTTGTGATGATTTTAAATAAAATAAAGGTTTATTAAGCAGTAAAATAAACGGCCATAAAATAAATTAAAATCACTCTTAACTAAGACACAGGCTATGTACAATATCTGTAACCTTATACCTTGTTGCAAACAACATTTATTGCTCTATTTTCAGAGCTAATTATCCCCAAATGTTCCACAAAATCTTAGAGAGTTTTTAAAAACTATAACAAAAATCCAGCAACAGTTACCACACCAGGTAGATATATCTCTTTGGGTTTGTTTCTGCGGTAAAACAAGTAGCTTGTTTCTCAAGAAAGGTTTCTTTTCAGAGCTGGTTTGCTTGCAGTTAAACAGCCATTCCCACTGAGGCCGTGGTCTGAGACAGCTTTTCTTGTGTAGGTTTCATCCTCCCCTGATGTAAAGTTTTTCTTTGACCTTTTCTGAACAAAAGTCCCAATTACCTTCATGCAATTACTACCTAATGTAATTACCTACATTTTGTGAGCTGGCCTTTTAGAATCTAAATGTAAAGTTCACACCTTGTTGCTGCCTTTGAGCCTCTAACACCTTATTCAAATTCTTTATCTTTTGTTCCCTATTGTTACCAGCTTGTCTTGGATAAACAGCTATTTATGATGTTGCTGGACTCATCAACGTATAAACTGGTTCCATACCCTACCTGTACACAGATTACATTTTCTAATAGTTCTTAAAAATGTATAACCAGCAGAAAACATCCCAATTTATTGACCTTCCTTGATATTCTACTGTCATCCATAGATTTTTCTGACAAAATAAGAAGGTGTATTTCACTTAAATAGTTGATGCAACAAAAACATTCCCCATAGTTAGAAGTATTCATCACTTTGTGCACAGGCATAGTATCACATCTGATCTTAGTCTTGCTAACTCCACTTTTGTTTTGTAGTGTATCTCACGTCACATCGAATTGTTGTACTGCCTGAGTTGCATTCACCCACAATAATATTCCCTGCAAAAGTCTCTAGGTGTGATTACCACTGATGTGTCTATCTATTAACCCTCTTGCATTTGGGTCATGGCACCAAATCCATACGCTTCCTTCTCCACCCTCTATAAATGGTTTGGTGGTCTCTAGCAATATTTAAACAGCAGCAATAGATTTTGTCCAGTCTACATTCCCTCACTCTTTTGTAAGATATTAGCAGAAACATATGCCATTTGACCCATCGACTCTGCTCCGCTGTTCAGTGAGATCATGACTGCTCTGATATGACACGGTAGCACAGCGGGTTAGCACTGCTGCTTCACTGCTCCAGGGTGCTGGGTTCGATTCCGGGCTTGGGTCGCTGTCTGTATGGAGTTTGCACGTTCTCCTCATGTCTATGTGGGTTTCCTCTGGGTGCTCCGGTTTCTTCCCACAGTCCAAAGATGTGCGGGTTAGATTGATTGGCCTCGCAAAGAAGTTGCCCCATAGTATCCATAGGTTGGAGGGATTAGTGGGTATAATTTGTAGGGATATTGGGGGTAGGGCCTGGGTGGGATTGTGATTGGTGCAGACTCGATGGGCTGAAGGGCTTCTTTCAGCACTGTAGGGTTCTATGATTCTATAATCCTCAAATCTACTTTCTTGCCTGATCCCCATAGCTCTTCATTCCCTTACTGATTAAAACTCTGTCTACCTTAGCTTTGAATATACTCAACAGCCCATCTCAATGCAACAAGAAATTCTTCCTCATCTCAGTCTTAAATGGATGACCTCTTACTCTGAGATTCTGTCCTCTGAGTCTTGACTGTCCCACAAGGGGAAACAACTTCTCAACATCTAGCCTGTCAAGCCCTTAAGAATCCCGTGTGTCTAAACAAGATCACCTCTCATTCTTCTAAAGTCCAACAAGTAGAGGCCCAACCTACTAACCTCCCCTCGTAAGAAAATATCTCCATATTCAGGATTAATCTAGTGAATCTTCTGTGAATAACCTTCAATGCCAGTATATCTTTCCTTAGATAAAGGGACAAAAACATTTTAACAGTATTCCAGGCATGGTCAAACTAGTGCCTTGTATAGTTCTGGCAAAGCTTCCCTTTTTATACTTGTTCCCTTTGAAGTAAAGGACAACATTCTATTTCCCTATTGCCTGCTGAATTTGCATGCTAGCTTTATGTGCTTTAAGTCCCTCTGTGCTGCAGCTTTCTGTATTCTTTCTATATTTAAATAATATTCAGCTTCTTTATTCCTTCTACCAAAGTACATAACTTCACTTTTTCAACGTTATATTCCATCTGCCAATGTTTTAACTATTCACCTAACCTGCCTGTATCACTCTTTAGAGACTGTGTTGTGCTTCCCACTTGCCTTCCCACATGTTTTGTCATCCGTAAACTTGGCAATAGCACATTAACTTCCCTCACCGAAGCCAATAGTATATATGAAATATAATTGTAGCCCCAGCACTGATCCCATTAGTTACAAAATGCTATTGTGAAAATGTCTGTTATCCCAACTGTGTATCTTCTGTTAATCCTCTATCCGTGCTAATGCACTACATCCAACACCATGGACTGTTATCTTATTAAATAGTCTTTTATGCAATACCCAATCCAACATTGTTTTGAAAATCCATGTATATTACAACCACTGATTCCCCTTTATCTATCCTACTCATTGTCATCTTAAAGAATTCTAATACAATTGTCGATCATGATTTTCCCTTCATGAAGCCATGCTGACTCTGCTTATTTATTTTATGTATTTCTAAATGCTCTGCTATTGCCTCCTTTATAATAGCCTCTACCATTTTCCTAATGGCAGATATTAAGCTAATTGGCCCATAGTTACCTGTTTTTTTGTCTCTTCCCTATTTGAATAAGAGTGTTGCATTGTCAACACTCAGAGTTCCCAGTCCTCTGGGACATTTCTTGAATTTATTCTTGGAAGATTACTACCCATCCACATTGCTTCCTTTAATGTCTTAAAATGCAATCCATCAAGATTCCGGTAACTTATAAGCTTTTAGCCACATTAGTTTCCCTAGTACTTTTTCCTTTAGTATAAATTTAGTTTATGTTGTATAAATTTGCTCCCCCCATTTTGCACCTTCAGAATTTAGTATATTTGGAATTCTATTAATGCCTTTGACTGTGAACTCTGGTGCAAAGTATTTAAATCTTCTGCCATTTCTTAGTTCTCCATAATTATTTCCCCAGTCTCATTCTCTAAAAGGGTTATGTTTACTTTGGCCTTTTTTTGTATATTTGAAGCTGCTATTGTCCATTTTTATATTACTTGTTAGTATTCCATTAAATCCCACGTACTCATCCAGAAGTCTCTTAAAAGACCACAGCAACTTCACCTCTACCACCACCGATAGAGGCCGATTCCACTCACTCACCACCCTCAGTGAAAAACTTATCCCTAATATCTGCTCTGTACCTATTCCCCAGCACCTTAAACTTGTGTCCTCTCGTAGCGATCATTTCAGCCCTGGGAAATAGCCTCTGAGAATCTACCCTATCTATACGTCTCAACATCTTACAAATCTCTGTCAGGTCACCCCTCAATCTTCGTTTCTCTAGGGAGAAGAGACTAACTCCCTCAACCTATCCTCCCAATCCAGGCAACATCCTTGTAAATTTCCTCTGTACCTTCTCAATAGCTTCCATATCCTTCTTATAGTGAGGCGACTAGAACTGCGCACAGTATTCCAAGTGGGGTCTGACAAGGATAAGTATGTTTGGAACATTAAAACCCCCGATCCACTGGCTTACCACTGATCTTTGCCATTTTTTTCAGTTTAATATTGTCCTTAACTTCCTTGTTACATGGTTATCTCCTTACACATTGGGATATATCTTAGAAGTATTCCTTGATTCATACACAATCTACAGTGTTGCTACTGTTCTGGGCTTTCATAGTATCCCAGTAGTGACTTGCCTTTGTTTTTTGCAAATTCCACCTAAACTGATTCTACATTTTGATCCAGCAAACCAGAATGTCTTCATGATTACACTAATCCCGTCCTTTATAAATGGAGTAAACTCACCTCCTTTATTTACTGCCCTTCCAAAATGTCAAATACCTTTCAATAATCCAGCCCCAACCTCTGTGAAGCTGTCATATTAATTTCTTTCGATCTCTGCTATAAACAGCACCTTGTTAAAAATGTACCTAGTATTCAAATAAAAAACTTTTAATTCTGACCAGGACTTGACAAAATGTAGCATTTTTCCTGCTTTTGTTCTCAACGCCTCAAACTTTGAAGCTCAAGATCCCAAATGCTTTCTAACCATTCTCTCGATGTCCTGCTGTCATCTTTACAACATTGCTATAAGTCAGTATTGCCCCTCCTTCTCCCTTCTGTCAAAATGCACCACCTCGCAGTTCTCGCTGTTAAATTCTATCTGCCCATTCCATGACGCTGTCTGTAAATCCAGTTGGAGGCTGTGACCAGTGGTGTGCCTCAGGGATTAGTGCTGGGTCCACTGTTATTTGTCATTTATATTATAGGAATATAGGAGGCATGGTTAGTAAGTTTGCAGATGACACTAAGATTGGCGGCAGAGTGGACAATGGAGAAAGTTATCTCCAATTGCAACGGGATCTTGATCAATTGGGCCAGTGGCCTGATGAATGGCAGACAGAGTTTAATTTAGACAAATGCGAGATGATGCATTTTGGTAGATTTAGCCAGGGCAGGACTTACTCAGTTAATGGTAGGCTGCTGAGGAGAGTTACAGAACAAAGAGATCTAAGGGTACGTGTTCATAGCTCCTTGAAAGTGGAGTCACAGGTGAACAAGGGATTCAGTGTGCTTGGTTTCATCAAACATTGAATACAAGAGTTGGAATGTTTTATTGAAGTTGTACAAGACATTAGTAAGGCCACACTTGGAATACTGTGTGGAATTCTGGTTCCCCTATTATAGAAAGGATATTATTAAATTAGAAAGAGTGCAGAAAAGATTTACTAGGATGCTACCAGGACTTGATGGATTGAGTTATAAGGAGACGCTGAATAGGCTGGGACTTTTTTCTCTGGAGTGTAGGAGACTGAGGGGTGATCTTATAGAGGTCTATAAAGTAATGAGTGGCACAGGCCAGCTGGATAGTCAATATATTTTCTCAAAGGTCAGGGAGTCTAAAACTGGAGGGCAGAGGTTTAAGGTGAGAGGTAAGAGATATAAAAGTATCCAGGGGGCAATTTTTTCATAGAGGGTGTTGAGTGTCTGGAGCAAGGTGCCAGAGGTGGTAGTAGAGGTGGGTATAATTTTGTCTTTTAAAAAGCATTTAGATAGTTACATGGATACAATGGGTGGAGAGGGATATGGGCTAAATGCAGGCAATTGGTTTTTATCTTGGGGATCTTAAAAAAAAAAGGGCAGCATGGAGAAGTTGGGCTGAAGGGCCTATTTCCATGCTGTAAACCTCTATGACTAATTAATTAGCGTCATTCTCACTGAGCCACTCCTCCAGGTTTGGCATCCCTCCTTACGCTGCTCCCAACAACCACAGCCGGCCTAATTCATTTCATTCCTTCTCTTAGAGAAGGAAGTTGGAGAAAATGTTCAGAAGTTTTTCACAGCACCAAATCTTGCTTCTCCTTTTAAAAAAAAAATTCCTTCAAAAATATTGTTGCGTCCATGATGGCAGATGATTGGGAGCAATTTTAAATCTGAATTGCTGTTTTATTTCAGGTGTGTTCCAGAGGAGAAGTTATCCCGGTCAAAGTTCTGGGGACTCTAGCCTTGATAGACGAGGGTGAAACTGACTGGAAAATTATTGCAATAAACATCAAGGATCCTGAGGCAAATAGTTTTAAAAGTAAGATTACACAGACTGCTTTTAGACTAATACATCATTGGCTGAAATTCTGATAATCTAACAAGTGTAGTTTCCTGGACTAGATGATGAATTGCAGACCGTGTTGTATTTCCAGCTTGTATATTTAGGAATTAGTTTTTTTAAAACAAACATTGTGGCTAATTTCAGAATTTCTGTAGACCTTGACCTACTTGCTTTGATCTTATCAGCAAATTTGAAAAGATTGCACCTGGCTTTGATGTGTAGATCACGTAGCGTGATGCTGTTCGGTTTCAATTTAACAACGTACCCCTCACCACCTGATGTTTTTGACATTGCTCGCACAAATAAACCAGACAGAAACCAGAGTAACTGCTGTTTGTGAAGTGTTGATGTAGAGATGCTGGCGATGGACTGGAGTAAACACAGTAAGAAGTCTCAACACCAGGTTGAAGTCCTGGTGTTGTGAGACTTACTGTTTGAAGTGTTCCAGTGTATGCTGAGGTGATTATCCCTGGAAATAGAAGTTCCTCCTTTTTCACCAGAATTAAGTGTGTAATATAATCACACAATCCCTATCGTGTTGAAGAGACCATTTGGCCCATTGAGTCTGCACCAATCCTTTGGAAGTGAATCTTATCCTTATGCTTAAGGATTTCCCGTTTCCTGTGCTGTATTGCTCTTTGTATCTTTGTATTTGTATGTCCTCTCCCCCTGCCATATCTCCGTAACCCTGCACATTTCAAAGAACAAAAAAAAGCAGCACGGGAAACAGGCCCTTAGGCCCAACGAGCCTGCGCTGCCACCTCAATGTTCCTACTTCTACCCGTGATCCCTGTCTATGTTTATAGATCTATGCATTGAAACCAAATTTGAGACAATTTAGGGAGAATTTGTTCTGTCAGTCAGACTAAGAGCACATTTTTTGGGATGTGGGAGGAAACCGGAGCACCCGGAGAAAAAAGAACGGGGGGAGAATGTGCAAAGTCCCACAGACACAGGCCCAAATCCATGTATCTGCAGAGCACAGCGATAGTCACTGAGCTGTCATGTTGCCCATTTCCCATGGCTAATCATTCAATCTACACCTCTTGGGACACTAAGGGGCAATTTATCATGGGTAATCCACAAAACCCACACATCTTTGGACTGTGGGAGGAAACTGGAGCACCCAGAAAAATGGGGAGAATGTGTGCAGACTCTCCACAGACAGTGACCTGAGGATGGAATTGAACCCAGGTCCCTGGAGTTATGAGGTAGCAGTGTTAACCACTGCACCGCTATGCTGCCCTAATGCATCAGACATTAACGTATTATGTTGAAACAGACCATTCAGCCCACCTAGTCAGTGCTGGTGATTGTAATCAACATGCATTCCCCCCCTCTCCCATCCATTCTCATCTGCTTCATTTCAGCCTTTCAGCAAAGCTTTTCTCTCATGTACACATCTAATTTCACGCAGGGTGATGTAAATGTAGTTATGGAGAACACTGAGGTACAGGGTAGCAAACTGGAAGGTATTGAAGTAGATAGGGAGGATGTGCTAGATATTCTCAAGGGTTTGAAGTTGGATAAGTCCCCTGGGCCGGACGGGATTTACCCTAGGATTCTCTGGGAGGCAAGAGAGGAGATTGCAGAGCCTCTGGCTCTGATCTTCAGGTCGTCGTTGGTTACGGGTGTGGTTCCGGAGGACTGGAGGATAGCGAATGTGGTCCCGTTGTTCAAGAAGGGGAAGAGAGACCTTCCAGGGAATTATAGGCCAGTGAGTCTTACTTCTGTTGTGGGCAAAGTATTGGAGAGAATTATTAGGGATAGGATTTATAGTTATTTAGAGAGAAATAAATTGATTGGGGATAGTCAGCATGGTTTTGTGAAGGGTAGGTCGTGCCTTACTAACCTCATTGAGTTTTTTGAAAAAGTGACTAAGAAGGTGGATGGGGGTAAGGCGGTTGATGTGGTATATATGGACTTTAGTAAGGCGTTTGATAAGGTGGCCCATGGAAGACTTCTGCAGAAAATGCAGATGTATGGGATAGAGGGTGATTTAGCTAATTGGGTTAGGAATTGGCTAGCAGATAGAAGACAGAGGGTGGTGGTTGATGGGAGATATTCATCGTGGAGTTCGGTGACAAGTGGTGTACCTCAGGGGTCTGTTTTGGGGCCCCTGCTGTTTGTAATTTTTATAAATGATCTGGATGAGGGTATTGAAGGATGGATTAGTAAATTTGCAGATGACACTAAAGTCGGTGGAGTGGTAGATAGTGAAGAGGGGTGTTATAGTTTGCAGAGAGACTTGGACAAGTTGCAGAGCTGGGCCGAGAGGTGGCAAATGGAGTTTAATGTGGAAAAGTGTGAGGTAATGCACTATGGCAGAAATAATAAATGTGTAGAGTATAGGGCTAATGGTAGGATTCTTAGTAGTCTTGATGAACAGAGGGATCTTGGTGTGTATGTGCATAGATCCCTGAAAGTAGGCAGTCAAGTCGAGAAGGTTGTTAAGAAGGCATATGGAGTCTTAGCTTTTATTGGTAGGGGGATTGAATTTCGGAGCCGCAACGTCATGTTGCAACTGTACAAAACTCTAGTGCGGCCGCACTTGGAGTATTGTGTGCAGTTCTGGTCCCCACATTATAAGAAAGATGTGGAGGCATTGGAGAGGGTACAGAGGAGGTTTACCAGGATGTTGCCTGGTATGGAGGGCAGGTCTTATGAAGAGAGGCTGAGGGATTTGAGGTTGTTTTCGTTAGAAAGGAGGCGGCTAAGAGGGGACCTAATCGAAACATATAAGATGATTAGAGGTTTAGATAGGGTGGACAGTGATAGCCTTTTTCCTAGGATGGAGAAAGCTAGCACGAGGGGACACAGCTTTAAATTAAGGGGTGATAGTTATAGGATGGATATCAGAGGTAGGTTCTTTACCTAAAGGGTGGTTCGGGAGTGGAATGCCCTGCCTGCAGCAGTTGTAGATGCGCCAAGTTTGGTGGCGTTTAAGAGGTTAGTTGATAAGTATATGGAAGAGAAGGGAATGGTTTAGTTTGGAGGGGCATTGCTTTTTATATTGATCGGCGCAACATCAAAGGCCGAAGGGCCTGTTCTGTGCTGTAATGTTCTATGTTCTAATTTCTTTTAAGTTTTGAAACCACTCGCTGAGGCAGCAAGTTCTATATTCTAACCACTGAATAAAGAAATCTCTTCTTTCACTATGAATTTGTTCGTAACTATATTGTATCAATTGCCTTCCATTTTCTCCCATTAGTGGAAACATCTTCCCTATCCTACACATTTCTTAATTTAAAAGATCTTAATGAGATCACCTTTAATTTGTTACTTTTCTAAAGCTAAAAGCCCCAATCTGTACATTCTCGATGGCTGTAATACCATTCTTGTAAATCTTAATTGCACCGTCTACAGTGTTCGTGTGTTTTTTAATCATAGAATCCTTACAATGCAGGAGGAGATCATTCGGCCCAGTGAACTTCCATCACCAACAACCAACATTCCCACCAAGACCCTATCCCCACATTCTCATGTTTTTATCTTGCTAATCCTCCTGACACTGAGGGGCAATTTGGCATGGCCAGTCAACCTAACCAGCATTTCTGTGCTTAACCTGACCAGGATTTTTATACAAGTATGACGTTCACTCACTACATTTGAATCCTCTACCAGATCCCAGTATTTTGTTAACATTTTTAATTGCTTTGCTGATCTGCAATGTTTTGACAGTTTGTTCATCTATATCTCAAGATCCTACACCATTTGGTATTTTGGTAGTAATTCTGTGGGTGATCTTTCTATTATTTTATCAAATGCATCACCCCTCATTCATCTGTTTTAAAGTTATATTGTCAATGAACTGGCTAGTCCACAAGTTATCTGATGTCTTATATTATGTTCTTTCTCAATGTTCGCAACACTGCTGTTGTCTGCACATTTTGATGTGAGTAATTCCAGACAGGAGAACCTCTGACCGCAGGCCCCCCCCCCCCCCCCCCCCCCCCACACCTTGAAAAACTTCATCAAAAATGGAGGCTCAGGTGGGGAGGAAGGACCTGACAATTCCCCTCCCCCACTTGAGTGTTTGAAATTACTTTGGGTTATCACTCTTGCCTTAACTAACATCTAACAGGTCCAGAATTTGGCAAACCATTGTACACTCCCTGAGGCAGTAACCACAGGCCCCTCTGAGAAGGAACTGTTGTGGTCTTTCTCTTGCCAAAATCCTAATTTCCACAATTTCAATATTGCCCACAATGTGGATACAGAAAACGGACATTCCATAGCGTGTGAGATAGAAACCAAGATTTCATCATAGAACAAAGTATCCATTAACTTATAATGAACCTGTTGACCTTGCTTTCTCTTCACATGTTGTTTGTGAGCCTTTAGAGGTTGTTGGACTGAGATGCACAAATATCTTTCTTTATTCACTGATTATAATTTTTCTTTACCCTGAAGGTTGTGTTTATATTCAAAATGCATAACACTACGTTTGCCCAAGTTTTTTTCCAAACATAAAAGATAGGAGCAGGAGGGCTTTGAGCCTACTCCACCATTCATCGCTATCAACCCAATAACTCATTCCACTTTCTCCCCATAAGCTTTGTCCTCATTTGCCCCAATAAGCCCAGTCCTAGTGTCTGTCTATAGAATTTCAAACCTGACTTTAACATGTGATGCACACAGAAATTTGCAGAATATTCACTGAACACTTATAACTAGATCATTAATAAGCATTGAGAATGCTCTGTGTTTGCAGGAGATGTTAAGCTATTTGTTTGAAAGTTGAATATTTGCTGCATTCTGGTGAGCAAATGGAGGCCAAAGGTCACTCGACTAAGCAACGTTTGTGTTTTTCAATTAGATATTGATGATGTGAGGCGGCTGAAACCAGGATACCTGGAGGCAACAGTCGATTGGTTCAGACGGTACAAGGTCCCTGATGGAAAACCTGAAAACCAGTTTGCATTTAACAGTGAATTCAAGGACAAGGTATCTTATAAATCCCATTCAGCCTTTACAGGTCCCTTTACATTGAGTCAGCAATTAGCACACTGTTCCCTAAAGAGGTTCAACATTGACTTGACAAATTATGTAATTGACAATGTCCGTTCATGTAGTGCCTTCAACGTAAGAGTCTATTCACAAAGGGAAAGCATTGATCCAGCAGCAGTAAGTTAAGACCGATCTTAAAAGAATCTGCTCCATCACAGACACAAACAGCCAAACATAGAACATAGAACATTACAGCACAGAACAGGCCCTTCGGCCTTCGATGTTGTGCCGACCAAAATAAAAAGCAATGCCCCTCCAAACTAAACCATTCCCTTCTCTTCCATATACTTATCAATTAACCTCTTAAACGCCACCAAACTTGGCGCATCTACAACAGCTGCAGGCAGGGCATTCCACTCCCTAATCACTCTTTGAGTAAAGAACCTACCTCTGATATCCGTCCTATAACTCATACCCCTTAATTTAAAGCTGTGTCCCCTCGTGCTAGCTTTCTCCATCCTAGGAAAAAGGCTATCACTGTCCACCCTATCTAAACCTCTAATCATCTTATATGTTTCAATAAGGTCCCCTCTTAGCCGCCTCCTTTCTAACGAAAACAACCTCAAATCCCTCAGCCTCTCTTCATAAGACCTGCCCTCCATACCAGGCAACATCCTGGTAAACCTCCTCTGTACCCTCTCCAATGCCTCCACATCTTTCTTATAATGTGGGGACCAGAACTGCACACAATACTCCAAGTGCGGCCGCACTAGAGTTTTGTACAGTTGCAACATGATGCTGCGGCTCCTAAATTCAATCCCCCTACCAATAAAAGCTAAGACTCCATATGCCTTCTTAACAACTTTATCCACTTGACTGCCTACTTTCAGGGATCTATTGACACATACACCAAGAACCTTGGTGAGGAGAACCTTGCAGATTCTCCTGTGCTGAAGTCATATCTGACTATTTTGTCCTTCTAGCTTCTCAGCTCCTCGTCCATCTAAGCCACAGTGTAATCCCTGGATACCTTTTCACAACTTTGCTTCCTCGTCCTCGCACTTCACGTTGTAAATGGTTTCAGCTGATTCGATTCACTTCACGTGACATCAAGAAACAGTTGGAGACACTGGATATTGCAAAGGCAATGGGTCCTGACTACATTCCGGCAATAGTACTGAAAACAACACAGAACGGGAAACAGGCCCTTCGGCCCCACAAGCCCGTGCTGCCCATTTTAACACTCAGTGCTTCATTCCAATCCTCCTCCTACCTACGACTTTTGTCTACGCTTCTTGAACGCCACAATAAAGGGGTGCAAATTTAGAGAGTTATATGCGCGCCAGATTAGCGGCGGGGGGGCCTAATTTAGAGACAATTTGTTAATATCAGTTAGCCTAAAAGCATGTTTTTGGGGTGTGGTGGGAAACCGGAGCACCTGGAGAAAACCCACGCAAGCACAGGGAGAATGTGCAAACTCCCACAGACACTGATCCAAGCCAGAGATCTGACCCGGGTCCTATATCTGCACAGCAAACAGTGATAGTCACTGAGCTATCGTGCTGCCCGTCACTTGGTCCAGTTTAAGCATACACTAACGACATGAAGCACTAGACAACTCACGAAGCAACATCCAAGAGCAGCCCTCACACGACCCACTGTGTGTATGCCCCTTGTTGGCCAGAAGAAGAGTTGTACTGCAGAACTTGCTGCTCTCCGAGCCAAGCTGTTCCAGCATAGTTACAACACTGACATCTACCCAACAATGTGGAAAATTGCCCAGCTATGTCCTGTACACGAAAACAGGGCAAATCCAACCCAGCCAATTCCTGTCCTATCAATCTACTCTCGATCATCAGTAAAGTGATGGAAGGGATCATCGACAGCTCTATCAAGCAGCATCTGCTCAGCAAAAACCTGCTCAGTGACGCCCAGTTTGGGTTTCACCAGGGTCACTCAGCTTTTGACCTCATTCCAGCCTTGGTTCAAACATGGACAAAAGAGCTGAATTCCAGAGGTGAGGTGAGAGTGATTGCCCGAGTGTGGCATCAAGGAGCCCTAGCAAAACTGGGGTCTGTGGAAATCAGGGAAAAGACTTTGCTGGTTGGAGCCATACCTGACACACATAAAGATCAGCAACCTCCAGGACATCTCTGCAGGAGTCCCTCAGGGTAGTGTCCTTGGCCCAACTGCTTCATCAATGACCTTCTCTCCATCGTGAGCTCTGAAGTGGGATGTTCGCTGGTGACTGCACTACATTCACCATTCACAACTCCTCAAGCCATCCATATTCAAATGCAGGAAGAGCTGGATACAATCCAGGCCTGGGCTGTTAAGTGACAAGTAACATTTACCCCACACAAATACAATAATCTCCTCCAAGGAAAGGGAACCTAATCATCACTGTGACATTCAATGACATTATCATCAGTGAATCCCCACTATCAACATCCTGGGAGTTACCATTAACTAGAAACTGAACTGGACCAGCGTAATAACTACTTGGCTACAAGAGCAGGTTAGAGGCCGGGGATCCTGTGGTGAATAACTCACCTCCTGATCCCTCAAAGCCTGTCCACAAGGAGTCAAGACTTTGATGAAACACTCCTCACAGCTCCAGCAACACTGGAGAGGTTAGATACTATCCAGGACAAAGTAGCACACTTGTTTAGCATCCCGTCGACCACTTTCAACATTCAATCCCTCCACACTCAGTAGCAGCAATATGTACCATCTACAAGTTGATTTGCAGCAACTCACCAAGGTTCCTTAGACAGCATCTTCCAAATATACAATAATTGCCACCTAGAAGGGCAGGGGAAGCAGATATCTGAAAACACCACCATCTGAATGTTCCTCTAAGTCACTCACCATCCTGACTCGGAAGTTAAATCACCGTTTGTTGGGTCAAAATCCTGGAATCCCCTCCCTAACAGCACTGTGGGAGTACCTACATGTTAGGGATAGCAGCTGTTCAGAAAGGCAGCTCATTAGCAGCTTCTCAAGTAGCACTTAGGGATTGGCAATAAATACTGGCCTAGCCAACAACACCCACACCCCAATGAAAGAATAAATAAACTCCCATTCCATTTTGTGAAAATTGTTTCCTAATTTCACTCCAAAAAATGTTCAGATTAGTCCCCCGATTTCTTCCTTCCCATCCGGTGGAAATGGTTTACCTTATCTGTTCTCCTTAATACGTTAAACTTTGGCTGATTCACACCTTAAAATTCAAAATTCCAGAGAAGACACTCCTAGTTTCTACAATCTCTTGCCAAGTTAATCCTGGAGTCCAGCTGTTATTCCAAAAAATCCGAGGCCATTATATCTTCCTCGTATGTTTTTTTTTAAATTTAGTTTTGATTTTGATATCCTTTGCAAGTTTATTTTCACGTTTCCTGTTTAAAGTTTTCTATCTGTATTATCACTGCTGTTTTTTTATATGCTTCCAGGATCGGTGCTTTTCTTTATGTTTTTGTATGCTTTTATTTATAGTTTTAGGTTGTCTCTTGTCTCTATCCTTGGTGGTTTATTTGACAAATTTTTTTTAGATTCCTTTTAAGAATATAAACATATTCTGAATCACAGTATTTTGTTTTAAACACATCCACTTCTCATTCAATTTGTCATTTTACCCATCTTGAATGCGAGCAGTTCTGGTTTTAAACTGTTGAAATCAACTTTATCTAAATCTCAATACATTCCCACCTGCCATATCGGTGTGTCTATCCAAAGCTCCAAGTTTGAACCTCACCAATCGACTTCCCCTCCCACAGCAATGACCCACCGTAGGCACACAGTCCCCCCTCTAACAAAGTGACTCTGCCCTCTCCTGATTGCAATCAAAGGAAGAGATATCCTTGAGGCTGTAGAGTGTAATTTGAGGACTCTGCTTGGATCTATCTTTAGCACTCTGCTTTTCACGTTCTTAGCTGCCTAACATCCAGTCCTGGGTAACTGCATATCCTTTCATTAAAACACCGGGAAGATTGAAGCCACCAACATGATTGGAATTTGGTTTTGGAGTGGCTCGTTTAAATGAGTGATTCCTTCAAATGTTTTTGCACAACCTCAAGCAAGATGATTTAATGAGCTAACGTGGATTTGCTCTTGTGGAATCACACAGCCGGGAAGCTGAGAGGCACACAGTCTCTGCAGCTACTGACTCCACCTTGCTCACTGGTAGCTGCCTCGGTCAGAACATTGAATACAGGAGTTGGAATGTCTTGTTGAATCTGTACAAGACATTGGTAAGGACACACTCCGAAAACTGTCTGGTCACTATTATAGAAAGGATATTATTAAACTAGAAAGAGTGCAAAAGAGATTTACTAAGTCCCCTTTGCAGCTGAGCCTATGTTGCAAATTCCACTTTAACATCATCACTCTGCACCCTGTTTGTTGCTGACTCTCCCAGTGTCCAGGAGCTTTAATCCTTCAGACTTGGCAATTCCACACCTCTCCCTGCCATAAATCTCAGCTGGTACAGCAGTCTGTTGTCCCTGTCTCTGTAACTGACACCATGATCTGACTTCAGCAGCACACTCGATCACACCGGAGATTCCTGTTTCTCTCATTTGACCTTATTCATCCGCTTTGCACCCACTTTAATACCGCATGAACTGAAATAAACTCCCTGAGCCCCTGAACCTTATTTTCCCCTTCCTCTGAGTCTATTCTGAAAACTTCCTTAAGAAAATGGATTACATTGGCTGTCCTATGACATAAACGCTATAAAAAGCGTTTAGCTGCTGTTAGTGTTGTGTAAAAGTCTGATGATATTGCTGGCTTACCTGTACGTTGAAGATTAATCCCTGCTTTCTGGCGTTTATTTTTGAATACTCTATGCTTTGAAAACAGGTGCAGCTCTCTTGGATGAAAATATAGGAGGCATGGTTTGTAAATTTGCAGATGACTATGATTGGCGGCTTAGCGGATAGTGAAGAAAGTTTTCTCCGATTGCAACAGGATCTTGATCAATTGGGCCAGTGGGCTGACGAATGGCAGATGGAGTTTAATTTAGATAAATGCGAGGTGATGCATTTTGCTAGATTGAACCAGGGCAGGATTTACTCAGTTAACGGTAGGGCATTGGAGAAAATTACAGAACAAAGAGATTTAGGGGTTCATCTTCATAGCTCCTTGAAAGTGGAGTCACAGGTGGACAGAGTGGTGAAGGAGGTATTCGCATGCTTGGTTTCATTGGCCAGAACATTGAATACAGGAGTTGGGACATCTTGTTGAAGTTGTACAAGACATTGGTAAGGCCACACTGCCACAATCCAGTTCTGGTCACCCTATTTATAGAATGGATATTATTAAACTAAAAAGAGTGCAGAAGAGATTTACTAGGATGCTGCTGGGACTTGATGCATTGAGTTATAAGGAGAGGCTGGATAGACTGGGATCTTCTTCTCTGGAGTGTAGGAGGCTGAGGGGTGACCTTATAGAGGTCTATAAAATAATGAGGGGCACAGATCAGCTAGATAGTCAATATCTTTTCCCAAAGGTAGGGGGAGTTTAAAACTAGAGGGCATAGGTTTAAGGTGAGAGGAGAGAGTACAAAAATGTTCAGAGGAGAATTTGTTCACACAGGGTAGTGAGTGTTTGGAACAAGCTGCCAGAGATAGTAGTAAAGGTGGGTACAATTTTGCCTTTTAAAAGAGATTTAGACAGTTACATGGGTATGATGGGCATAGCGGGACCTGGGTCAAATGCGGGCAATTCGGATTAATTTAAGGGTTTTTGGAAAAAAAGGGCAGCATGGACAGGTGGGGCCAAAGGACCTTTTCCATGCTGTAAACCTCTGTGACTCTTGTGTTCCAGTGCTAACTGTTCTGTTTCTATCGGGATGTGTTGACTGTTAACCCCCTGCTCTGTTTCTATCGGGATGTGTTGAGGGTTAACCCTGTGCTCTGTTTCTATCGGGATGTGTTGAGGGTTAACCCTGTGCTCTGTTTCTATCGGGAGGTGTTGAGGGTTAACCCCGTGCTCTGTTTCTATCGGGATGTGTTGAGGGTTAACCCCGTGCTCTGTTTCTATCGGGAGGTGTTGAGGGTTAACCCCGTGCTCTGTTTCTATCGGGAGGTGTTGAGGGTTAACCCCGTGCTCTGTTTCTATCGGGAGGTGTTGAGGGTTAACCCCGTGCTCTGTTTCTATCGGGAGGTGTTGAGGGTTAACCCCCTGCTCTGTTTCTATCGGGAGGTGTTGAGGGTTAACCCCCTGCTCTGTTTCTATCGGGAGGTGTTGAGGGTTAACCCCCTGCTCTGTTTCTATCGGGAGGTGTTGAGGGTTAACCCCGTGCTCTGTTTCTATCGGGAGGTGTTGAGGGTTAACCCCCTGCTCTGTTTCTATCGGGAGGTGTTGAGGGTTAACCCCGTGCTCTGTTTCTATCGGGAGGTATCTTTAATGCTGGAATTCTGATCTCCATTCTCTTGAATAATCGTTTTCTGTTTTATGAACAGTTAATAACAAGAGTTTCATTTCTTGCAGGACTTTGCCATTCAGGTAATCAAAAGCACGCACGTTTTCTGGAAAGATCTGATCATGAAAAAATCTTCAGCAGGAGGGATTAACTGGTAAGAGTGAGACTGTCAGGATTGTGAGTTTCTGACGGGGAGAAAACCTAGAGCTGGATAGAATAAAGGGCAATGCTGGCATTTTCCTCGCCTTGAATCATCTCAAAGCAATCTGGACATTGAGATTTCAGCAGATGACAGTTATCCAATACCCTGTGATGACCAGAGTGGGACTGGGGCAGTGAGTGATGGGTGTGATCTGGGGGAAAGAGTTACTGGGGGGGAGGGAGGGGTGGTTGGGGGTCTACAAGTAATTGGGGGAGGATTACAGAAAGTGTTGGTGTTCCTTAATTTTAGACTGTGGCTACAGCTTGCTATCCATGCTTGACCTTTGAGTAACCTTTGACAAATCATCCTCTGGTTTAGTGGGATTACCCTCATAATCAGTTCTTATGTAGCTGATCCTAGTCAAAGCATTTCTATAACTGACTCCTCCAATCCCCACACTGAACACCCTCGCCAACAGGCCCTTCCTGATGAATTTCTGTATTGCATGAGTACAGAGTGCTGACTGCTTAGCAAGTCAACTCTGCTTGTTGCTATGGTGAATGCTCCAGAGAGCTTTTGTCTAATTCAGTAACAGGAACAGTGTCTGGACATGTTCTTTTTGCCCGTGGAGCACGTGTCCTGGTGTGTGAACACATGGTGTTTCTAACGTGTAAATTTATCCCATTGCGAGACCGACTGATGCTCTTAATCATACGATTGTGTAATACTTTGGGATTGGTCGGGAACTGTTGTCCCATCGTGGAATCAGATTAGACCATTATGTTTTGAGTTTTTGCAAAAGTGACGAACAGTCCCATCGGGATGCTGAGGGTGAAGGGAGAGGTCGATGCGCTGGAAGTAGTGGAAATGATAGAGGATTGACCAGTGAATGTGGAGGCTGGCAAGGTGGAAAGTGAGCACGATTGGGGTGGAGGTTCCTGTCATTCTTGGGAAAGGGGTGTGAATTTACAAGAACTAGTATGAATGTGGAAGTGAATCTTCTCTGAGGAAGAGGAAGGTCAACTCACACTGGCCTAGGAGTCAATGCAAAGTTGGCTGAATGACAGGGAGCAGAGAAATGGTTAATGGATGTTTTCTGAGCTCAAGGGAGGTTTGTAGTGCAGTTCTCCAGGGTTAGTGTTGGAACCGTTTCTTTTCCTGATATATATTAATGACCTAAAACTTGGTGTGTTGAACACAATTCCATAATTTGTGGATAATACGAAATTTGGAAGCGTTGTGAACTGTTAGGAGGGGAGTGTAGAACTTCAAAGGGACAGAGAAGTCAGTGGGGTGGGCACGTGGTTGGCAGGTGGGGTTCATGATGTGGAGATGCCAGTGTTGGACTGGGGTAAACACAGTAAGAAGTCTCTCAACACCAGATTAAAGTCCAACCAGTTTATTTGATAGTAAACCCACAAGCTTTTGGGGTTTGCCCCTTCGGGTGAGTGGAAAGTTCTGGTGTTTGAGACCAAAACTCTCCACTCACCTGACCAAGGGACAAACCCCAAAAGCTTGTGGGTTTACTATCGAATAAACCGGGTGAAGTTCAGTGCAGAGAAGTTAGTTCATTTATTTTGGTAGGAAGGACGTGGAGAGACAATATAAAATAAAGGACATAATTCTAAAGAGGATGCGAGAACGGAGAGACTGAGGGTATACATGCATAATACATTGAGAATGGTAAAACAGATTGACGGCCTGGTTAGTAAATTAGATTGTATCCTGGGCTTTGCTAATTGGGGAATACAATACAATACAATAGCAAGGAGGTTACATGTCTAAAGACAAGTTCAACCTCAGTTGGAGCCCAGTTGTGGAAGGTTACAAAGGCATTGGAGAGAATGTAATAAAAATTCAGGAGAATGAGGAACTTCAGTTACGCTGATGGATTGGAGAAGTTTGAACTGTTCTCCTTGGAGAAGAGACAGCGGAGAGGCAATTTGAGAGATGAAAGTCTGGACAGAGTAAATAGGGAGAAACTGTTCTTGTGAAATGATTGAGAACAACTGAATTGAAAAACATTTGCACAGGAGCGGTTGGAGTCCAGTATGCACTGGCTGACTGCAGTGGAGGTGACTTCAATCAAGGCTTTCAAACAGAAATTAGATTTTTTATCATTTATTTATGGGACGTGGGTGTTGCTTTCTCGGCCAGTATTTATTTCCCCTCATTGCTGTTGAAGGTGGCGAGCTGCCTTCTTAAACCATTGCAGTCCCTGAAATGTTGGTGCACTCACGGTGCTGTTAGCGAGTGACCCAGTGAAGGAGCAATCAGATGGAGAGTAACTGGGAGGGGAGGCTCCAGGTGTTTTGTTCTGTAGCAGAATCCAAAAAAAAAGGTAGAGTCGGCAGAGTTCTGGGGAGAGTGGTGCCGAGTGACAGACTCATTGAGCTAGTGCAGGCACCAGGGGCCAAATGTCCACCTCCTGTCTGTAACAATTCTGTGATTC
Organism: Sphyrna mokarran; assembly: GCA_024679065.1. Taxonomy (NCBI): domain Eukaryota; kingdom Metazoa; phylum Chordata; class Chondrichthyes; order Carcharhiniformes; family Carcharhinidae; genus Sphyrna; species Sphyrna mokarran. The sequence continues at coordinate 55,419,669 of JAGIQG010000017.1, read as the reverse complement.
TTCAATCATCAAAACAGATGCGTCAGAGTCAGGAACTGGAAAAAAGGAGTTTCTCCGTCAAATATATTCATTTGTAAACTCTCTGACCCGCGTTGTTGCTCTGCCTAATGAACGTTTCAAAGATCATTTCAGCTGAAATTTAGCTTTGCTTCTCCCCTCCCCCCCTCAGTACAAACACTGCAGTGTCCGACAGCCCGTTTCAGTGCTCAGAAGCTGATGCTAAAGCTTTTGTGGATGCGGTAAGTATGTTTATCACTTGTCAGATACTGCTGTAGATTGGTGGAGTGTGTAACTTGTTGTTCTGTGGGAGGGTCAGTGCCATGGGTAATGCCACACAGTGGGAGGGTCAGCACAGTGGTGGGGGAGGGGGGGTGGGATAAATAATGAGTATTTATCCCAAACTCTATGCTGAATTTCATTTAATCTCTGCCTTTCACCATCCCCTGACCTTCCCTGTTGTACTTTCCCCTTTTGCTTATAAGCTAATCTGCTATATTATGGAGGGTTAACATCTTTTTTGTGGAATAACCAGTACTTATTGCCCATCCCAAATTGCCCTTCAGAAAGTGAGCTGCCTTTTTGTTCTGCTGCAGACTCTGTGGTGTCTGTACACCCGCACTGCTGTGAACATAGAACGTAGAACATTACAGCACAGAACAGGCCCTTCGGCCTTCGATGTTGCGCCGACCAATATAAAAAGCAATGCCCCTCCAAACTAAACCATTCCCTTCTCTTCCATATACTTATCAACTAACCTCTTAAACGCCACCAAACTTGGCGCATCTACAACCGCTGCAGGCAGGGCATTCCACTCCCGAACCACCCTTTGGGTAAAGAACCTGCCTCTGATATCCGTCCTATAACTATCACCCCTTAATTTAAAGCTGTGTCCCCTCGTGCTAGCTTTCTCCATCCTAGGAAAAAGGCTATCACTGTCCACCCTATCTAAACCTCTAATCATCTTATATGTTTCAATAAGGTCCCCTCTTAGCCGCCTCCTTTCTAACGAAAACAACCTCAAATCCCTCAGCCTCTCTTCATAAGACCTGCCCTCCATACCAGGCAACATCCTGGTAAACCTCCTCTGTACCCTCTCCAATGCCTCCACATCTTTCTTATAATGTGGGGACCAGAACTGCACACAATACTCCAAGTGCGGCCGCACTAGAGTTTTGTACAGTTGCAACATGACGTTGCGGCTCCGAAATTCAATCCCTCTACCAATAAAAGCCAAGACTCCATATGCCTTCCTAACAACCTTCTCAACCTGACTGCCTACTTTCAGGGATCTATGCACATACACACCAAGATCCCTCTGTTCATCTAGACTACTAAGAATCCTACCATTTGCCCTATACTCTACACATTTATTATTTCTGCCATAGTGCATTACCTCACACTTTTCCACATTAAACTCCATTTGCCACCTCTCGGCCCAGCTCTGCAACTTGTCCAAGTCCCTCTGCAAACTATAACACCCCTCTTCACTATCTACCACTCCACCGACTTTAGTGTCATCTGCAAATTTACTAATCCATCCTTCAATACCCTCATCCAGATCATTTATAAAAATTACAAACAGCAGGGGCCCCAAAACAGACCCCTGAGGTACACCACTTGTCACCGAACTCCAAGATGAATATCTCCCATCAACCACCACCCTCTGTCTTCTACCTGCTAGCCAATTCCTAACCCAATTAGCTAAATCACCCTCTATCCCATACATCTGCATTTTCTGCAGAAGTCTTCCATGGGCCACCTTATCAAACGCCTTACTAAAGTCCATATATACCACATCAACCGCCTTACCCCCATCCACCTCTTTAGTCACTTTTTCAAAAAACTCAATGAGGTTAGTAAGGCACGACCTACCCTTCACAAAACCATGCTGACTATCCCCAATCAATTCATTTCTCTCTAAATAACTATAAATCCTATCCCTAATAATTCTCTCCAATACTTTGCCCACAACAGAAGTAAGACTCACTGGCCTATAATTCCCTGGAAGGTCTCTCTTCCCCTTCTTGAACAATGGGACCACATTCGCTATCCTCCAGTCCTCCGGAACCACACCCGTAACCAACAACGACCTGAAGATCAGAGCCAGAGGCTCTGCAATCTCCTCTCTTGCCTCCCAGAGAATCCTAGGGTAAATCCCGTCCGGCCCAGGGGACTTATCCAACTTCAAACCCTCGAGAATATCTAGCACATCCTCCCTATCTACTTCGATACCTTCCAGTTTGCTACCCTGTACCTCAGTGTTCTCCATAACTACATTTACATCACCCTGCGTGAATACCGAAGAGAAATATTTATTCAGTACCTCTCCAATCTCTTCAGGCTCCACGCACAACTTCCCACTGCTGTCTATGACTGGCCCTAATCTTGCCCTAACCAATCTTCTATTCTTAACATATCTAAAGAAAGCTTTAGGATTCTCCCTAATCCTATCAGCCAAAGTCTTCTCATGTCCTCTCTTTGCTCTCCTCAATTCCCTCTTTAGCTCCCTCCTGGCTAATCTATAGCTATCCATTGCACTAACCGAGCCTTCAAGCCTCATCCTGACATAAGCCTCCTTTTTCCTTTTAACCAGCAAATCAACTTTTTTCGTACACCAAGGTTCTCTTACTCGACCATTTCCTCCTTGCCTGACAGGGACATACTTATCAAGGACCCGCAGCAGCTGCTCCTTGAATAAGCTCCACATTCCAGATGTTCCCAGTCCCTGTAGTTTCCTAGTCCAATCTATGCACCCTAATTCTCTCCTGATGGCCTCATAATTACCCTTCCCCCAGCTATAACTACTGCCCCCAGCTTCATGCCTATCCCTATCCATCACTAAGGTGAACGTAACCGAATTGTGGTCACTATCACCAAAATGTTCACCAACCTCCAAGCCTAACACCTGGTCTGGCTCATTGCCCAGCACCAAATCCAATGTAGCCTCACCTCTAGTTGGCCTATCTACATACTGAGTCAAAAAACCCTCCTGCACACTTTGTACAAAAACTGACCCCTCTAACGAGCTAGAGCTATAGCTATTCCAATCAATATTAGTAAAGTTAAAGTCCCCCATAACAATTACCCTATTACTTTCACTCCTGACCAGAATTGACTTTGCAATCCTTTCCTCTACCTCTCTAGAACTTTTAGGAGGTCTATAAAAGACTCCCAACAGGGTGACCTCTCCTCTCCTGTTTCTAATCTCAGCCCATACTACCTCAACAGACAAGTCCTCATCAAACTTCTTCTCTGTCACTGTGATACAGTCTTTGACTAATAATGCCACTCCTCCCCCCTTCTACCTCCTTCTCTACTCCGACTAAAGCATTTGAACCCTGGAACCTGCAACATCCATTCTTGTCCCTGCTCTACCCAAGTCTCTGAAATGGCCACAACATCGAAGTTCCAGGTACTGGTCCAAGCTGCAAGTTCCTCCCCCTTATTGCGAATACTCCTTGCATTAAAGTATACGCATTTCAAACCATGCCCTACCCCACCCGTATGCTGCTGTGTTTTACGGCTTTCCTCTATGACCCCCTTACTCTCATCCCTCTTAGCACCCCAACTATTCAGGATCCCACCCCCCCCCGAATCAGTTTAAAGCCCCCTGCATAGCCTTAGCAAATTTTCCCCCCAAGATATTGGTTCCCCTCTGGTTCAGGTGTAGACCATCTCTCTTGTAGAGGTCCCACCTATCCCAGAATGAGTCCCAATTGTTCAGGAACCTGAACCCCTCCCTCCTGCACCATCCCCGTAGCCACGAGTTCAAACATTCCCTCTCTCTATTCTTCTCCAAACTATCCCTTGGCAAGGAGGAGGGATTCCAGGATTTTGGCACGGTGACTGGGTTGGCTAAGCTGCGCTCATTCCCATGCTGGATGGCCTGTCCATTTTACATCCTTCTCTTGTTTCTCTTGTGGCTTTAGACAGCTGAGTGTCTCACTCACTCCATTTCAGAGACTAGACCACATTTAACATTGTGGGAGAGACAAATGGAACAGTTTGTTCCTCAGTGGGTTAAATGGGAGATTTAATCACAGTAAAATCATGAGCATGAATAGAATAAAATGGAGTAACTAATGAGAAACCACTTTAGTTGGAAGGTCAGCGAGAACACACTCTTAAGATGGTAAGAGAACCAGTTTGATAAGAAGTGCTTTATGCAGCAAATTGTGATTTGAAATTCACAGTGAAAGTACATTGGGTAATAACTTCCAAAAGGAGAAATGGAACAGAGAATATTTATAGCCCAGAGGAGAACATTTGGCCCCAAATGTCTGTGCCAGTTCTCTGCTCCGCACTGAGACCCATTCCCCTTTTCCTGGAACCCTGCAAATATATTTTTCTTTGGATAATAATCCAATTCTCTGTTGAACACACTCAGGCATTCCAGATTCCCACCATCCCCCACGTGAAAATGTTCTTCTGATGGTCTCTCTGGATTGTTCCTCTTTAATCTGTGACCTCTGGTTCTCAAAACTTCCACCAATGGGAATAATTGTTCTCTAATTTATTCTGTCCAAATCTCTCGTGATTTTGGCCCCCTTACAAATCTTCCCTAATCCAGAAAGAGCCCCATTTCTTCAATCTATTCACAAATCTCTCATCCATTCTCCTGAATCTCTTCTGCACTCTCTCTAAGCCTTCATGAAGTATGGTGCTCAAAACTAAACACAATATGAACAAGTGTTTTATCCAAGTCTATCATAATCTCCTTAGTCTATTAAGGATTATGTGTTTTATTAATTGCTCTCCCAACCCTTCCTGTGATTGTTTCCAGGTCCCTCTGCCCTGCCCTCCTTAGTTGTATCCTTTACCTTCACTTCCTCTCTGCCATCTTCCTACCAAAATTTATCACGTCATATTTCTCAGTTTAAATTTCATCCTCTGTCCATTCCAGCAGCCTCTGTCCTTCTGGAGTTCTGTTCTATCCTTCCTTCACAATGCATCTAAGTTTTGTCATCTACAAATGTTGAAGTTGTGCCCTGCATGCCAAGAATGGGTTAATAAAAATCTGGAAGAGTAAGGGTCCTCACACTGACTATTTAATGTTCTCCAGTCTGAAACACTGCCACTGTTTCCTGTAACTTGCCCAATTTTGTATCCACGTTCTCCTTTTTATTCCATGGACAACAACACTGTTCACAAACTTGTTCTGTGACCTTTTCCAAAGTCTGTGTGGACTAACAGCATTATTGCCATTCACCCTCTTGTTATTCATCAAAAAAGTGCCAAGTTAGTTGAACATTATTTTTTTAACAAACCCACGCTAGCTTTCCTTAAATCTTAAGGATTTAGAACATAGAACATAGAACAATACAGCACAGAACAGGCCCTTCGGCCTTCGATGTTGTGCCGACCAATATAAAAAGCAATGCCCCTCCTAACTAAACCATTCCCTTCTCATCTATATACTTATCAACTAACCTCTTAAACGCCACCAAACTTGGCGCATCTACAACAGCTGCAGGCAGGGCATTCCACTCCCTAATCACTCTTTGAGTAAAGAACCTACCTCTGATCTCCGTCCTATAACTCATACCCCTTCATTTAAAGTTGTGTCCCCTCGTGCTAGCTTTCTCCATCCTAGGAAAAAGGCTATCACTGTCCACCCTATCCAAACCTCTAATCATCTTATATGCTTCAATAAGATCCCCCTTAGCCGCCTCCTTTCTAACGAAAACAACCTCAAATCCTTCAACCTCTCTTCATAGGACCTGCCCTCCATACCAGGCAACATCCTAGTAAACCTCCTCTGTACCCTCTCCAATGCATCCACATCTTTCTTATAATGTGGCGACCAGAACTGCACACAATACTCCAAGTGCGGCCGCACTAGAGTTTTGTACAGCTGCAACATGATGCTGCGGCTCCTAAATTCAATCCCCCTACCAATAAAAGCTAAGACTCCATAAGCCTTCCTTTGCCCTCGTTAATTTTGTCTTGAATTATCCTTTCTAAACTGTCTGGCTTGTAATTGCTGAAGTTATCTCTTTATAACTGTTTCTAAATAAAGCTGTAAGCAGCATCCCTACATTTGAAAGAGCATCAGAGGATTATTGTAGTGCTTTTGCAATTACCATCCTTAGATTTTTCCTGTATAAGTCTATGGGGGAAGTAGAGGCTGTGGGAAGATTAGTGTAACTAATGGAATAGATCTTTCCCAGAGCTAGAACAAGCAAAATGGACTGAATGGCCTTTGCTATATAATTCTGATTTCTCATCAGCTTAAACATTTATAATCTCTTGTCTTTTCAGGTGCCAGCGTACACAGCAGGTGATACAGTACCGGCAGATGGTAAGAGTTTTCCTAACATGTATTTGTGCCTCTGTGGAACTCTGTTATGATGTGGAGATGCCGGTGTTGGACTGGGGTAAACACGGTTAGAAGTCTTACAACACCAGGTTAAAGTCCAACAGGTTTATTTGTAGCATGAGCCACTAGCTTTTGAAGCACTGCTCCTTCATCAGGGGAGTGGGATTTGAGGTCACAGCATATAAAGACACAAACTCAATTTACAAAATAATGGGTGGAATGTGAATCTTTACAAGGAATCAAGTCTCAAAAAGGAGCAGGCAGTGTGAGTGGAGAGGGGGTTAAGCACAGGTTAAAGAGATGTGTATTGTCTCCAGCCAGGACAGTTAGTGAGATTTTGCAAGTGCAGGCAAGTCATGGGGGTTACAGATAGTATGACATAATCCCAAGACCCTGGTTGACGCTGTCCTGGTGTGCTGAACTCAGCTATCACTCTCTGTTCAGCGACTTTGCGCTGTCGTGGGTCATGAAGGCCACCTTGGAGAATGTTTACCCAAAGATCAGAGGCTGAATGCCCGTGACCGCTGAAGTGTTCACCAACAGAAAGAGAACAGTCTTACCTGGTGATTGTCGACTGGTGTTTGTTCATCTGTTGTTGTAGTGTCTGTGTGGTCTCCCCAATGTAGCACGTTTTAGGACATTCTTTCCTGCAGTGTATCAGGTAGACCATGTTGGCCGAGTTGCATGAGATGATGGCATCCGTGTCGATGATCCGGCATGTCTTGCAGAGGTTGCTGTGGCAGGGTTGTGTGGTGTTGTGGTCACTGTTCTCCTGAAGGCTGCGCACAATGATCTGTTTGAGGTTGTGCGGTTGTTTGAAGGCAGGAGGGGGTGTGGAGATAGCCTTGGTGAGATGTTCGTCTTCGTCAATGATATGTTGAAGGCTCGCAGTGATGTTGTAGCTTCTCCACTCCAGGGAAGGACTCAAGGACAAACAGTACTCTGTCTGCATGTCCTGTGTTTGTCTTCTGCGAAGGTTGGTGCGGTTTTTCACTATGGTGCGTCGGAACTGTCATTTGATGAGTCAAACTCCATATCCTGTTCTTATGAGGGCATCTTTCAGCTTCTGGAAGTGTCTGTCACGATCCTCCTCATCTGAGCAGATTTTGTATATATGGAGAGCTTGTCTGTAAGGGAAGAAATTCTTTAACATGTTTAGGGAGGAAGCTGAAGAAATGGAGCATAGTGAGGTTATCCGTGGGCTTGTGGTGCAGTGAAGTGCTGAGGTGACCATCTTTGATGGAGATGTGTGTCTGATTCTGGAAAGTAATCCAAGGTGAGACTGATGATGAGATGGAACTTGATGATGTCACGATATAGTTGTTTCAGTGATTGTTCACCATGAGTCCAAAGGAAGAAAATATCATCGATGTATCTAGTGTGTAGCATTGGTAGAAGGTCCTGTGCAGTGAAGAAGTCTTGTTCAAACACTTGCATGAAGAATTTGACATAATGAGGTGCGAATTTGGTCCCCATGGCTGTTCCATGTGTCTGGATGAAGAACTGATTATTGAAGGTGAAGACGTTGTGGTCCAGGATGAAGCGGATGAGTTGTAAAATTGCATGTGGAAACTGGCAGTTATCAGCATTGAGTACTGAGGCAATGATATCATCGTGGGGGATGCTGGTGTAGAATGTCGAGATATCCGTTGTGATGAGGAGCGTCCCTGGTTCAAATGCTCCATGTGTGCTGAGTTTGTGCAGGGAGTCTGTAGCATTGAGACAAAAGCTGGGGGTTTTTTGTACAACGGGTTTCAGGATGCCAGAGAAGGAGGTACGTCAATGCAAGTTTCGTCAGCCGCATTCTCAAGACAACCCTGAACATCAGCCAATCACATCACAATGTCATCCAAGCTTTCAAGACCAACCACAACATTGTTATCAAACCAGCAGACACAGGAGGGGCTATCATCATACTGAACAGAACGGATTACTACAAAGAAGTGTACTGACAACTGAACACCACAGATAGTTACCCGCAGATCTGACCAAAGAATACACCCGTCAACTCAACAGATTGATCAAGACATTTACTCCAGACATTCAGAGCACCCTCTGTGCTCTCATTCCACGTATTTCCCGTGTCGGAGATCTCTACTGCCTCCCAAAGATACACAAGGCGCAAACACCCAGCTGTCCATCGTACCGGGCAATGGGATCCTTTGTGAGAACCTCTGTGGCTACGTCAAGGCATCCTGAAACCCATTGTACAAAGAACCCCCAGCTTTTGTCTCAATGCTACAGACTCCCTACAGAAACTCAGCACACATGGAGCATTTGAACCAGGGACGCTCCTCGTCACAATGAATGTCTCGGCGCTCTACTCCAACATCCCCCACGATGATGTCATTGCTACAACTGCCTCAGTACTCAATGCCGACAACTGCCAGTTTCCAGATGCAATTTTACAACTCATCCACTTCATCCTGGACCACAATATCTTCACCTTCAACAATCAGTTCTTCATCCAGACACATGGAACAACCAAGGGGACCAAATTCACACCTCAATATGACAACATCTTCATGCACATGTTCGAACAAGACTTATTCGCCGCACAGAATCTTCAACCGATGTTACACACTAGATACATCAATGACATTTTCTTCCTTTGGCCTCATGGTGAACAATCACTGAAACAACTACAAGATGATATCAACAAGTTCCATCCCACCATCAGACTCACTGTGGACTAGTGTCTGGAATCAGTTTCATTCTTGGACACAGTCATCTCAGTACTTCACTGAACCACAAGCCCATGGATAACCTCACAATGCTCCACTTTTCCAGCTTCCACCCTAAACATGTTAAAGAAGCCATTCCTACAGACAAGCCCTCCGTATACACAGGATCTGTTCAATGAGGAAGATCACAACAGACACCTCCAGATGCTGAAAGGTGCCCTCATAAGAACAGGATATGGTGCTCAACTCATTGATCAACAGTTCTGATGCATCACAGCGAAAAGCCGCACCAACCTCCTCAAAAGACAAACACAGGACATTGCAGAAAGAGTACCCTTCATCATCCAGTCCTTCCCTGAAGCGGGGAGGCTATGACATCTTCTCTGGAGCCTGCAACATGTCACTGACGAAGACGAACATCTTACCGAGGCCATCCCCATACCTCACTTCTGCCTTCAAATGACTGCACAATCTGAAACAGACCATTGTCCACAGCAAACTATCCAGCCTTGAGGAGAACACTGAGCATGGTACCACACAATCCTGCCACAGCAACCTCTGCAAGACAAGACCATTGACACGAATGCCATTATCTCACGTGAGAACACCATCCACTAAGGACACAGTACATACTCTTGCAACTCGGCCAATGTTGTCTACCTGATGTACTGCAGGAAAGGATGCCCTGAGGCATGGTACATTGGAGAGATCACGCAGACACTACGACAGTGGATGAATGAACACCGCTGGACAATCACCAGGCAGGACTGTTCTCTTCCTGTTGGGGAACACTTCAGCAGTCACGGGCATTCAGCCTCTGATCTTCGAGTAAGTGTTCTCCAAGGCAGTCTTCACAACACACAGCGCAGAGTCGCTGAGCAGAGGCTGATAGCCAAGTTCCGCACACGTGAGGATGGCCTCAATAGGGATCTTGGGTTCATGTCGCACTATCTGTAACCCCCACAATTTGCCGGGGCTTGCAACATTTCACTAACTGTCCTCCTGGAGACAATACGCATCTCCTTAACATGCTTAACCCTCTCTCCGCTCACGTTGTCTGCACCCTTAAGACTTGATTACCTTTAAAGACTCTCACTCCAACCATTATTTTGTAAATTGAGTTTGTCTTTATACGCCCTGTTTGTGAACTGAATTCCCACTCACCTGATGAAGGAGCAGCGCTCCGAAATCTAGAGGCTTGTGCTACCAAATAAACCTGTTGGACTTTAAGCTGGTGTTGTGAGACTTCTTACTGGGCTTTATTATCAGAGTGCTGAGCAAATTCTATTAGATTGGGATTGAATCAGACACACTGAGCTTCTACTTTTCACTGTTCACTGCTGATTCTTTAGCTCTTGTATTGAGATGGGATTGAATGTGGAATTCATGCCTCTGTGCAAAAATCTTATGGTCAGTTAGATTTAGGTTGAGCAAAAGCTTTGCAGCATCATCTGCTTCATATTACCCAGCATCTGACCCCTCAAAGCCTGAGTATTCCCCCCAAGTGTTGATAATGACGAGGAGGGTTTGAGGGGGGGAAAGGAGGACCTTTGGAAATTCAGAGGTAGTGATGTCAGGGGGAGGTGATTGACCATTTATTTGAGATACTCATTACCTGGTACTTGTAATTTGTACCTGTGTGGTACAAATACAACTTGTCACCATTGCTTGTTGTAATGTTATTGGCATTGAGTACCAGACTGCTGTGAGTGATGCTTTCCATCTGTGAAGATGCTAAATTATCATGGCAGTGAGTGAGCTGTTTATTTCAATGTGTAGTACGTTACCAATTGCTGCATCTCCATATCTGTGTATCTTCAACAAAACACAACAAGAGACAAAACAGAGGAGCAGGGATAGACCATTCAGCCCATCAAGCCTGCTCTTCCTTTCAATACAATCGTGGCTGATCTTGGACTTCCAAACCATTTTACTACCCGTTTCCCCCTTAATTCCTCAGAGCAAAACTCTTGTCTATCCCAACCTTAAATATATTTGATGATGGAGCATCCACAACACTCTGAGAATTCCACACGTTCACAACCCTTTGAGTGAAGTAATTAATCCTCATCTCAATGTGAAATGTTCAGCTCCTTATTCTGAGACTGTATCCCCATGTTTTAGATTCCAAACCAGCAGAAACAATTTCTCAGCATTCCCCCATCAAACTCTTCCATGGTGGGTTTGAATAAGATGGCTTCTCATTCCTCTGACATCTGGGAAATATAGACTTCATTCCCTCAGCCTCTTGTCATTAGGACAATCTCCCCACCTCAGGGACCAATTTAGTGAGTCTTCACTGTACACCTTCCAATGCAATGATGATCTTTATTCAATACGGAGACTAACACTGTAAACTATTCCAGATATCTTCACCAAAACATAAGCAGTTGTAACAAGCCTTATTCTTGTATTCCAATCCCCTTGTAGTAAAGGCCAACATGCCGCTATCTTGCTTGCTGTACCTGCATGCTAACTTCCTGTATTCCTTGTATCAGCACACCCAGTTCCCTTTGAACATCAACGCACTTGTTAAAAATATTGATTTTTTTGATTCTTACAACTGAGGTGAATAATCACTTCACCTCAGTTCCCTACATTATACTCCCTCTGCCAACTTGTTACCCATTCATCCAACCTGTCTATATCTCTTTGCAGTCTCTGTGTCCTTGCCACAGTTTAGTTTCCCATTTAGCTTTGCACTGTCAGCAAACGTCTCTCAATCTAGATTAATGACTTAAGTGGAAAAGAGCTGAGGCCCTACCACAGATCCTAATGAAAATAAATCCATTACTCATTGCCCCGCAGCTTGAAAAAGTCCTGTTTTTGTTCTCTGCTTTCTTTCTGTTAACCAATCCTCTATTCACACTAACAACCAATTGAAAATTATGACTGGGACACTCTGGCCTCCCTGCAGTGTGCCCCCTGGCAGGGGGAGGTGGCACACTGTTGGCTGGTAGTGGAATTTTCTGGTCCTGTTGCTGTCAGTGGGATTTCCCATTGATTCCACTCCACATTGTCAGGAAACATGTGGTAGGGATGCGTCTTCAGTGGGAGGAGAAGACCCCACTGGCGTGAAGAGTAGAAAGATCGTGCCCTCGCAGTCAGGCTCCATTTGGCAAGCTCAAAGCTGCTCAAAGCTACACACAGCAACAGCACTTTGCAAAACAGGAAGAACAAGTCCGTGCTTTGCATCTTTTTAGCTAAAACACTTGGGGGACGCCCATTCCCTCCATGGAACTCCCGCCTTTGCCAATCAGAGTAGATTTGTCCGGTTTGCATTTCAGAAGAGCTTGGCAGTTAACTGTTCCCTGTTTCATTCTCTGTGACGAATCCTCTACCAATCAGCAGCAGCGGCTTCTCGTGTTCCCATTAAAATTTGATATTTTTGCCAAGTGCACCGGCTGTGTTCCAGGGAACCCTAATCTTTCAAATAGCTACAATTCTCCAGCCCTGGCAACATTCTAATAAATCTCTGCACTTCCCTCGCTGTAATTACATCCTTGCTGTCATGTGACACACCCCCATGCACATGTGCAAGCACACATGATCATCTTTGATTCCACTATGCACTGTGGCAGGGGATTGGGGAGGAGGAGTGCATGTAGGCTGGAGCGCATGCCTCCCTTCCCCAGCGTGCACTCCTCTGTTCCGCGTGCGTGTTGGAAGCCAACATGATCAATGATTTCAGAATGAAATTGGATAGAAACGTGACTGAAATAAACTTGTAGAGCCACAGGGATGGGGGTTGGCATAGCTGCCTCACAGCGCCAAAGACCCAGGTTCATTTCCCGACTTGGCTCACTGGCTGAGTTTGCACATTCTCACCATAGAACATAGAACATTACAGCGCAGAACAGGCCCTTTGGCCTTCGATGTTGCGCCGACCAATTATGAAAAAAGCAATGCCCCTCCAAACTAAACCATTCCCTTCTCTTCCATAAACTTATCAACTAACCTCTTAAACGCCACCAAACTTGGCGCATCTACAACTGCCGCAGGCAGGGCATTCCACTCCCTAACCAACCTCTGGGTAAAGAACCTACCTCTGATATCCGTCCTATAACTATCACCCCTTAATTTAAAGCTGTGTCCCCTCGTGCTAGCTTTAAACGCACCACGTCTGCGTGCGTTTCCTCTGGGTGCTCCAGTTTCCTTCCATGGTCTGAAAGAGGTGCTGCTTGGGTGAATTGACCATGTTAAATTCTCCCTCAGTGTACCTGAACAGGCACAGGAATGGGGTATCTAGAAGATATTTGTTTGTGTTATAATGTAAGCCGACTCATGGCACTAACAAATAAACTTTAACTTTAAAACTTTATAGGGTGGGGAAATAGGACTAACTGGCTAGTTTTACAAAGAGCCAATATTGACTTGATGGGCCAAATGGCCTCCATCTGGGCAGTTCTGATCTTCAACAAGTCTGAGATGCAATTACTATTAGAGAAATGTCGTGAATCGAGCTCTTTTGTAACAATCTCTCTCTCTGTCTTTCTGCAGTGGACAAATGGTGGTACGGCAAGAAGAATTAAATCGATGGAAAGCATTTGACATTGTCTTTAGTAACCCAAATCCAAATTATCACCGTGACCAGACCTAGAATCGTAATTGCTGTAAGGAAAAGAGTTGTTTGTACTGGGAATTATCTATGATCAGTGTAGCTACTACTTCAGATATGAAGGAAGTGTGTCAATTTAATAAAGTTTCTCTCTCTGCTGCTGATGCTTTGTTTATCTGATTGTAGCTCAAACTTCCAGAGTGCCACACTTTCTTTCTTTCTTTCTTTCTTTCTTGATGTGAATGTTACTGGCAGGTTCAGCATTTCTTACCCATAAGAAGGTGGCAATGAGCCTTTGCAGTCCACCTGGTGTAAGTATACCCACAGTGCTATTTTTACACACAGCGACAGTGAAGGAAACATAGAACGTTACAGCCCAGTATAGGCCCTTCAGCCCTCCATGTTGCACTGAACTATGAAACCAATCTAAAGCGTATCTAACCTATGCTATTTCGATATCATTCATATATTTATCCAATGACCATTTAAATGCCCTTAAAGTTGGCGAGTCCACAACTGCTGCAGGCAGGGCATTCCATGCTCTTACTACTGAGTAACGAACCTACCTCTGACATCCTGTCCTATAATTATCACCCCTCAGTTTAAAGCTATGTCCCCTCGTGCTGGCCATCTCCATCTGGGGAAAAAGGCTCTCACTGTCCACCCTATCTAAATCTCTGATCATCTTGTACGCCTCAATTAAGTCACCTCTTAACCACCTTCCCTCTAATGAAAACAACCTCAAATCCCTCAGCCTTTCCTCATTAGACCTTCCCTCCATACCAGGCAGCATCCTGGTAAACCTCCTCTGCACCCTTTCCAATGCCTCCACATCTTTCTAGTGAACATTGTGAACTGCCTCTAGTGCATTTACATCCTTAAGGCGACCAGAATTGAACTCATTACTCCAGATGTGGTCTCACCAATGCCCAATACAGCTTCATGAGCACTTTGCTACATACTCCACCCCATTATTGTTCCTTGGGAGCAGCTGGTGTGAGGAGAGCTGGTGAGTAAATTTCTGTGTCTTTTTTTTCCAAAATTGTGTCCGGTTTTTATTTTAACTCTTAAAACCGGAAACAGGAAGTAGTCACAAGGAGGCCTGTGCAGGAGTTTTTTTTTCTTTCACCTGGACCTCCATAAATTGGGAAGGTGAAGAATCCCGATACTCTACATGTGTAGAGTATCCCAGCCCTCCCCCCTCCTTTAACCTAATAAAAAAAGGAGACTAGGAGTGTGAGTAGGTAAGTTTAAGTTTATATTTGTTTCTGGGTAAAGGAAGTAATAGTGATGGCAGTGCAGGCAGTGCAATGTATCTCCTGTGGGATGTTTGAGGTGAGGGACACTGGTAGTGTCCCAGCTGATTACATCTGCCAGAGGTGCATCCAGTTCCACCTCCTTGAGGACCGTGTTAGGGACCTGGAGCTGGAATTGGAGGAACTAAGAATTATTAGGGAAGCAGAGATGGCTGTTGATAAAAGCTACAGGGAGATAGTTACTCCTAAATGTGATACATGGGTAACTGTTAGAAGGGGTAAGAAGCAGTCAGTGCAGAGTTCCCCTGAGGCTGTTCCTCTACGCAATAAGTACTCTGCTTTGGATGCTGTTGGGGATGTAGATACAACCGGGGTAAGCCATGGAGTACAGGTCTCGGGAGTTGAGCCTGTCCTTGATGCTCAGGTGGGAAGGGGGAAGAAAAGATCTGGATTAGTGATTGGGGACTCCCTAGTTAAGGGGATAGGTAGGAGGGTCTGTGGGAAGGAGCGGGACTCGCGGTTGGTATGTTGCCTCCCGGGCGCTGGGGTCAGTGATATCTCTGACTGAGTGTTCGGGATCTTTAAGGGGGAGGGGAACCAGCCCCAAGTTGTGGTGCATGTAGGTACCCATGACGTAGGTAGGAAAAGGGATGGGGATATAAAGCAGGAATTCAGAGAGTTAGGGTGGAAACTTAGGGCTAAAACTAACGGAGTGGTTATCTCTGGTTTGTTACCTGTGCCGCGGGATGGCATAGAAAAGAATAGGGAGAGAGAACATTTGAACTCGTGGCTAAAGGGATGGTGCAGGAGGGAAGGGTTCAGGTATTTGGACAATTGGGGCTCATTCTGGGGAAGGTGGGACCTCTACAAGAGGGATGGTCTGCACCAGAACCGGAGAGGTACCAATATCTTGGGGGGTAAATTTACCAGTGCTATTCGGGAGGGGTTTAAACTGATTCGAGGGGGGGATGGGAACCTGAATTGTTGTGCCAGTATACAGGAGGATGTGAATAGGGAGGTCATGGATAAGGTTTCTAGGTCGCAGCAGTATAGTGGCAAACGGGAGGGTGGTTTGAAACGTGTATACTTTAATGTGAGGAGCATACGTAATAAGGTGGATGAACTTGCAGCCTGGATTGGTGCTTGGGACTTCGATGTTGTGGCCATTTCAGAGACGTGGATAGAGCAGGGGCAGGAATGGTTGTTGCAGGTTCCGGCGTTCAGATATTTCAGTCAGAGCAGAGGTGGTGGTAGAAGAGGGGGAGGAGTGGCATTGTTAGTTAAGGACAGCATTACGGTGGCAGAAAAGACGTTTGATGTGGACTTGTCTGCTGAGGTAGTGTGAGCTGAGATTAGAAACAAGAAAGGAGGTCACACTGTTGGGAGTTTTTTTATAGGCCTCCAAAAAGTTCCAGAGAAGTAGAGGAAGGGATTGCAAAGTTGATCCTGGATAGGTGTGAAAGTAACAGGGTAGTTGTAATGGGGGACTTTAACTTTTCTAATATCGATTGGAAAAGCTATAGTTCAAGTACGTTAGAGGGGTCAGTTTTTGTTCAATGTGTGCAGGAAGGTTTCATGACTCAGTATGTAGATAGGCCAACAAGAGGCGAGGCTATATTGGATTTGGTACTGGGTAATGAACCAGACCAGGTGTTAGACTTGGAGGTGGGTGTGCACTTTGGTGATAGTGACCACAATTCGGTTACGTTTACCTTAGTGATGGAAAGGGATGGGCACGTACCGAATAACAGTAGTTATAGCTGGGGGAAAGGTAATTATGAGGCTATTAGGAGAGATTTAGGATGCATAGCGTGGAGCAGGAAATTGCAGGGGCTGGGGACATCTGAAATGTGGAGCATATTTAAGGAACAGCTTCTGCATGTCCTTAATGAATATGTACCTGCCAGGCAGGGAGGAAGTGGTTGAGTGAGGGAACCATGGTGTACTAGGGAAGTTGAATCTCTGGTGAAGAGGAAGAAGGAGGCTTATATAATGATGAGACGTGAAGGCTCAGTTAGGGCAATAGAGAGCTATAAATCAGCCAGGAAGGAGCTAAAGAGGGAGTTGAGAAGAGCTAGAAGAGGACACGAGAAGACTTTGGCGGACAGGATTAAGGAGAATCCTAAAGCTTTTTACAGGTATATAAATAATAAAAGATTGGTTAGGGCAAGGTTAGGGCCAGTCAGAGATAGCAGTGGGAATTGTGCGTGGAGCCTGAGGAGATAGGAGAGACACTGAATGAGTATTTTTCGTCAGTATTCACGCAGGAGAAAGACAGTGTTGTCGGGGAGAATACTGCGATACAAGGTTGTAGACTGGGTAGGATTGAGGTTCATAAGGAGGAGATGTTAGCGAATCTTGAGGGTATGAAAATTGATAAGTCCCCTCGGCCAGATGGGATTTACCCCAGGATTCTCTGGGAGGCTAGAGAGGAGGTTGCAGAGCCTTTGGTTTTGATCTTCATGTCGTTGTTGGCTACAGGTATAGTGCCGGAAGACTGGAGGATGGCAAATGTTGTCCCTTTGTTCAAAAAGGGGAGTAGGGACCATCCTGGAAATTATAGACCGGTGAGCCTGACTTCTGTTGTGGGCAAGGTCTTGGAAAGAATTATAAGGGATAGGATTTATAAGCATCTAGAGAGGAATAAATTGATTAGGGATAGTCAGCACGGTTTTGTGAAGGGTAGGTCGTGCCTCACAAACCTTATTGAGTTTTTTGAGGAGGTGACCAAAGAGGTAGATAAGGGTAAGGCAGTTGATGTAGTGTATATGGATTTTAGCAAAGCGTTTGATAAGGTTCCCCATGGTAGGCTACTGCAGAAAGTGCAGATGCATGGGATTGAAGGTGATTTAGCAGTTTGGATTAGGAATTGGCTAGCTGATAGAAGACAGAGGGTGGTGGTTGATGGGAAATATTCAACCTGGAGTGCAGTTACAAGTGGTGTACCTCAAGGATCTGTTTTGGGGCCACTGCTGTTTGTCATTTTTATAAATGACCTAGATGAGGGTGTAGAGGGTTGGATTAGTAAATTTGCTGACGATACCAAAGTGGGGGGAGTTGTAGACAGCGAGGATGGATGTTACAGTTTGCAGAGGGACATAGATAGGTTGCAGAGCTGGGCCGTGAGGTGGCAAATGGAATTCAATACGGATAAGTGTGAGGTGATTCACTTTGGTAGGAATAACAGGCATATGAAATATAGGGTTAATGGAAGGACCCTTAATAGTGTTGTCGAGCAGAGGGATCTTGGGGTACAAGTACATAGCTCTTTGAAAGTTGGCACCCAGGTTGATAAAGTTGTTAAGAAGGCGTACGGTGTGTTAGCTTTTATTGGTAGAGGGATTGAATTTAGGAGCCGTGAGGTTATGTTACAACTGTACAAAACTCTGGTGCGGCCGCACTTGGAGTATTGCGTACAGTTCTGGTCGCCGCATTATAAGAAAGATGTGGAAGCATTGGAAAGGGTGCAGAGGAGGTTTACCAGGATGTTGCCTGGTATGGTGGGAAGGCCTTATGAGGAAAGGCTGAGGGACCTGAGGTTATTTTCATTAGAGAGAAGAAGGTTACGCGGTGACCTAATTGAGGCGTATAAGATGATCAAGGGACTGGATAGGGTGGATAGTGAGAGCCTTTTTCCTCGGATGGTGATGACCAACACGAGGGGACATAACTTTAAATTAAGAGGTGGTAGTTATAGGACGGATGTCAGAGGCAGGTTCTTTACACAGAGGGTGGTGAGGGCGTGGAATGCCCTGCCTGCAGCAGTTGTGGACTCGCCTACTTTGGGGGCATTCAAATGTTCGGTGGATAGGCATACGGATGATATTGGAATAGTTTAGGTTAGAGGGTCCACTGGCCGGCGCAACATCGAGGGCCGAAGGGCCTGTACTGTGCTGTAATGTTCTATGAGCAATGAATGCCAGAGTGCCGTTTGCCTTATTACTGACTGTACCTGCATACTGACTTTCTCAATTCATGTAAAAGGACACCCTTTGCACCAAAGCATTTTTAAATTTCCTCTCCATTTAAGATGAATTGCCTTTTTATTCCTCCACCCAAAATGAATAGGTTACCTCATATTTAAATTCCATCTGCTAAATTTTGGCCTGCTCACCTAACCTACCCATATCCATTCATAAACTTCTTATTTCCTCATTTCAATTTGCTTTTTTTTGTTGTTTATTTTAGTCATATTTGTAAATGACACTGTGTCCAAGTCATGAATATAGATTGATCTCTAACAACCACACCCATCTTCCTTTGTGCCACAAATGATTCTGAGAGAAAATTTCCCTTGATTACAATTAATTTCCATTTTGCCGCAGCTTCTTGAACCTGCAGTCAGTCAATTGTTGCTTTGATGTGAAGAGTACTCACTCTCTTTTGGAATTGTTTGTTTTCCATTTATAGAGCAAGTTTGATTAGCCCTGTTAAAATCCAAACTAATCACTGGTGAGAAGATTAATGCTGAGGAAATGCTGATTGACTGCCCTATCACCAACGCCTTTGATTGCAGACTGGGTTAATTGTTCTGTGGATAAGACACACCAGGTCAATATTGAAGCTTGTAGATGGGGCTAGTTCTGTGCCATAAGCCTTCAGTACAATACTGGGATGTTATTAGAGCATATTGGCCTTTACTGCGTTCCATGTATTCAACCTTTTTTTTGATACCAACTAGAAGGTAGCAAATTGGCTGAAGACATGTAATGCTGGGGAACTTCAGACATAGAGAGATGAATGATGCACACAACCATCTTCAACCAAAATTGGTGAAAGTGCTTCAGCCTTTTCTTTTGCACAGAGGATGGGAGTACTTGTGAAAATGCCTCCTATTTTTAGTTTTAATTATCCATCTTCATGAGTGGATGTAGTATGACTGCAGAACTTAGATCTGCTCTGTTGATTGTGAGATTGTTTGCTTGGTGCTAATGCTGTTTAGCATTGCATGTAACCTTGTATTACCTGGATCCACTGTGCCACCATCTCAGTTCCAGGACATCATCACAGGAGTTCCTCAGGGTAGTGTCCTAGGCACAACCATCTTCAGCTCCTTCCATGTTGTCAAAAGTGTGGATATTTGGTGATAATTACACAGCTCTCTTCTGCTGAAAGTTGGTGGGTTTATTGTTTTTAAACTGCTGGCTTTTAGTCCTAAACAAAACAGCTGCTCTGTAAATTAATCTACTTCCCTGAGGTAACTTGAATAAATGTGATAAATTGTTGAAATGGTGTTAAGTAGTGAGGGTAAAAGCTGAAGCCTCAGGCTGGGTTTTACAGCCACACATTAGGCAGCTCCCCTATCCAGTTTGTGGTCAATGTTAATCCATGTAAAATACAAACAGCACCACAAAGGTTCCAATTATTAGTTAATACACCATTTGCTGCAGTTTCTCAATCTACCATCGCACACTCATCTCTCCTAGGTCCAGACTTCAAAATATTTTCAAACTCAAATTATATTAAGTATTCATTTCAGGTTGCTCTACTAGGCCATCAACTATCTTGCTGCACAATACTAGATTTAAATTAACCTAGTTCCTAGTTGATACCTCAATACACTGTCTAGAAAACCATTTTGTATATATTCCATGAACTATTATATGGTCTACCTGAACACTTAGTCATGATTCCTGTGCCTGACTTCCTGGCCAAATACCACCTACTATTAAAGGAGTTATGAATAACTAATGTTCTTTGCCCTTTGTTTTGTATTTCTATCCAGTGGTTAGCATTGTTGTCTCTCAACATCAGGTTCTTCATTTCCTCCCACAGTCCAAAGACATGCAGGTTAGGTGGATTAGTCATGCTAAATTGCCCTTTAGGGTGTGTGGTTTGAATAACTAGTCATGGTAAATGGGTGGGTTACAGAGACAGAGCCCTCTCCTCCACTCTGTCAGAGTCAGTGCAGACTAGCTGGCCTCTTTTGCACTGTAGGGATTCTATGATTTTAAACTAAGATCCTATTTCCAAATGTGTCTGAATTCCTTGTACCCAGGTTTGGCTGAAAAAAAACAAACTAGTGCAACTTTTTTCTTGCACAAATCATGACAGATTCTTGAAGCTATTGACTAGTTGACTGTATATATTTCCCAACCACTCTTCCCCATAGGCCCCACTCTCTATTCTGCTGTCCTTCCTCTTAAATTTGTACAATTTGACTTTTGTGCTGTTTCCTGCCTGCTGGAGAACTGAGCTTGATTGGATGAAAGCAAATTACTGCGGATGCTGGAATCTGAAAGTAAAAGAGAAAATGCTGGAAAATCTCAGCAGATCTGGCAGCATCTGTAAGGAGAGAGAGAAAAGAGCTGACATTTCAGATCCAGATGACCAAGTGATCCTCCTCCTAACAACCCCTATGGTTCCACTCCAACATTTGTTACATGATGTCTCCCAGTGCCTTGCCAGTTCTACTTGGAAAGCAAGAGTCCTCAAAGCTTTGACAAAAACAAATATCAACTCTTTTCTCTCCTTACAGATCTGAGATTTTCCAGCATTCTCTCTTCTGGTTTCTGGATGAGTTGGACTCAAGTGCAAAACTGATTGTACATGTCTGTCTTGCTTCCAGCAGAATGCCTGTGAATGGGTTTCCAGGGTCAACACGAAGAGAGCATCATAAGGGATCAATAACACTACAGGCTGCTTTTTACCCCAAGTGAAAAGTGTTTATAGCACAGATTGTGTTCTTCCACTGCTTAACAGGGACAGTCCAACTTCTAGAAGCCTTTCCACTACCTTGAACTTTACTCACATTGATCTATGTTGCTGCTGTCAGCCTTCACTGCAGCCTGGCTTTACAAAGTTACATAATGAATTTCTGCAGGAGCAGGAACAGCAACAGCAGCAGTATTCCCTACACTCATCTCCCAATGAATGAGATGGTCCTCTGGCCAATGATTCCACTCCCACTATTGGTTACATGACATGACCTCGCCTAGTACCTTGCCTTCCCAATGTCACTTGGAAAGTAAGAATCTTCATTATCAAACCAGCTAATTCTAGCTATAACTGTAACTTTCTGCACCTTCTCATTTCCTTCTCGATGAACAGTATTCTTTGTATAACACACAAGAAATACATTTCATTGTGTTCTAATAAATGTGACAATAATAAATCAAATCAAAGATTCTTCACCATCTTCTTACAGCTTCGATATTAAACAATAAACATAAGTATTCACAAGAAAATGAAAGTAGAACAACTTCTTTAATGAGCCATTGTTTTTCTCCCAAGTCTACAGTATCCTTCACTTCCATTTTCCTGGAGACTCCAGTAAAAAATAGATTAAAGAAGCTAGATAAACAGGAAGGAGAAAGGAATAGAGGGATATGCTAACTGGGTTAGATGAAGAAGGGTGCAGGGAGGATCATGTGGAATATAAACACTGGCATTGACCAGTTCAATGGATGGTCAATTTCCAGGTTTTCCATTCCATATCACCAGATCCTGTCGATATGAACCCTCCACACAAACAGACAGCAAAATGAAGACTAGACACAACAGATCTGTGACCCTTCATTCAAGGGCACAATTCTTTGGTAGATAAAGAACCTATCGACTGGGTAGAGGAACAGTAACCACTGGAGCTTAACACAGAATATTTGGTACCAACAGGACGGAATTATAAAATGCAATGGTTTCCATTTGAAATTACTCAATAAATGTGCGTCAAAGTCTAAATCCCTGGAAGTTTACTGCTATTAGCCAGAGATAGGAATTGGTCAGAACAATTATTCCCAGAACTGAAACAATCTCAAGGACATATCTACAAATATACACAATGATTTTCTGCAGCATCAACTGCCCAGAAATTACAATTATCATAGTATTTAAAAATACATCAAATATTTGACCAAGGCTGCAAAAGAAACCTCATCAAAAATTTATATTTCTATACATGATGAACACATTGATAAAATGTTGATATGTAAAGCATTAACAGAAAACTGTTGCTGGCTATAATAGGTTCAGTATTTCTGCTGCAAACTCAGCCCCTGCCCCAACAGCTGATGCGCAGGAACTGAAACCATTTGCTGAAACAAGATGTGGCGGCAAACAGCACATATTTATAAACGCAAAGCAAAACTGGTGTTGACATTCAGTGTTTATCATAATGACTGAATTAAATAAATAATTGGTTTGTGCACACATCTGACCAGAGCTGTGCCCACTGTGGAAATATTCTTACGATCAAGAGTCCCAGAACTGTGACAATGAAATGCAAAGTCCGGATGTCTTCAGTTCAGATGAAGAGCTTGTCTCATGAGCTCATACGTGGTGAATGCCACAGCCTGAGATGGGATACAGCGGATGTAATTGAGAGTGAGTCCCCGGTACAGACCTCTCTGTATCCCATGCGTCTTGTAGACATGCTTCAATGTTTTACTCATTGAACTAAAGGAAAAAGATTAAATTGGAAATTACTCCCCATGTAAACATACCAGTTACAAGCAATTTAAGTTTCCTTGCTGGATTAATCAGCTGATTATGACTATGAAGGAACGTTTGTAATAATTAGTATTGATATTGGCTAAGAAAATTCTGTTAATTAAACATCCTTTCCCCATTGGTCAATGACTGGTGACATTTGGGTCACATTGTTCTAGGCCTGAATCTCACCCAAATTTGATTATCTCAGTTTATGGAATACAAGCTATAGATAAAACCTCCAGGAGATGCTCTGAATATTTAACTAGCTCTCACCCCCCGATTCCTGGGCTGACCTCTACAGATTTACTGACACACAATTAAATCAGAGAACCTATGAAAGCTGGCCTAGTCTGAGAGGCTCTGTTCTCAGATTTATTTTGAAGTTTCTCTTTTGTTTTTGGTGTCAGTCTCTTACATTCAAACATTAAAACTGCACTAAAATAAAAATTAAATACTGCAAATCTGAAATATAAACAGAAAATGCTGGAAATACTCAACAGTCTGTTAACATCCATAGAGAGAAACAGTGCGTCCAACATGACTTGATTTTCCAGAGTTATATTGGGCTTAAAGTTTTAACTGTTCTCTCTCCATATGTGCTGCCGGCTTGCTGAGTTTTTTCAGCATTTTCTACCCATTATTAAAACTGCACACTCATTTTGCAGTACTTAGCAAGTAGTGTGCAGTACTCACTGTTAGCACTCAGCACTGTTAGAAAGTATTGCAGTCACATGAGTGTGACCTCAGTATACAAAGATTTTGAAAATATTCTTTTACAGGGTGAGGGGGTTAGACCAGCATTTTTTATTGTCCCTCCTTAGTTTCCCTTGAGAAGGTGGCGATGAGCTGCCTTCTTGAATCACTGCAGTCCCTGTGCTGTAGATACACCCACAGTTCTGTGAGGGAGGAAGTTCCAGGATTTTGACCCAGTGACAGTGAAGGAACAGTGGTTTATCTCCAAGTCAGGACAACGGGGAACTTGGATGGGAATTTCCAGGTGGCAGTGTTCCCATGTGTCTGCTGCCCTTGCCCTTCTAGATGGTAGCGTTCACGGTTTAGAAGGACCTGTTTAAGAAGCCTTGCTGCAGTACACACTATGCATCAGCGGTGGAGGGATTGAATGTTGAAGGTAGTCAATATGGTGCCAATTAAGTGGGCTGCTTTGGCCTGGATGGTGTCAAGCTTTGGAGCTACACCCATCCAGGCAAGCGGAGAGTATTCCATCGCACTCCTGACTTGTGCCTTGTGGATAGTGGACAGGTTTTGGGGAGTCGGGATTCCCAGTCTCTGACCTGCTCTTGTAGCCACAGTAATTTAAATGGCTAGTCCAGTTCAGTTTCTGGTCAATGTTCAGTCCAGGATGTTGAGAGTTTGGATCAGCAGTGATAGTAATGTCATTGAAGATTGATTTATTATGTGGCAAAGAGGGAGATCGAGAGTCTGTTGTCATTTCACATTCTCCTGTCGCTACCAGAAGTGTCTGTGTGTGTAGAAAGATTATACTTACACATATTTATCAGCTTCAATCAGAATGGAACCCAACTGCATTCGTCTTCGAGCCACATCCAGAGGGTATCTACAATGGAAAAATTCAACACAATCCCTGAAAATATGCTAGAAATATTTCTACTGAGAATGAAAATAAGGCCAATGATTTCTTCTGGTTTCCTCCCACAGTCAACAATTAGGTTGACTGGCCATGCTAAGAAATTGCCCCTTAGCATTCAGGAATGAGTATGTTAGAGGGGTTAGTGGGTATAATATGTAGGGATATGGGGGGTACTGCCTGGGTGGGATTGTGTTCGGTGCAGACACGATGGGCCAAAGGGCCTCTTTCTGCACTGTAGGGTTTCTATGATTTGTGCACTAGCATTTTCCCATTGCTCGTCCAGGGCCCCTGCTTCAAGGCCAGAGCCATCTCTACCCAGCATTC
Source organism: Sphyrna mokarran (assembly GCA_024679065.1). NCBI lineage: Eukaryota > Metazoa > Chordata > Chondrichthyes > Carcharhiniformes > Carcharhinidae > Sphyrna > Sphyrna mokarran. Next base: position 55,394,489 of record JAGIQG010000017.1, on the reverse strand, counting down.
TCTCTAAATGGAAAATTGCCAATGACACTCCACAAAGAGGAAAAGTGAGAGAGCAACTCAGAAATGATAGGCTGCTGAAATCAACATGGGAAAGTTAGAATCACAGTGACTGCAACTTGAACAATAATAAGCTGATTTGAAAGGGGTAGAAGTTAGGTCACAGCTGCATAGCATTTTGATTAAATTATAAAGACTAATTTTATATTCCACTGAATATAGGAGATTAAAGGGTGGTCTAAATTAGAAATAGTTCAAATACTTCAGTAGATTTTTAAAGACCCCTGAAGAAGCTATTTGAATTTTAATGCTTGTGTCAGGACATGCAGCAGTGATATCAAGAAGCAGAATGGGAATCTGGAATTCCTTCCCCACCCCCACAAAAGCATTTGTAAATTTTAAAACTGATTTGAAGGACTTTTGAGTAATATATTTGGATATGGACACAAGGAGGGTAGAAGGTGTGAAAATACAGATCAGCCATGATCAAATTTAGTGTGAAACATATTTTTTTTGGGGGGGGGGGGGGGGGGGGGGGCACACTGTCCAACCCCCGAGCAGGGGGACCCAGTGGAATTGGAGGACTAGTAACTATTTGAAATTTGGATGGTTGGATGGCAGTATTGCTGGTAAAATCTTAAATACAGCTGATTTTCTTTTACTGATTATCTACTAAACACACTTTGGAGCACAGTGGCCCACGTTCCTCTTCCTCTCTTCCCTGTTACCCAGATGGAAACTTACGATACTGTTTGAGCAAACGCTCCTGCTATTCCACCACACAGCAAGTTCACATGGGTTTTTAAAACCAACACATTTGGATTATCAGAAGAAGGTCTTCCCAGAATACCAGGAGCATGACTGAGCCCAATACTCTTCAATGTTCCAAACGTGAAGAACGAAATTCCTGAAAGTAATATTTAAAACAAAGTAAACAATCTGGAATAACAAACCGGTAAATGCTGAACATCCAAAAGTAAAACAATGACCAACTGTTGATTAAAGAAAGATAGGCGCAGAGGGAACAAGGTGTTATAAACTAGGTGAGTGTGGAGTGTACAGGAGGAAGCAGCAGTAAAAAACCTGGGTTTGATATATAGACTTTTCTCATAAGTTCTGTAACAGGGGTGAGTAGCGTAATGGTTATGTTCCTGGACTAGTAATCCAGGGGCAATTATCCAGAAATCAGAGTTCAAAGCCTACCACGCCAGCCAGGAATTTAGACTTCATTAAATCTGCAATAAGAAGCTGGGGATAACAGTAAAAGTGATTGGATTGTTCTTTCAGGGGGGAGAAATCTATCTGCTGTTCTTACCTGGCTGCGGTGCATGTGACTCTCAATCCACAGCAATGTGGCTGATTCTATAAATGCCCTCCAAAACAGCCAAACAAATCTCTTAGTTGTTCTCCCTACCTCCGTGCTTTGGGCAGTTAGAATGGATAATAAGTGAAGGAATAAAAGGAATCTTTTTGAGACGATGCAGTTGATCATCTTCACATTTGATCTTCAAAGTGAAGATGGAGCAGTTTTTAAATGCACCACACGCCCCCCACCCCAGTCCTTACAGAAATGTTTATTAAAAGCACTGATGAAGAAAGGTAGGTGTTCTTTCAGCCCTTGGAATACCTGCATATGGAGCCATTCCAATCACAGTCGGAGTCAGACCTCTGTAAAACCCTCGAAATCCTCCTTCCTTAGCAACAGAAAAACAACATTTGGAACATGAATAAACTTCCTCATTCAATCAATATTATCCAAAAACAGTTAAACCGACTCCATTGACCCAGCAATAGCAACTCTCTGACTAACGAGTTTGAGCCTTGGGAGAGTTCAGCATTTCACAACCTGTAACAGGGAGGCAGCATCAGATATGACTGCAAAGTGGCCCCAGGATTGTGGGGGGTGGGGGAACGACTGTGGGCAGAGGATATGGGCAGTGACTGCATGGGAATAGACAAGTGTAATAGTAAAACACATTGACAGCACAGATGAATCAAGGCAATGGTAGCAATGAAGTAGGTGACTGATGGATGGATATGTGATCAATTAGCCTCTGCTGCAGTCAAATACAAGACCAAGATTCATCCTCAGCAAAGAGAGGATTAGGATCACAGACAAGGAAAGACACAAGGAAAGTGACTTGTCACCGAAAGTCACTTTCAGTTACAAGTGGTGTACCTCAGGGGTCTGTTTTGGGGCCCCTGCTGTTTGTAATTTTTATAAATGATCTGGATGAGGGTATTGAAGGATGGATTAGTAAATTTGCAGATGACACTAAAGTCGGTGGAGTGGTAGATAGTGAAGAGGGGTGTTATAGTTTGCAGAGGGACTTGGACAAGTTGCAGAGCTGGGCCGAGAGGTGGCAAATGGAGTTTAATGTGGAAAAGTGTGAGGTAATGCACTATGGCAGAAATAATAAATGTGTAGAGTATAGGGCAAATGGTAGGATTCTTAGTAGTCTAGATGAACAGAGGGATCTTGGTGTGTATGTGCATAGATCCCTGAAAGTAGGCAGTCAGGTCGAGAAGGTTGTTAGGAAGGCATATGGAGTCTTGGCTTTTATTGGTAGAGGGATTGAATTTCGGAGCCGCAACGTCATGTTGCAACTGTACAAAACTCTAGTGCGGCCGCACTTGGAGTATTGTGTGCAGTTCTGGTCCCCACATTATAAGAAAGATGTGGAGGCATTGGAGAGGGTACAGAGGAGGTTTACCAGGATGTTGCCTGGTATGGAGGGCAGGTCTTATGAGGAGAGGCTGAGGGATTTGAGGTTGTTTTCGTTAGAAAGGAGGAGGCTAAGAGGGGACCTTATCGAAACATATAAGATGATTAGAGGTTTAGATAGGGTGGACAGTGATAGCCTTTTTCCTAGGATGGAAAAAGCTAGCACGAGGGGACACAGCTTTAAATTAAGGGGTGATAGTTATAGGACGGATATCAGAGGTAGGTTCTTTACCCAAAGGGTGGTTCGGGAGTGGAATGCCCTGCCTGCAGCAGTTGTAGATGCGCCAAGTTTGGTGGCGTTTAAGAGGTTAGTTGATAAGTATATGGAAGAGAAGGGAATGGTTTAGTTTGGAGGGGCATTGCTTTTTATATTGGTCGGCGCAACATCGAAGGCCAAAGGGCCTGTTCTGTGCTGTAATGTTCTATGTTCTATGTTCTACAAGTCGAGTGTGATGGAATACTCCCCACTTGCCTGGATGAGTAAAGCTCCAACAACACAAGAAGCTTGACACCATCCAAGACAGAGGATGGAGGATGGCAAATGTTGTCCCTTTGTTCAAAAAGGGGAGTAGGGACCATCCTGGAAATTATACACCGGTGAGCCTGACTTCTGTTGTGGGCAAGGTCTTGGAAAGAATTATAAGGGATAGGATTTATAAGCATCTAGAGAGAAATAAATTGATTAGGGATAGTCAGCACGGTTTTGTGAAGGGTAGGTCGTGCCTCACAAACCTTATTGAGTTTTTTGAGGAGGTGACCAAAGAGGTAGATAAGGGTAAGGCAGTTGATGTAGTGTATATGGATTTTAGCAAAGCGTTTGATAAGGTTCCCCATGGTAGGCTACTGCAGAAAGTGCAGATGCATGGGATTGAAGGTGATTTAGCAGTTTGGATTAGGAATTGGCTAGCTGATAGAAGACAGAGGGTGGTGGTTGATGGGAAATATTCAACCTGGAGTGCAGTTACAAGTGGTGTACCTCAAGGATCTGTTTTGGGGCCACTGCTGTTTGTCATTTTTATAAATGACCTAGATGAGGGTGTAGAGGGTTGGATTAGTAAATTTGCTGACGATACCAAAGTGGGGGGAGTTGTAGACAGCGAGGATGGATGTTACAGTTTGCAGAGGGACATAGATAGGTTGCAGAGCTGGGCCGTGAGGTGGCAAATGGAATTCAATACGGATAAGTGTGAGGTGATTCACTTTGGTAGGAATAACAGGCATATGAAATATAGGACTAATGGAAGGATCCTTAATAGTGTTGTTGAGCAGAGGGATCTTGGGGTACAAGTACATAGCTCTTTGAAAGTTGGCACCCAGGTTGATAAAGTTGTTAAGAAGGCGTACAGTGTGTTAGTAGAGGGATTGGATTTAGGAGCCGTGAGGTTATGTTACAACTGTACAAAACTCTGGTGCGGCCGCACTTGGAGTATTGCGTACAGTTCTGGTCGCCGCATTATAAGAAGGATGTGGAAGCATTGGAAAGGGTGCAGAGGAGGTTTACCAGGATGTTGCCTGGTATGGTGGGAAGGCCTTATGAGGAAAGGCTGAGGGACCTGAGGTTATTTTCATTAGAGAGAAGAAGGTTACGCGGTGACCTAATTGAGGCGTATAAGATGATCAAGGGATTGGATAGGGTGGATAGTGAGAGCCTTTTTCCTCGGATGGTGATGACCAACACGAGGGGACATAACTTTAAATTAAGAGGTGGTAGTTATAGGACGGATGTCAGAGGCAGGTTCTTTACACAGAGGGTGGTGAGGGCGTGGAATGCCCTGCCTGCAGCAGTTGTGGACTCGCCTACTTTGGGGGCATTCAAATGGTCGGTGGATAGGCATATGGATGATATTGGAATAGTTTAGGTTAGAGGGTCCACTGTCCGGCGCAACATCGAGGGCCGAAAGGCCTGTACTGCGCTGTAATGTTCTATGTTCTAGAAGAGCGTGCTTGATTGGCACCACCTCCACTCCCTCCACCACCCACTCTCAGTAACAGCAGTGTGCACCATCTACAAGATGCATTGCAGCAATTCACCAAAGATCTTTAGACAGCACCTCCCAAACCCACAAGTGCTACCATCTCGAAGCGCAAGGACAGCAGATACATGAGAACACCACCATCTACAAGTTTCCCTCCAAGCCACTCACGCTCCTGACTTGGAAATATATTGTCGTTCTATCGCAGGGTCAAAATCCTGGAATTCCGTCCCTAACGGCATTGTGGGTGAACCCAGAGAACACGGACTGCAGAGATTCAAGGAGGCAGCTCATCACCGCCTTCTCAAGGGGCAACTAGGGATGGACAATAAATGCTGGCCAAGCCAGAGACACCCATGTCCCAGGAATGAATTTAAAAAATTCATTGTGATGGGGACCAGAAACCATGGCTTTGCTTATCCCAGTATTTAATTAGCAAAAACTTCTAGTCATCCAGAAGTATATGTCAGTAAGAGTGGCAGAATCCAGAAAGCTGGTAGTGAGGTAGAGCAGGAGGTTGTGGATAGTGAGCTTTTGGATAAAGTTGAAGCACATAGCTATGAAGAATGCCAGCGTAATGACGTGGCAGTGGGTAAAGAAGCTGTTACAAGTGATTCTTTGGTTACAATGGAACAGATAAGAAAGCGACCTGTCAGGATAAATCCTACCCAAGTAAGCAATGAAGGAGAAACGATTTGCAATGGTCACAATCACAGAATATGCCACTTGTGAATTTGATAAGGGGAGATTTCAGTATTGTAGCAGAGAAAGAAGCTTAACAGGATTGATTAGAATATGGAGGTGCGGCCCATTGACCCAATTTTGGAGGTGACAACACATTCAAGGACTTTGAAAATGAGGCAAAATAGCTTGCACGGGCAGAGGACAAAAGTGGTTTTCTGAAGGTGGGAAATGGAATAGGGAGAGGGGCAGCACCTGGGCAAAGAAGCCATTTAACAGTAATAGGTAAGGTGGTGGTCAGGAAGGGGATGTGAGTGCTGAGCAGTTATAGACTGTAGAGAGCAGGAGATTAAAAATCCAGCACGGGAGTGTAGCTCACAGCCTTTACTGACTGGCAGCTCTGACAAAGGGTTATCCGGATTCGAAACACTGGCTCTATTCTCTCCTCACAGATGCTGCCAGACCAGCTGAGATTTTCCAGCATTTTCTACCTTTAATGAACGTTTGGCCAGTGAGCTGAAGCAAGGCAACTAAACATTCTCAATCTAAGTGACAGAGAGGTTCAGGAGCCACTTGGCGAGGATGGAGGAGGCACAGAAGATAGCAGTTCCCTTGAAGAGAAGAGAAGTCATTTTGGGATGATCTTGGAACAAAGAAGAATTTTGGCAGTGAGAACAGGACCTGATAATGATTCTGATCTGTGGCAAGTGGCTAAAATGGTTGCCTGCCTGTCCAGTTAAATCTGAATCACTTGGACTCATCAGGATGGAGGGTGGAGGAAAAAACAGGTGAGAGTAATGTTTTTACCAGAGAGGGAGGCATTAGAGTGGAATGTGTGACTGAGGCAGCTGCACAAGTATCACGGGGAATAGAGAGCTAAAGGGCAGACACAAGAGTTTTTACGAGAGGTGAACAATGAAGAGAGGAGGATTTAGAAGGGAATGTGGGTGGCCAGCAGGAGAAAGAAGGAAGAAGCAAGGTGAGATGGTGCAGTTTAGAGAATGGCCATGAGAGTGGGGATTGGAAGTTTAGATAAAAGAGAGTTGCCTAAGAGGAAAGAGTATGATGAGTTGAGGTGGAACTTGAGGAAGATGAAAAGTCACAAGGTGCAGGAACTGAAAGAAGAAAGCAGTAAAATGACAAAGGGTCACCCAGACTTGAATTGGCTCGATTCTCTCTCTCTCTCTCCACAGATGCTGTCAGACCTGCTGAGATTTACCAGTCTTTTTCTGTTGTTGTTGTTGAAGCTGTAAAGGTTGAGAGACTTGGCATGCTATTTGGGTGGTCAGTATAGGATTTTAACTGAGTTGAGACAGGGGCAGAACGAGGTGAATTGCAAAAAGAGAGAAAGTGCCAGAAGAAAAGGCAAATAAATTAAATTGTGATTGCTGTTAAGAGTCACACCATGAGTGTGACATTTGCAAGGGACAAGCAATGGAAGTTATCAGAATTAGTTTAGGAAGAAACTGTCCTTAGTCTAAATTCTGCCATGGAAATGGTATTGGTGCAAATCATCTACAAGGAACTAGCACAGCAAGAACTCGTTCACAACAGACAGCAGGGAGATGAAACCCCATTTCAGTTGCAGAGGGCTGAGCGATACAGGAAAGTGGTTGGAAAGATTATCCCTAAGTGGGTGAACAGGGCAGGATGATTGGTGAGAGAACAGGACTGGGCATTTGGGGTTCTACCCAAAGGAGCCAGTGCCAAGAGCTTCAATGAGCTCTTTGGAGATGCCAAAGTGGTACAGAGTGAAGTGTAGTGACTAATAGGGAATCTGACTGGGATAGCAACAGTTACTGAATGGTTGCAGTATAGAATTGGAAGGACAGAATGCCTAAGGATGGAGAAATGAAAAGAAGCACGAGTGAGGGTCGAGGATAGATAAAGAGAGTGAGAAAGCTGAGGGAAAAGGGGGAGGACCCCAGGAAGCTGTAATGGGGATAGAATTCTGTGCTGCAATTCTAAAGAAGAGCTGCCTCTTTAGCTCATGGCATTGAAGTCTGAGTCTCAAACTATGATCTATATACTACAATCATCCAACTACAGAACAGAAAAACTTCACAACATATTACATGTTCTCAAAGTGTAACAAAAAGATGCAATACGCACCTGTGTATAAATGACCCTGAAAGCATCAATGATTCCAGCATACCTGTGCTCACCCTTCACCTGGAAAGCCAAACGAGCTCGAATCATGTCAAGTGGATAGGTACATATCACTGCAGTCATCCCTGGAAAACAAAACCACTGATTGCCCACTGTTCTCTGAAAGAGCAAAGAGTAAATCAAAACCTAACTAAGCGTAATGTTAGTGTCATCACTGTTTGTGATACAGCAAAACCCATCCGTACATCAACTACCTCACATGGGACAGATGTATTCATCATTATTTTTCATACCAAGCATACCTCCTGTTATCATCACTCTGACCACTTTAAAAAGGGCCATTGGCAAGATCCATGGTGGCTTTGCATTGAAACCTGAGGCCTTTCCTGGAGCTATGACCACCTAACTTCAATCCTGGGAAATATCACCCCAGCATCAACAGCACCTTTCTGTAAACCATGAGAAACACAGACCAAATCCAACAAAACACTGCGATAAAGATCGAGGCATCGCTATCTCTTGGGTATCGGAGATTGACAACCCACCGTTGAGAGAAACTTCAACATTCATGAGTCAGACCTTCAAACCAAGCAAGGCGTCAATGGCAAATCTGGTTGGAGATTAGCACTGTCCTTAAAACATAGAAAAACTACAGCACAAACAGGCCCTTCGGCCCACAAATTGCACCAAACATGTCCCTACCTACTCAGCTTACCTACATCCCTTTATCTTACTAACTTCCACGTACTTATCCAAAATCTGCTCTACCACCAATGCCAGCAGCCAATTCCACTCACCCGCCACCCTCTGAGTGAAAAACTTACCCCTGATATCTTCTCTGTACCTAGCCCCCCAGCACCCTAAACCTGTGTCCTTTTGCAGCAACCATTTCAGCCCTGGGAAAAAGCCTCTGAGCATCCATTCAATCAATATCTCTCAACATCTTATACATCTCTATCAGGTAACCCCTCATCCTTCGTCTCTCCAAGGAGAAGCTCCCTCAACCTATCCTCATAAGGCATGCCAACCAATCCGGGCAACATCCTTGTAAATCTCCTCTGCACCCTTTCTGTGGCTTCCACATCCTTCCTGTAATGAGGCGACCGAAACTGAGCACAGTACTCCAAGTGGGGTCTGACCAGGGTATACAGCTGCAGCATTACCTCCCGACTCCTAAACTCAATCCCTCGATTGACGAAAGCAGTACATCACATGCCTTCTTAACCACATCCTCTACCTGTGAAGCTGCTTTGCGTGTCCTATGAACCCGGACCCCAAGATCCTTCTGATCTTTCACACTGCCAAGAGTCTTACCCTTAATATTATATTCTGTCATCCTATTTCACCTGCCAAAATGAATCACCACACACTTATCTGGGTTGAACTCCATCTGCCACTTCTCCGCCCAGTCTTGTATCTTATCAATGTCTTGCTGCAACTTTTGACATTCCTCCACACTATCCACAACACCTCCAACCTTTGTGTCATCAGCAAACTTCCCTCCATCCCTCCACTTCCTCATCCAGGTCATTTATAAAAATCACAAATAGCAAGGATCCCAGAACAGATCCCTGGGGCATTCTGCTGCTGACTGATCTCCATGCAGAAAAAGACCCATCTACAATCACTCTTTGCCTTCTGTGGGCAAGCCAGTCCTGGATCCAGAAAGCAATGCCTCCTTGGATCCCATGCCCCTCACTTTCTCTAAGCTTTACATGGGGCACCTTATCAAACGCCTTGCTGAAGTCCATATAAACTACATCTACTGCTCTTCCTTCATCAATGTGTTTAGTCACATCTTCAAAAAATTCAGTCAGGCTCGTAAGGCATGATCTGCCCTTGTCAAAGCCATGCTGACTATTCTTGATCATACTATACCTCTCCAAATGTTCATAAATCCTACCTCTCAGGATCTTCTTCATCAACTTATCAGCCACTGAGGTTAGACTCACTGGTCTATAATTTCCAGGGTTATCCTTTCTTGAATATAGGAACCACATCCACAATCCTCCAATCCTCCAGAACCTCTTCCATCTCCGTTGATGACACAAAAATCATCACCAGAGGCTCACCAATCTCCTCTCTCGCCTCCCGCAATAGCCTGGGGGACATCCCATCCAGTCCCGTTGACTTATTTAACTTGATGCTTTTCAAATGCTCCAACACATCCTCTTTCTTAATATCCACATACTCAAGCTTTTCAGTCTGCCGCAAGCCTGCACTACAACCACCAAAATCCTTTCCACCATGAATACTGAAGTAAAGTATTCATTGAGTACCTCTGCTATTTCTATTGGTTCTATACAAACTTTCCCACCGCCACACCTGATAGCTCCTATTCCTTCACGTCTTATCCTCTTGCTCTTCACGTATTAGTAGAATGTCTTGGAGTTTTCCTTAATCTTACCTGCCAAGGCCTTCTCATGACCCCTTCTGGCTCTCATACTTTCCTTCTCAAGTTCCTTCCTACAAACGGATACTCCTCTAGATCCCTAACATTAACTTGCTCCCTGAACCTTTTGTAAGCTTTTCTTAAATAAATTCTTTACAGCTTTCATGCACCATGATTCCTGTAACCTACCATATCTTCTCTGTCTTTTTGGAACATTGCCGTGCAGGACTCCAGACAAATATTCCCTGAAAATTTGTCATATTTATTCATTACATTTCTCTGAGAAAACTTCTTTCCAATTTAAGCCTCTAATTTCCTGCCTGATAGCCTCATAATTCCCTAGCTTGCCTGATCCTATCTCTCTCCAATGCTAGTGCAAAGGAGATAGAGTTATGATCACTATCCCCAAAATGCTCTCTCACGAGAGATCCAACACCTGTCCAGGTTCATTACCTAATACTAAATCAAATACAGCATCTTCTCTTGTAGTCTTATCCACATACTGTGTCAGGAAACCCTCCTGAACACGCCTAACACACTCCTCCCCATCCAAACTCCTTACCCTAGGGAGATTCCAATCAATATTTGGGAAATTAAAATCTCCCATCACAACAACTCTGTTATTATTACATCTCTTCAGGATCTGTTTCCCAATCTGCTCCTCAACATCCCTGTTATTATTGGGCGACTTATAGAAAACACCCAGTAAAGTTAATGACCCCTTCCTATTCCTCCACCCACAGAGATTCCATACACAATCCCTCCATGGCATCCATCTTTTCAGTAGCCGTGACACTATCTCTAATCAACAGTGTAACTCCCCCATCTCTTTTGCCTCCCTCCCTGTCCCTTCTGAAATCTGGCACTTGAAGTATCCAGTCCTGTCCCTGAGACATCCAAGTCTCTGTAATGACCGCCACATCATATTTCCAAGTAGAGAGCCATGCTCTAAGCTCATCCACTTTGTTCACAACATTTCTTGTGTTAAAATAGACACATCTCAAACCTTCAGTCTGAGCGCTCCCCTTCTCCATCACCCGCCTATCCTCCCTCTCACACTGTTGACAAGCCTTCTCTGTTTGTGAGCTAACTTCCTCTCTCCCAGTCACTTCAATTTGATTCCTACCCCCCAAAACCTTTCTAGTTTAAAATCTCCCCAGCAGCCTTAGCAAACATCCTCGCCCGGATATTGGTCCCCCTGGGATTCAAGTGTAACCCATCCTTTTTGTATAGGTCACACCTGCCCCTAAAGAGGTCCCAATGATCCAGAAACCTGAATCCCTGCCCCGTGCTCCAATCCCTCAGCTACGCATTCATTGCCCAATTCATTCCATTCCTACTCTCGCAGTCTCATGGCACAGGCAGCAATCCTGAGATTACTATCTTAGTGGTCCTTCTTCTACCTAACTCCCTATATTCTCTTTTCAGGAACACTTCCTTTTTCCTACCCATGTCATTGGTAGCAATATGTACCACGACCGCTGGCTCCTCTCCCTCCCACTTCAGGATATCTTGGATGTGATCGGAAACATCCCGGATCCGGGCACCAGAGAGGCAAATTGCCATTTGAGTTTCTTGACTGCCTCCACAGAATCGCTTGTCCTACCCCTCACTGCACAGTCACCTATTTCTACTGCCTTCCTTCTCCTTTCCCTACGCTTCTGAGCTACAGGGCCAGAGATACAGCCACTGCTACTTCCCACAGATAGGCTGTGCCCCCCAAACAGGAGTACTTACTGTTAAGGGGCACTGTTAAGGTGTACCCTCCAGTACCTGACCTCTCCCCTTCCTAACTGTGGCCCACTTGCCTGCCTCCCGTGGTCCCAGTGTGACCACATGCCTGTAACTGCTATCTTTCACCTCCTCACTCTCCCTGACCACACCAAGGTCCTCAAGCTGCAGCTCCAGTTCCCTAACGCAGTCCCTTAGAAGCCGCAGCTTGATGCACCCGGCGCAGATATGGATATTTGGGAAGTTCGGAGACTCCAGGACTCTCACATCCGACACTGAGAACAACAAACTGGCCTCACACTCATAATAGTACTCTGAAGGAAATACACTGAGCACAGTCTGATCAGCTTCCAAAACAGACGTGAATGCTTTCTTATTCCAACCAGATTGATTAAACTTGATCAGGAAAAAGATCTCCATCAAGAAAGACTCTAGCCAATTATCCTTGACATTACAATGGTATTACCATTGCCAAATCCCCCACTATCAAAATTCTACAGGGGTTACCATTGACCAAAAACTGGAGCAGCCGCATACTGTGGCTACAAGGAAAGGTCTGAGACTGGTTAATCTGAATAACTCCCTTCTTTACTCCTCAATATCTTTTCCCATCTACAGACACAAGTGAGTCATTATTTAATTAATCCAAGCCAGAGGCAACATGCCAAGCAATCAGCACGCTGCAGCATAAACCGTGATGGTTTGAAATGTGGCATTCTTGCATTGTCCTGGCAAATGTAAACAACAAGCTTCAGTAACATGTCTGCCTTTTCAGCAATCTTAAGTTCTGTACTATCAAGCAACCCTTCTCTAATAGTATCATAATATGATTCAACTCAGCATAGCTTTTAAAAAGGACAATGGAGAAAAAAAGTGACTGTCCAGACTGAAATTTGATTGACTATGTAAGGAGACAGACTATCCACATTAAACTGGGGAAACCTGTTAATGGGACAAGGTCAAAAACAATTTAACCTGATGCAGAATAGCTCTGTATCTAAGGGGCAAGAGCTCTACATGCTAAAAAATAAAACATTCTATGGGTTATTAGAAAGGCAAGAGACAATATAAATCTAAAACAAAGATGCACATAAAAATACAATAGTCGTAAACCAAGAAAATGGAAAAAATACAAAGAACATCAACCTGTAACTAAACAGATGGTAAGAGCTGGAAAAATGGATATGAAAAGAAACATGTCAAATGATACAAGACACAAAATATCATTATAGCTTTATTTATTAAGAAAATTAGGGTGCTGAAGAGTAACATGGGCCCCTTGAAATCTGAAGTGATGCTATCCAGAAAGATAAGGAAATAACACTTGTGTTGAATGTTTACTTATGTAAATTAATGTCAGTAAGTACAACATAGGAATAAAAATCCAAAGGAAAGTAATCAGGGGCTCAACAAGATTAACATGCAAGAGTGAGAGAGAAAATCGTGACACTAAATAGCAGCAAATATTCATCACTAGATGGTTTTCATCGTAAGGTTTAGGTGAGAACACTGGTGAAACCCCAAACATAATCTTCAAAAGTTCTCAATTCGAGAACCGTTCCTTTAGACCGGAAATTAGGGCACCCAGATGATTTATCAGATCTGTTCTCTTAACATTTTCATTAACATTATTATTGCCTGGAATAAAAGTGCAGTCATTCTAAGAGATTCTATAGTTCGGGGATAGACAGGCATTTCTACAGGTCTTGTCCCAAGTCCTGAATGGTTTGCTGCGTCCTTTATGCCAGGCAGAAGGATATCATAGCGGGGATTTTGCAGGAAGCAGGGAGATAGACAGAGTTGCAGTGTACATTGGTATCAACAATAGATAATGAAGACCTTTTAGACTTTGGAGAAATTGGGAGGTTTAAAAAGTAGGATCTCTACAGACAGATCCTCAATGTTGCTCATGCAAGACTTTGGCCTTTTTAAGCTCTGTGGATGGCTGTTGCCCTGAAATTTATCATTAATCCTGAACTACTCCCCTTGTGATTATAATCTTGATTTTATGATGTCTTTTATCCAGACAAGGATGTTTAATATATGTGCACTGAGGCAGATATCATCTGTTATCTGTTAATCTTTCAAAGCACGGATATCCATTTATTCAGAATGGAATTTATCCACCAGTTTGCTCTGGCAGTGGAACATGGGAGACCTTATCTTAAGATGTATTACTGTAAACATTCAATATTGGTCTGTCTGAGACTGAGAGGGCAGGATCGGTAAGAGGGTCTGCCCATCCTGCTTGTGCCCAGTGTCAATTTAAACTTCTGGGGTCTAGTATTTGCAATAGGAAGAGATATTGCCTCTGCCATGGCTCTCCATTCTATTGGGTAGGTGCTGGGTTGATTGATTAGTATCAAGATTGTACAATTTATATTTTATGTATTGTAATTTTGACATTTATAATAGATGTTTCTATAATATAACCATCTTTTACTTTAAGTATGGATAATATGAGTAATACCACAGTAGGTTGTGGGCTCCTGGTTTGGTATAGAGGTGATGGGTATGGTCTTGTAGTGCTCACAGTGGGTGAGGAAATCCCCAGAAAAACCAGAAAGGAAAACATGATGCATTTTGTATTAATTTGGGATTGAAGAATCTGTGTTGGAGTCCAGTAAGGAACTGGAAAAGAATGGGTTTTGTCACTGGTGTAGCTGGAGTTGGGAGGAATATCTGCTGGTGCACACCCAAGCCTGGTTAGGGAATCCTTGTTTGGCCTGGTTTCTAGATTTCCCTTGGCTGCATGGGTTGTAACAGTGGTCACTGGCTGGTTTGGCTCCTGGTGAGCATATCATCCTGTTGGGGGGAGGAGATTTTTGTCTTTCGCTGAGATATCCTGCGGATATCGGGATGACCCCTCCTCCTGTTACTATGCCTTCCTTGATAGGTGAGAAATGGGTAGAATTTATGGTGGGGCTTGAGTGATACCTTCAATGTGACTGGAGATAAGTGAGGCTTATTTTGTGGTGAGCCCAAACATGGTGTGAGAATCTTTAGCTTATTGTCTCTTCTTTCATTTGTCAATATCCTTTACTTTCTTTGGCCATGTCAGCAAGGGTAGCAGCTATTCTGAAAATTTGTACTTAGGAGTTGTAATATCTATATAAGTTTGACCTCTCAATAGAAGGTATCCAGGGGAAAGTTTAGGCACTGGGCTCTGTTTTATCTGCACTCTTCCTGTGAGGCTGCATAGCTCTGCTCCTATTATCCTATGTGAGAGCGGACGCTTTTATCCCATTTCTGGGTGTTGAGATTGTATCCTGATGTTTCCCTCTTTCAGTGATATCCTTGCACTGTTCGGTTGAGGTCGACTCTGATTGGTTGTATTTGACCCCGTGGGACTCCCTTATGCTACGTCACTAAGTCCTTGTTATCCTGTGGGTGAGGGTGTGCACCATTGTACCATATGCTCATTGTTTTATCCTGTAATCCCTTTATCCTCCAATCTCAGTAATATCCTTTCATTATCTGTATGAAGGGAGGTGCAGATAACAAAGATTATCACGAATTGTAATTGATAATTACTTTATATTGGCATTTACCAAACTACAGAATACTAATAAAATATTGATCCTAGTGAAGACAGAAGAGGGCAGCACGTAGAACGGAGACAGTAGAATGGTTAGCAGCGCTGCCTCGCAGCTCCAGGCACCCAGGTTCAATTCCCGGCTTGGGTCTGTGCGGAGCTTGCATGTTCTCTCCGTGTCTGCGTGGGTTTCCTCGGGGTGCTCTGGTTTCCTCTCAAAGTCCAAAGATGTGTGGGTTAGGTGCTTTGGCCATACTAACTTGCCCCTTAAGTGTCCCGGGTTGTATGGGTTAGAGGGTTTGGTGGAGCGAATGTGTGAAGTTACAGGTATAGGTCTTGGGTGGGGATTGTTGTCAGTGCAGACTCGATGGGCCAAATGGCCTCCTTCTGCACTGCAGGGATTCTATAATTCCATGAATGGATGGGTGAAAAAGTTCAGATGCACTGGAAAAGCTGGTTACACTTCGGGTGTTTCGGTCATCTAGTCCGGATGGTCTACAACCCAAATTATTATGGTGTGGCATAAAGATGATAGAAGACATAATGTTCCAATCTTCCTTAAGTGCCACAGGATTGTAAAGTAGCAAATGTGATTCTGCTGTTCAAGACAGAGTGTAAGGCAAATGCTAGTAACTACAGGCCAGTCAGTTTGACATCAGTGGTGGGTAAGGTTTTAGAAACAATAATCAGGGAGAAATTAACAGCTTTAAGTTAATTGAGAGGTAGCATGGAGTTGCAAAATGTTTGACTAACCTGACTGAACGTTAATTTTAAACAACAGAGAAGACTGGTGAAGGAATAGCAATGGATGTTGTGCACATAGATTCTAAGAAAGCATTTGACAGAGTAACAGATAAAATGTTGTTTACCAATATTGAGGCTCCTGGAATAAGAAGGTCAATGTCCAACTGGATAAAAAATTGAGTACAGAAATCAACAAGATATGGTAATGGTTGTGTTTCAGACAGAGAATGATAGACATTTCCCCGAAAATCAGTGTTAGACCACTGCTTTTGTTACATATAACCGATCAGGAAATTGGAACACAGTAAAATTACTGAAGTTAAACTTGGAGGAATGACAAACAGCGAGGATGATTCCAATCCATCAAGAGGACACACTGGCTAGTGGAATGGATAAATAGAATTTAGTATGGAGAAGGGAAATGAACATTTTGACAGAATCGATGGAGAGAGGTATTAAAGGCTTAAAGGCAGAATTTTAAAGTGTGCGGGGACAGAGGGAGTTGCAGGCACATGGTCTTTGAAGGTGGCAGGATGCACCGAGCAAAGTAAACAGGATTTTGGGCTTTGTACATTGAGGCATCAAGTACAAAAGTAGGAAATTATATTCTGAATCTTTGGAAAACTAATTATATCATCCAATCTCGTTCACTACATTTTTGAAGGATGTGAAGGTCTTTGAGAAGGCGCCAAAGAGATTTACCAGAATGATTTCAGAGTCTGTGAATTTCTGTTGGGTTGGAGAAGCTGGGGTTGTTCTCCCTGGAGAAAAGGAGACTGAAGGGAGGTTTGATAGAGGTGTACATGATTTTGATATGTTATATGAGGTACACAAAGCTATGCAAATTAGTTGATCGTAGAAGGATTAGAGGGCACAGGTTTAAAGTTTAGGGCCAGAATTGCAGAGGAGATGTAAGGGAGTTTTTCTAAATCAATGAGCAGAAACCGTGAATGACTTAAAGAGGAAAATGAATGGACGCTTAAGCAAAATGAGCCAACAGTAGTATGGTGATAGAGGGGGCAAATGGGAGTGATTGTACTGCTTTATAGAGAACCAGTATTGACCCAATTGCTTCCTCCTGTGCCCATTATGATTGTACACTTCACAAAAAGCACTTGTTTCATTTTTTGACAATTTCAGTACACTTCTTCACAACTGCAACACGAAGATTTTTTTAGAACTCTGAATAAAACAAGTTACCTGCCATAGATCCAGCCATTAATCGGTGAATATGCCCTGATATACCAAGTTTGCCGATCAAAAGCTGAACAAAACAAAATGAAGATTCTTGTATTTATAATACTAACCACTCAAAATTCTTCCTAATTCCTAACCACATTATCTATACAGAGTGATCAGCATGATGGACGATGTACATACCCGTCTTTAGTATAACTATCCAACCAATTCCTCTTCCTTTCTCTTTCCAAATAGCTTTTCTTTTCCACTTAAAGTATTTAACCAAATCTCTTCTGACTCAACAGAACCTAAAAGTGTTTCATGAGCACAAAAATAATGAGAGTCAAAGAAAGGGTTGGGTTATTAGAGAACAAAAAGGTAGCAGATGGCACGGCGGATTGTGAGGTGATGCATTATGGAAGAAGGGACAGAGAAAGGCAATATAGGTTTAACAACACAGTTCAAATTATGTACAGAGGAATATGTACATCAATCCTTGAAGATAACAGGACAAATGCATGAGGCATATGAGATCTTGGGCTTCATAAATAGAGGTATTTAGTACAAAATACAGGAGGTTATGAGCTCAGATAAGGTTACAACTGGAGAAATATATTCTGTTCTGGTTGCCACCCTTTAGGATACGAAGGTTCTCGAGAGATGCAGGTTAATTTTTTTTTATCAGAATGGTCCAAAGGATGCAGATTTTAGCTCCAAGGTTTGACTGAGGAGCTGGTGTTGTTCTCCTTAGTTCAAAGGAGATTGGGCAGAGATTTTATCCATCTCCCCATCAGATAATCTGCAACATCTCATGAATCAGTCTGGTGTACCTTCATTGTACAGCAACTATATCCTTCCTTGGGTAATCAAGATTACAAAAGTCTTTTTTCCCATTAACTGATGGTACAAGGTCCTGGAGACACAACAGTAAGGTTTTGAGCAAAAGGATAAAACGATGAGCATTGTGGAAACATTTTTGAAAGCAGGAAGTGGATTCTGCAACTCATTGCCCACAAGGGCATCAATTTCAAAATAAAATTGAATGGGGATACTTGAGAGCTGTGGGGATACTTGAGAGCTGTGGGGATACAGATTGACTGGATTGCACTGCAGAGAGCTAGCACAGATTCAATGGGTGAATGATCTTCTTCCATGCCATGAATATTCAAAACGAGAGAATACAGGCCAGCCCTTCTCTCCCCATCAGATAATCTGCATCATCTCATGAATCAGTCTGGTGCACTTTTATTGTACAGCAACTATATCCTTCCTTGGGTAATCAGACCAAAACCAGACACATTACTCCAGGTGCAGTCTTACCCTGTACAACGACAGTAGGACTCCATCACTCCACTCTATTATAAAGACATTCAAGTATAAAAGGTTGTGCTTTGCTGGTGCAAGGCTCAAGAATATCACAAGACAGCTGCAGAGTGCTCCGAGGGAAAAGGCTGAACAGCAGTAATCAAGGTCCAGAACAGTACTGATGATACAGGTAGAAATAGAGTTGAGGTTCTTCTGGTGGATTTTTTTGTAGTAAGGAAAGGGATTAAGAATCAGGGTTAATAATCTTAGGATTACTCATCAGTGAGTACAGAAATAGGAGGATGGAGCAGTGGCTGGCAAGATGGTGCAAGATTAAGGGCATTAGATCTCGAGTTTCTGGGGAGGGTTGACATTCCAGAATCCAAGGAATTCTGAGAGATCAAAATCTCTGCATTCAAAAAGTTCTTTAGCTATATATTTTAAAATGTTAGGATGTAGGCTATTAGGTACAGGTGGTTTGCTGGCTTTTTGTCCTATTTATTCATCGAGTACAGAGAATTGGAGTGTGTCAATAATGACACTGTTATTCAAGAAAGGGTGAAAGGACATTCCTAATAGCTACAGGATACACTGACACAGCAAATTAGATAAATTAAGCCACATCATGGTGAAGTTCTGCTTAGAAAAGAAATGCCATTGTGTGTCTAACTCTGGCTGCCAAATTTTAGGAAGGACTCAAGTATTCTTGAGGAGATGGAGAGGAGATTTACCCTGAATGGTCCCAGGATTGAGAGATTTTAGCTACACGGTTCAGTTGAAGAAGCTGCGGCTGTTGTCCCTGGAGTAAAGAAAATTGGGCAGTGAGGTGCACAGGATTATGACAAGTTTCAATAAGATAATCAAGAAAACCCTGCTCCCATTAGTTAAGAATTAGGCATTAATTGATAAGGAATAGGGGACACAAGGTTTAGGGCAGGGGATGTAGGGGAATGTCTGTATTACACTCATATAGCAATGTTCAGTTTTAGACGACCGTGGTACAGGGAGCCATTCAAATGAAGGGAGAGAAAAGAAATGTAGTCGTAATTGAGGATAGTATAGTTAGGGGCATTGACACTGTTCTCTGTAACCAGGATCATGAATCCCGAAGGTTGCATTGCCTGCTTGGTGCTAGGGTTCAGGATATCTTATCTGGGCTGCAGAGGAATTTGGAGTGGGAGGGTAAAGATCCAGTTGTCATATTCCACATAGGTACCAACGACACCAGTAGAACAGGAATAAAGGTTCTATTAAGGGAGTATAAACAGCTAGGAGCTAAATTAAAAAGCAAAACCTGAGCCACCAACTAATTGGCACAGAGTTAATAAGATTAAGAAAATAAATGTTGCTCAAAGATTGATGTGGGAGGAACGGGTTCCAATTCATGGGACATTGGCACCAGTACTGGGGAAGAGGAGAGCTGTCCTGATGGGATGGTGTTCATCTGAATCGTGCTGGGACCATAGTCCTGATGAATTGTATAACTATGGCTGTAGATAGGACTTTGAACTAAATAGTGGCAGAGAGGGTTCAGTTGTGTGGAGAATTATAAAATCAAATTTAAAGCAGAGGGTAGAAGTTCAGGTTAATGGAGCTGAGAAGTTAGAAAAGTTTCCAGACCACATAACAGAACAGAAGGTGGCAGTTATCTAACCTCAGGCAGAACAAAAATGCTGTCTAAAACGGGAAAGGAGGTGAGCAATGCAGGACTGAGGGTCTTGTACCTAAATGCACACTGTATATGGAAGAAGGTAAATGAGCTTCTTGTGCACATTGAAAATACATTCTTCGTAAGGAGTGAAGTTAAATCGATAGCAAGAAGTGATATAGGATTAGAAGGCACAGAATCTCTGCGGGTATAACTGGAATTGCAAAGGTAAAAAAGACCCTGATAGGAGTTATGTACTAACCCTATAGCAATTATCAGGATGTGGAGCAGAAAATAAATCAGGAAATAGAAGAGGCATATAAAAAAGGAAATATTACCTTAATCATGGGGGACTTCAATATGTAGATGGATTGGGAAAATCAGATAGGGAATGGATCCCAAGAAAAGGAATTTGTGGAATGTCTAAGAGATTTTTTTTGGAGCAGTTTGTGACAGAGCCTACAAGGGAGCAGGCAATTCTGGATTTGGTGATGAATAATGAAGCAGATTTGATTAGAGAACTTAAGGTGAAGGAACTCATAAGGAACAGTGACCACTTAGACATGAGGGAGGAACTGGCCAGAATTGATTGGAAAGGGAGCCTAGCAGGGAAGATAGTGGAACAGCAATGGGAGGAGTTTTTGAGAGTTATTCAGGAGGCACAACAGAAATTCACCCCAAGGAGGAGGAAACATGCAAAGGGGAGGATGAGGCATCTGAGGATAATGAGGGAAGTCAAAGACAGCATAAAAGCAAAAGAAAAAGCATACAAAGTGGCAAGGATTAGTGGGAAACTTTTAAAAGGGAGCAGCGGAGAACTAATAAAACAATAAGAAGGGAGAAGATGAAATATTAGTGCAAGCTAGCTAGTAATATAAAAGAAGATAGGAACAGTTATTTTCAATATATAAAACATAGGAGGTGCAAAAATAGCCATTGGACGATTGGAAAATGAGACTGGAGAAGAAATAATAAGAAACAAAGCAATAGCAGAAGAACTAAGTAATTACTTTGCATCAGTCTTCATGGTGAAGACATCAGAGGGATGTCAGGAGAATCACGGGGCACAGGTAAGCGTAGTGGCCATCACTGAGGAGAAGGTTCTGGAGAAACTGAAAGGTCTAAATGTGGATAAATCACCTGAACCAGATGGACTATACCCCAACATTCTAAAAGAAATAGCTGAAGAAATTGTGGAGACAGGGATATACTTCTGAGGTTGTAAAAGGCTCCGATCAGACCCCATTTGGAGAACTGTGAGCAGTTTGGGGCCCCATATCTAAGGAAGAATGGAAAGGGTCCAGAGGAGGTTCACAAGAATCATCCCTGGAATGAAGAGCTTGTCGTATGAGGAATGGTTGAGGACTCTGGGTCTGTACTCACTGGAGTTTCGAAGGATAAGGAGGTATTTTATTGAAACTTAGAGAATACTGCGAAGGTCTGGATAGAGTGGACGTAGAGAAGATGTTTCCACTAGTAGGAAAAACTAGAACCAGAGGTCACAACTTCAAGCTAAAGGGACGATTCTTTGAAACAGAAGTAAGGAGGAATTTCTTCAGCCAGAGAGTGGTGAATCTAAGGAACTCTGCTTTAGGAGGCTGTACAAGCCAGGTCATTGAGTGTCTTTAAGACAGAGGTAGATAGATTCTTCATTGATAAGGGGATCAGGGGTTATGAGGAAAAAGCAGAAGCACAGGGATGAGGGGGAAAAGTCAGCTATGATTGAATGGCAAAGCAGATTCTATGGGCCAAGTAGCCTAATTCTGCTCCTATGTCTTATGGTCTTATTACTGTTCTAATGCACTAGAACCTAATTGCTCCAGTATTACAGCACACTATTCCCACTTGCAAGCTCACTTTATAATGATTTCATACTTTAAAAACACTATTATCATGAATTCTATTCACTCAGCTAACTTTACCTTTCTGTATCGGTCGAATGCAGTGAACTGAATAGCACCATAAGGAAAGATCCTGACCATCATAGCTCCGTTACCTTTATACAATCCAAGGAAACCTTCTTTCTTTGGTACAGCACGCAAAGTAGAAAACACTCCTGTAAGAAAGATTCCAGTCTCAAATCAGGTTCCAAACAAACTTTTAGTTACAAAACCAATTTGCTTACCTGCATTCCTTAAACAAGATACCACTTATACTCCACATTACTAGCATGTGCAATACCTTCACTGTTTTTAGGGTGTATCCAGAATGCTAGAATTACAAATGTAAATGCATAAGTTTCCATTACAAATGTAAATGTAAAAATTTAACTAAATAAGATCAGAATGTTTTTAATTGAAAACTGAATTATATTAATACACTTCATCCTGCGCTCAAATTCACTTTAAAAATGGGAAAGCAAACCTGTGCTAATTAAGAAATCCGCCTATAGGTTTCTGCCACTGTTTATCTTCACCAGTCAATATCCACATTGGAATTTTTTTTTATAGCACTGTGTGCTCTGATCAGCAACCTTGTAAAGATTGCTTGAGCTACTTGCTCACCATGTAAGCTTGACACAGAGTGCATCAGAACTATCCTGATCCAGTCACTGTGTGTAGTGTACAATCTCACAAATGGGTCACAGATCACCATTTGTACAGTAAAGTTTATCAGTCACAAGTGGGCTTACATTAATATTTAATGAAATTACTATGAAACTCCACTAATTGGCACACTCCAGCACCTTTTCAGGTAAATAGAGGGATAATATAGCATGGACGACTAACCCTAACCTGCACATCTTTGAACTGTGGGAGGAATCCAGAGCACACAGGGGGAGAACGTGCAAACTCCACACAGACAGACAATGACCTGGGTATCGAACCTGGGTCCTTGCTGCTGTAAGGCAGCACTGCTAATCCCTGTGCCACTGATTCAAAACTGAAAAGTGCTCATCCCACCTTAAATTGCCCCAGAAAGGCAAACTGTCTAAAAAAATCTAAACAGATTAAACAAACTGTTTCTCACTGTTACTATGCATTGGCTATCTCAGTAGCATTTTCCACAAACAGAATGCTGCCATCAATCTAAAAAACAACTTTCTGCTGACCACATAGTTCAGTAATGTGATGTATGAATTTCAGTGCCATTCTGATGCTACTGGTCCCAATGATTGGTTAAATCAAATCCTTCATTTGTTTGCAGTAGGCAGCACACAATCCACAATTTAACCAGCCTGTACGTGAAAAACCCAAAGCAACATTTCTACTGCAAGATCCGATTTCCATATTGGGTAGTACCTACTGAACAATGTCGAGTATGCTAATGGCTCACTAACAACTGACTTAAGATAATTAGTCCAGATCATAAGGCAGCTCATTTGTGTCTACTAGAAGTGAGATACATTTACACAGGAATCCACTTTCTTCAAATGAAAGAAATGTTTTCAAGTTTTGTGCTTTGTTTTGAATTACCCAGGAGATCAATGAGTCTGTAGTTCCCTGTGTTCTCTCTATGGCAATGCCTCAACCAATCATAGTCCACTTAACCAACCAATTAGCACCATTTTCTTCTGTGGTATAAATAACAATTGTTTGAAATTGCTATTCTTGCATTTACCCTGATGAATCTACAAGTCAAAAGGTTTCAGTAATATTTGCAGAAATATTCAAATTCTCTGCTACAAAACTGACTGCTTACAGTGCCTGATCTAATTATCTCTCATTCTTTCACCCTGTTTCATATGAAAATTACACCCAGTCATGATTTTTTTTTGTGCAGTAGATTCATATCGTCTTAGAGGTTTACAGCATGAAAATAGGCCCTCCGGCCCACCCTGTCCATGCTGCCCAATTTTTACCATTAAGCTAGTCCCAATTGCCCACGTTTGACCCATATCCCTGTATGTCATTCTTATCCATGTATCTGTCTAAATGTTTTTTAAAAGACAAAATTGTACCTGCCTCTACTACTACGACCTCTGCCAGTTTGTTTCAGACACTCACTATCCTCTGCATGAAAAAATTGCCCCTCTGAAACCTTCTGTATCTCTCCCCTCTCACCTTAAACCTATACAGTCTAATTTTAGACTCCCCTAGCTTTGGGAAAAGATGTTGACGATCTACTCTATCTATGCCTCTCATTATTTTATAGACTGCTATAAAATCATTTCTAAGTCTCCTATGCTCCAGAAAGAAGTCCCAGTCTATCCATCCTTTCCTTATAACTTCCTTCTAATTCTTGCTACGAGAGGACACAGGTTTAAGGTGCTGGACAGCAAGTACAGAAGAGATGTTAAGGCTAAGTTTTTCACTCAGAGGATGGTGAGTGAATGGAATCTGCTGCTGTCAGTGATAGTGGAGGTGAACTCATTTGGGGTCTTTTAAAAGACTTCTGTATGAGTACATGGGATTAAATGGGGTTGGGAGTTACAGATAGTTCTATGGCCTAGTAGGTCATGATCCACATAACTTGTGGGCCAAAGAGCCTGTTTGTGCTGTAGTGTTCTATGTTCAAACCAGTTAGTCCCAGTAGCATCCTAGTAAATCTTGTCTGGACCCTTTCTAGTTTAGTAACATCCTTTTCTATAATAGGGTGACCAGAACTGTACATAGTGTACAGTTTCAAGTGTGGCCTCACTAATGTCTTGTCTGACTTCAAAATGTCCCAACTCATGCATTCAATATTCTGATCTATGAAACCAAGCATGCTGAATGCCTTCTTTACCACTTTATCCACTTATGACTCCACTTTCAAGGAGCTATGAACCTGTACCCCTAGATCTCTTTGTTCCATGACTCTCCCCAACACCCTACCAATAACTGAGTAAGTCCTGCACTGGTTCGATCTACCTAAATGCATCACCTCACATTTATTTAAATTAAACTCCATCTTCCATTTATCAGCTCACTGTCCCAATTGTTCAAGATTCTGTTTCAATGCTAGATAATCCTGCTCACTGTCCACTATGCCACTAATCTTGGTGTCATCTGCAAACTTACTAACTCTGCCTCCTAAATTCCCATTCAAATCATTAATCTAAATGACAAATAACAGCAGCACTGATCCCTGAGGCACACCACTGGTCACAGGCCTCCACTTTGAGAAACAACCCTCTACAACCACCTTCTTCCTTCTGTCGTCAAGCTAATTTTATATCCAGTTGGTTAACTCACCTGTGAGATTTAACCTATGCAACAACTCACCATGTGATACCTTGTCAAAGGCCTTGCTAAAGTTCATGTAGACAATGTGAACTGCACTGCTCTCATCTACCTTTGTGGTCACTCCTTCAAAAAACTCAATCAAATTTGTGAGACATGATTTTCCACTCATAAAGCCATGCCGACTGTTCCTAATCAGTCCTTGCCTCTTTAAATGCCATAGATACTGTCTCTCAGAATATCTTCTAATAACTTACAACTTCAGATTTGAGGCTCACTGGCCTGTAATTCCCAGGCACAGCATTTGCGACCCTCCAATCTTCAGGTACTCACCTGTACCTGTCGGTGATTCAAATACTTCTGCTGGGGACCCACAATTTCCTCCCTCGCCGCCAACAATTCCCTAGGATAGACTTCATCAGGCCCTGAGGATTTATCTATTTTCATGATCTTTAAGACTTCCAGCAACTCCTTTTCTGTAATTTGAAAACTCCTCAAGACATCACTGTATTTCCCCAAGTTCCCTAACATCCATGCCTTTCTCAACAAAAAATAGTGATGAGGAATATTCATTTAGGATCTCAATCATCTCTTGAGGATCTGCATATAGATGACCTCGCTAAAAGACCCTATTCTTTCCATAGTTACTCTTTTGCCCTTTATATATTTGTACAAGCTCTTTGGATTCTCCTTTGCCTTATCTGCCAAAGCAATTTTGTGTCTCCTTTTTGCCATCCTGATTTATCGAGTATGAAAATATACCAGAATCTTATGAAAAACTATGGTGAATTTCCTGACTGTATAAATCATAGAATCTCTATAGTGCAGGAGGATGCCATTTGGCCCATCAAGCTTGCACCAACGACAATCCTAGGCTCTATCCTGTAATTCCACATATTTACCTCACTAATCCCCCTGACAATAAGGACAACTGAGCACAGCAATTCCACCTAACCCACACATCTGTGGGAGGAAACCAAAGCACTCCGAGGAAACCCATACAAACATGAGGAGAACATTCAAACCAAGTGAATATGACTTGGGATTTTTTCTCCCCCACATAACTTAAATAATATTTTCCCGCTGTTTAAATTTAGAACTAAGTGGATACTGATTTTAATGGTAACTGATTTTCAAACAGAAAATAAAACATGCCGAGCTGGACCTGCATCATGAGTGTGGCATGAAGGCAACGGTAGTAACAAGGAGCCAACACAGAATATATTCCAACAGCAGCCTCTTCATCAAACCAACATTGAGAGATATTTCATTCATTTGCTCTTGGAGTTAGAAACAAGAGTGATCCTGGACTCCACAGTGCTTACAATTAAATCCTACTTCTTCATCCATCCTGCTCACCATATAGCAAATGCCTCCGCTAACAGACAGCAAAATGGCTCCTTTCTCCTCCAGTGTAATAGATAATTACATTTCAACCCAGCATGGAAATTATATCCCTAAATCAACCCAGTTACTGTTTGTATATCAAAGGGACATGATTCCTCCCACATTGCAATTAATGCCTACAGCAGAATAATTACATGTATCCTCACAAGGTTCACTTGGGAGCTATTAAGTTTGGGCTTCCGAGGCATGAGGATTGATTCATAGTTCAAGAGGTTAATTGAGCTATGAGACTGAGAGATAAAGGTCCTGGCTTGGCCCCCAGATGTCCAGGTTTTGGTGAGGGGGGAAAGAAGGGGGGGGAGGAGAGTTGGGAAGGAAGGGGGGGGGGGAGAGGGGGGGTAGTAGGGGGGGGGAGGAGGGGGTGGGAGGGAGGGGGGTGGGAAGGAGTGGGGTGGGAGGACTGTTTCTCTCCCCCCAGGGTATGTCTCTCTCTGTTTCTCTCCCCCCGGTATGTCTCTCTCTCTGTCTCTCTCCCCCCGGGGTATGTCTCTCTCTCTGTTTCTCTCCCCCCGGGTATGTCTCTCTCTCTGTTTCTCTCCCCCCCGGTATGTCTCTCTCTCTGTTTCTCTCCCCCCGGTATGTCTCTCTATCTATTTCTCTTTCTCTCACTCACCCGCTCCGTCCACTCTGGCCGCTCCATCCGGGTCCTGGACCCCAGTGAGTGGTCAGTGCCGCCACAGCGCCCCCTCAGTGTGGGAAGAGATATTGTCATTCTGTGCGGGAGCAAAGTTTCCAGCATCATCTATACTCACCCTATTGAATCTATACCTTATCCTATAAACTACACCTCATCCTATTATCCTATAACCTTCACCTCATCCTATTATCCTATAATCTATACCTTATCCTATTATCCTATAACGTATACCTTATCCTATGATGTATATCTCATCCTATTATCCTATAATCTTCAGCTCATCCTATTATCCTATAATCTATATTTTATCTTATTTCCGACAATCTATACCTCTTTTTATTATCCTATGTTATTATTATTTATTATTATCCTATAATCTATTTCTCATCCTATAATCTATATCTCATCCTATTTCCTATAATCTAGATCTCATCACACATACTACAGCTTATATGACATGATCCATAATTGCATTTAGAATTAAATGAGAATTTATATATATATATAAGATAGACTTTATACAACAATCTACTTGTATTTAAATGAGTTTAAAGATCCGTAATAAACTACATGTGAAATATGTTACATTACATCTATAATTAAACATAGGTCTGAAATAAATTGGATTTTATATGTATTAGACATAAGACATATTTGAAATGTTTGAGGGTTTGTTTATAATCTATGATGTATTTTTAATGAAATATCCCTGATATTTCTATATAATCTATCCACAATGCCATATATATGAAAGATAGGAGAGTCATGGCATAATCTACAGCACGGTTATTTAATTTAACAAGAACATGCAGTCTTTCCACAGAGCAATCCAGTAAGTCACACTACCCTACTCAATACCCATAACCCTGCAAGTTTATTTCCTTCATGATTTCAGATTTAATCTATACGTAATAATATAAAGTTTAAAAGTTTATTTATTAGTGTCACATTAACACTGCAATGAAGTTACTGTGAAAATACCCCAGTCACCGCACTCAAGCACCTGTTCTGATACACGGGGGGAGAATTTAACATGGCCAAAGCAGCATGTCTTTCACACTGTGAGCAGAAACCCACACAGACACAGGGAGAATGTGCAGTCTCCACATAGACTGTGACCCATGCTGGGAATTGAACCTGACACTGTGACGCAGTAGTGCTAGCCACTGTGCCACCATATGTGAAATACAAGAAAGTTTACATATTCCATTCACGATGAAGTATATAAACAAATGACGTATGTCCAAAATATGTACGATTATCTATAATCTAGTCGTCATGGTATCTATATGAATGGCCTATCTTCCTAACTCAGAGACTACAATCAGTAAAGATACACAACAAGACCTCCCCCACAATCATCCTCAACACCACTGCCCACAGGACTATGTTCTGAGTCCCCTATTATACTGCTTATATACCTATGACTGTGTGGCCAAATTCTCTTCAATTCAATTTTCAAGTTTGCTGATGACACCACCATAGTGGGTCGGATCGCAAACAATGATGAGACAGAGTACAGGAATGAGATAGAGAATCTGGTGAATTGGTGCAGCAACAATGATCTCTCCTTCAATGTCAACAAAATGAAGGAGGTTGTCATCAACTTCAGGAAGCGTAAAAGAAAACATGCCTCTGTCTACATCAACAAGGACGAAACAGAAAGGGTTGCGAATGTCAAGTTTTTAGATCTCCAGAATCTGTTCTGGTCTCCCCATTCTGACACTATAGTTAAGAAAGCCCACCAATTCCTCTATTTTCTCAGAAGACTCTCTGTTCCTTGTACTGGGTGATAGCAGATCCTGTCTATCATTTTTGAGCTGCTCTGGCACGGAGTAACCAAGATGTGGAGATGCCAGTGTTGGTCTGGGGTAAACACAGTAAGAAGTTTCACAACACCAGGTTAAGGTCCAAAAGGCTTATTTGGTAATAAACACCACCAGCTTTCGGGGTTTGCCCCTTTGTCGGGTGAGTCACATACTCAAATGGTATGCAGGTTGTAAGTCACCTAATGAAGGGGCAAACCCGAAAGCTACTGGCTTTCTACCAAATAAACCTGTTGGACTTTAACCTGGTGTTGTGAGATTTCTTACTGACTAACCAATGCAGCTGAAATATACCAAATCAAAATGAACCTTTCCAACCCCCACTTCCCACAGCCCATCTCCAATATGACACACATGGTCAATTCAAAAAGGCAGATAAATTACCCTCAGATATAATCTGACCTTTGATCTGAAAAATATAAAAATTAAAAATGTTCTTTCTTTACCAGATATTTTCAAACCTTTCTCTAATCTAGGGAAGCTAGAAAATAGGGAAAGGGTTGAAGTTTATTTATTAGGTCACAAGTAAGGCATTAACATTATTGTGAAATTCCACACTCAAGTCGCCACACTCCAGTGCCTTTTTGGGTCAATGCACCTAACTAGCAGATCTTTCAAACTGTGGGAGGAAACTGGGGCACACACAAGGAAAACGTGCAAATTCTGCACAGACAATAACACAAGCTGGGAATTGAGCCCAGGTCTCTGGCACTATGAGGCAGCAGTGCTAACCACTGTGTCATCATGCCACCCCACACTACAGTTAGCACTGCTCCCTCACAGTGCCAAGAACCTGGGTTTGATGCCAGCGTGGGTGACTGTGTGGAATTTGCCATTCTCTCCATGACGGCATAGGTTTGTTTGGAGTTCTGCTTTCTTCCAACAGTCCAAAGGTGTGCAGGTTATGTGGATGGGACATTGTAAATTGCCCCTTCGTGTTCTAAGATGTGTAGGTTACGTGGATTAGCCATGGTAAACGTGCGGGACAGGGTGGAGGGGAGATCCTGGGTAGGATGCTTTTTTTTGGAAAATTAGTCCAGACTAAATGGGCTGAATGGCTTCTTTCTGCACTGTAGGGATTCTCTTATTCTATAATTCGGCTGAGAGGGGATCTATTAGAGGTATATAAGATTATGAGGGGTATAGATAGAGTAAACGGTGGTAAGCTTTTTCCACCATTAGAATTGGATAGAACGAGGGGTCACGGCCTTAGGGTGAGGGGGGCTATGTATAAGACGAATATTAGAGGGCATTTTTTCACACAAAGGGTAGTGGGGGTGTGGAATGCACTACCGAGTAAGGTGGTGGGAGCAGGCACGCTAGGGTTGTTTAAGGGTCTCTTGGACAGCCACATGAGCAGTCTGCAGATAGAGGGATTTAGGAGGACTGTTTAAATACTTTATTTGTTTCCACAGGCTAATCGGTCCACCTTGTTGACCAACAAGGTGCATGCATTCGGCAGGTCGTGCGAGGGCTGCTCTTGGATGTTACTTCAGGAGTGGCCTAGTGCTTCACGTCGTTAGTGTATGCTTAAACTGGACCATCAGATGGGCACCATGACAGCTCAGAGACTATCGCTGTTGCTGTGCAGACACATGGATTTGGGCCTGTGTCTGTGGGAGTTTGCGCGTTCTCCCCGTGGTTGCGTGGGTTTTCTGCGGGTGCTCCGGTTTCCTCCCACATCCCAAAAACGTGCTCTTAGGCTGATTGGGTAACAAGTTGTCCCTATATTGGTCTCTATATGTCATTCAGACGTTAGGACGGCGGCGCGGGCTCGTTGGGCCGAAGGGCCTGTTTCCCGTGCTGTGTTGTTCTTTGTTCTTTGTATAAGCTACATGAATAATTTATACCAATCCCCTCCTGTTTTACAACTTTATTTCAAATCTTCTCCCAAGGAAGGAACATATAGGAACATATATAAGACATATTTAGAGTCGCTACGATAATCTGAGGGGTGAATAACTCTCACCATCATCCCATTAACAAATTAGGACATGTTTTTGATCAGTATCTTCAAGCCGATCTCATTAGCTTTCTTTCATCAATCCCAGGTTTCACATCTCAGACCAGAATACTATCTTATAAAGCAAAAGTTCCATTTCTAAAACATAGTAAACTTAAAATGATGTATTTTTAACAATATATGATGTGCATGCCGGTCTTCGATTTGGCGGGGAAGGTCTCTATGAGCAGTGAGAGCCATGCACAGAATGTTATGCAGGTTGTAGTCAATGGATGAAGGCCTGTTTCGGTTGTGACATAGAGTCTAAGAGCAAGGAGGTAATGTTGGAGCTACACAGAACACTAAATAGGTCACAGCTAGAGTACTGTGTGGTCACCTCACTGTAGGAAGGGTGTGAATGCACTAAAGGAGGCACAGAGGAGACTCACCAGGAAGTTGCCTGGAATGGAGCATTTCATCTATCAAGAGAAACGGGATAGACTTGGATTGTTTACCTTATAGCAGAGAAGGCTGAGGGGAGATGCAATTCAGTTACATAAGATTATGAGGGGTATCCTATAGGTACTTCAATCTGCCTTGTTGTCTAACAAGGGGTATACATGCAATGGGTCGTGAGAGGGCTGCTCTTGGATTTTTTTGAGAGTATCCTAGTACTTCACATTGTTAGTGTACACTTGACCTGGACCATCTGATGGGCGACACGACAGCTCAGTGACTATCACTGTGCTGCGCAGATACACGGATTTGGGCCTGTGTCTGTGGGAGTTTGCACATTCTCCCCGTGCTTATGTGGGTTTTCTCCGGGTGCTCCGGTTTCCTCCCACATCCCAAAGATGTGCTCTTAGGCTGATTGGCAGAACAAATTCTCTCTAAATTGTCTCAAATTTGGTTCCAATGCACAGATCTATAAACATATACAGGGATCATGGGTAGAAGTGGGAACATCGGGGTGGCGGCGCAGGCTCGTTGGGCCGAAGGGCCTGTTTCCTGTGCTGTTTTGTTCTTTGGACAGGGTGAATAGGCTGTTGCCCTTGGTTCAGGGATTAATCACAAGGGGACATGGTTTTCATATAAGGAGATTCATAGGGAATTTGAGAAACAAAATCACTCAGATGTTGGGAGTCTGGAATGCACTGCCCGGGAAGGTAGTGGAGACTGGAAACTTTACAAACTTTAAAAAGTATTTGGATGAGCATTTGAAACATCATAATATTCAGGACAAGTGCTGAAAAATGGGATTAGCGTGACTTTAGTGGTAGTTATGTGGTAGTTATGTGGTAGTTATGTGGTAGTTAGTGGTAGTTTAGTGGCTAATGGTAGGGCTCTTAATAGTGTTGAGGAACAGAAGGATCTTGGTGTATGTGTCAATAGATCCCTGAAAGTAGGCAGTCAAGTGGATAAAGTTGTTAAGAAGGCTTATGGAGTCTTAGCTTTTATTGGTAGGGGGATTGAATTTAGGAGCCGCAGCATCATGTTGCAACTGTACAAAACTCTAGTGCGGCCGCACTTGGAGTATTGTGTGCAGTTCTGGTCCCCACATTATAAGAAAGATGTGGAGGCATTGGAGAGGGTACAGAGGAGGTTTACTAGGATGTTGCCTGGTATGGAGGGCAGGTCCTATGAAGAGAGGTTGAAGGATTTGAGGTTGTTTTCGTTAGAAAGGAGGCGGCTAAGGGGGGATCTTATTGAAGCATATAAGATGATTAGAGGTTTGGATAGGGTGGACAGTGATAGCCTTTTTCCTAGGATGGAAAAAGCTAGCACGAGGGGACACAACTTTAAATTAAGGGGTATGAGTTATAGGACGGATATCAGAGGTAGGTTCTTTACTCAAAGAGTGATTAGGGAGTGGAATGCCCTGCCTGCAGATGTTGTAGATGCGCCAAGTTTGGTGGCGTTTAAGAGGTTAGTTGATAAGTATATGGATGAGAAGGGAATGGTTTAGTTAGGAGGGGCATTGCTTTTTATTTTGGTCGGCACAACATCGAAGGCCGAAGGGCCTGTTCTGTGCTGTATTGTTCTATGTTCTATGTTATTGTCGGTGCAGGCTCAATGGGCTGAAGTTTCTGAGCTGTGGGTGGTGATAGTTGAAGAAGTATTGGATGGTCAACCCGAACGGTGAGTTTGTGTGTGTCCTCAAGAGGAGTGGAATCAGGTCAGCAAATGGTGCGGGGACACGAACATTGAAGAAATCAAAGAGGAGGACAGGAATATCCATAGGAACAATGGCGGGATCAAGTGTACAGAGGGAGACTGGTCAGTGACAAGAGGAATGGGAATTATGAGGCAGTGTGTATATTACACAGTGACTAGAGAGAAACATGTGAGAACATGGTGGGTGACAGTGGGAGATTGAAAGATTCTCCCACCTACAAAAGTGAGGGGCACCATGTTGACAATCATCAGTGAATTCTTCATTTGGAAAAACAAGCTTGAAAAGAAATTGACTGGGGAGGTTCTTAAGGCATGTGGGAGGAGCTCAGCACAATTTCTGGCTGATTGAAGGGGCACCTTATTCATTTCCTACTCAAATCATGAACAACACACTTCAGCCGAGAGTTTGACTTACATCTAATGTATAATGAATGCACTTTGTTTTTTTAATAAAATTGTGTACTCAAATGAGAATCCTTTAGGTTTTGACGCTGCAGTGGTCTTAATGACCTGTGGAAAGCTAAGTGGGCTCAAACAAACAAAAGGTACAAAAACTCCACAGAATCTAAATGACCCCATAACTCTCAATGTTCCCGTTGCACTATTGCCTGATAGAGACATTAAGAAAGTTGTTGTATCCTCAGACAAGGAAGGAGATGAGTAATCAGATATAATACAGGAGGATGCCATTATACAGATAAAGGTGCCCGTGAAAAGCTCAGAATTATTCTAGGAGGATTAAAGTGAGGGCTAATTTTCACAAGCAAAGCTCTCTTCAGCGGTCAATGCAGGGGATGTGACACTACTCTGAGCACAAATATTTGAGGAACAGTCAGAAACCTCATAATGGTCATTACTGTTACTCACCTTTTGCCCTAACAAAGTGGTCAGCCTTGAAAGACACACTAACCTTGGCAATATGTAAAATGTGGACAAATACTCCATCGGTACACACCCTGAAGCAACTGCACCGCCACGACAGTTGGCATGCCAGGTTTCAAGAGGCTGAAAAGGTAATTCAAATATTAATGCACACATGTCAGTATGACAGCTGCTTAGTCTGAACATTCAGTCTTAAGAGGGAGCAACATCCAAAGAACTCCACCTCTCCCATGGCCAGATATCATGGAGTAAAGATGCCGGCGTTGGATTGGAGTGGTAAGAACTCAGTAAGAATTTAGCAACACCAATTATTAATCCAACCGATTTATTTGATAGTAAAAAAGCGAGCTTTCAACACTCCCGTGTCTTCAAGACACGGGAGTGTTGAAAGCTCGCTTTTTTACTATCAAATAAATCGGTTGGATTAATAATTGGTGTTGCTAAATTCTTACAGATATCATGGATACATAATGCAGACACAACGTCCTGTAACTGACCCCAATAGCCCTATCAGGATACAGTGACCTGTAACCCTAGATCATACATCCAAAGCTGCAAAGTTTGTTTGCATTATCCTCACAGAGAATGCCTCACCAGAACAATAGTTTGATTAGTTACAAATGCTCAGGACCCGACAATCTTCTGAAGCCTGACAAGTTCCTTTCCTGTGTGACCTTTGCATCAGGGGGGAAACATGGCCCAGTCAGTATTGACACAGAGCCAATGACAACATGCTCCCTCCCTTTGACTCTGAAGAAGTCATCCAGACTTAGATTGTTAACTCGGGTTCTCTCTTCACAGATGCTGCAAGACCTACGGAGTTTTTCCAGCATTGGCTTCATTTCAGCATTCGCAATTTAATCTGAAATTGGCAGGATGCAAAAGGTGGGTTGATGGGTGCTTTTTACAGCAGAAAGTTATTTCCATTCCCACAGAACTCAGTACTGGTTTCTTTGTGGAAGATAACAATGATTTAGAATTAAATGTAGGGGCACGACATGATGTTGAACTCTTCTTTCATCACCTGAACTAAAGTTCTGGGGATCCAGGTTCAAATCCCACCACAGTAAATGGTGGAATTTAAATTCAATAAAAATACCTGGAATTGAGAATCTACTGACGACCAGGGAACTAATATCACTTGTTGGAAAAACCCATCAGATTCATGCATATCCTTTGGAGAAGGAGGTCTGCCATTCTCACTTGGTCTGGCCTACGTGAGACTCCTAGCCACAGCAACGTGGTTGACTCTCAACTGTCTTTAGGCAAATCAGAATGGGCCAGCCAGCAATCCTCATGTCCCACAAATGAATTTTAAGAGTCATAAATATTGAAGGAAACGTTTCAAATTGTTATGACAGGAAAGTGCAATGATAGTCATACTCTCTAGAAGTCAAAATGCATTCTGAGGTATTTTAACACAATAAGAACATTAGGAATACTTCAATATTCTCATTACAGAGAATACAGCAATGTGAAATATTATAAAGTTCTATTGCACGCTGAGCTGTTTTAAGAGTTGCATTTCCATGGTTAGTAGTCCCTCAGTGTACTTGGGCTGAAAGGCCTTACACACTGCCATATTCCCATGCCCCCAAACACCCTCCCTCAATTGACACGAGGCATTCTCGCCACTTCCGGGTGAATCTGAGATGGATCCCTAGCGATCTTATTGAATCCCCCACTCCTATTGGTTCCTTTTAATGGTTGAATGCCAATAATCTCCCGATTGGTAGCCAACTGGCCAATTACAGCACCCATTTCAATTCCCCCGGCCGACGTGCGCCAGCTGCTCGCTGATTGGTGGAGGAGCAGGGAGTAGGGATCGCTGATTGGTGAAAATGCCCCACCACCGGATTGCTGATTGGTGAAGACGCAGGAAACGGGATCGCTGATTGGTGAAAAATGCCCCGCCACGGTATCGCTGATTGGCGGAGTTCTGCAGCCCGCTGATTGGCGGAGTTCTGCAGCCCGCTGATTGGTGGAGACGCCGGGCGCGGCATCGCTGATTAGCGGAGCCGTTGCAGCCCGCTGATTGGTGAAGGCGCCCGGGCGCGGGATCGCTGATTGGTTGGCCTATGGAGTCCGCTGATTGGTGGAGGCGCGCGGGCGTGGGGCGGGGCTCTGGGGACAGCAAGATGGCGACCGCGGAACCGGCAACAGCGGCGGAGCCGGTGAGAGTGGAGCTGGGCCCGGGGTTTGGGGATCCGGATCAGCCGGCCTGCGAGGGGCAGTGGCGGCTCAGCTTTCCCCCGCGGCTGGTACCCGGTTTGGTCGGTCCGCCGTTCGGCAGGAGCTGCTCGCCTGGGCCTGGTCGAGCCCGGGGCCTAGTGGCGGCGTTAGGCTTCGGCCTCAGGGAGACTCCTAGTCCTCAGAGTCATCGGGAGGAAAGGGATAATGGGGTCCCTGGAGTGACTGGAGACGATTCCCCGCTACCGTCCCGAAGGACCGGTAGGAGAGTAGGGGATGGTATCCCCAGATTGATAGGTATCCCCCACTCTTGGGCAGGGTTACAGTCCCCTGGGTGGGGGTGATATGTATTACTCTAGTCTGAGGTGGGAGTTAATTTGGCCGGACGGCTCTGCCTCAGGCAGCAGCGGCCTGAGTCCTGGGGTTACTGGCTGGTTAATACAGAAAAAGCAGATGGCTCTGAAATGGGGACTTGTAGTGTTGAGTTTCAGGCCAAAACGTTGTATAATTTCAAGAAGAAATTAGATACAGCTCTTGGGGCTAAGGTGAATCAGCATATTGTATTTGATCTGTCGTGATCAAAACGAATGGCGTAATAGGCTCAAAGGGCTGAATGGCTCACTCCTGCTTATAGTCTGTGTCTTCGTATCTTTGCTATCTCATCATCTAATAGCATGTCCATGTTGTTGATCAATACTGAGGCAAAATTATTATTCAGTTTTTCTGTCTGTACCTTCAAGTTTACCCTTTAGGGACTCTTTATGGATATTCCTTTTGTCATCCACTCTCAGTTCAATACCTTATCCGGAGCCCCCACTGCATATGTAAAGTTCCAACATTGCGTCAGGGCTGGGGAGATTCTGCTTGGTTCAGAGCTGAGTCAGGGATCTTATCCTACTCAGACCTGAGATGCTATTCTTATTTTTGAAAATTTGGTACAAAAATGACTGAGTTGTTTGGTTCAGATTTTACATTTGTATCACCAATAAGGTGGGCAAAGATCTGAGCAGGTGAAGGTGAAAGCCATTGCATATTGGTCTGCCTGCTGCAAGAAATAAATCAGTATTCCTTGGGTATTTGTCTAACATGTATTTATTGCATGCTATTGTTGTAAAGTAATGCCATTAGCTTAGCTTTGTGATTTGTTGAGTCAAGGCAGAAAATACCCAGTTTTTTTTTGTCCTGGATTCTTTGAAGTCCACAGAGCTGCAACAAGAATTACTATTCACAAAATGTATCAATGATTTGGATGAAGTAATCAAATATACTATTCCCAGGTTTGCTGACAATGCAGAGCTAGGTGCAACGTGAGTAGTGAGGGGCAAGTAAAGAGGCTTCAAGATAATTTAAACTTGAGTCGGCAAATGTATAGTAGGTGCAGTATAATACGGGCAAGTGTGCAGTTATCTACTTCGGATGGTGGAACAGAACGGCAGAGTATTAATTGGTGATTTTTGGGAAATCTTGATGTACAAAGGGACCTGGGTGTTCGAGTACATCAGTTATTGAAAGCAAGCGGTTAGGAAGGGAAATGTATGTTGGCCTTCATTGCAAGAGGACATGAGTACATGAGCAGGGATGTCTTACTGCAGTTGTGTAGGGTCTTGATGAGCTCATACCTAGAGTATTGTTTTGACATTCTGGTCTCCTTACCTAAGAAAAAATATACTTGTCGTAGAGAGAGTGCAATAAAGATTGCACTGTCTGATTCCTGGGATGACAGGATTGTTATATGAAGAGAGATTGGGATCAACTGGGCCTGTAATCACTAGTTTAAAAGAATGAGAGGAGGACTCATTGAAAGGCACAAAATTCTGATAGGCTTGACAGACTGGATGCAGGGATGTTATTCTCTTTAGTTGAGGGATCTAGCACAGTAAGAAGCCCCTCAGCAGGTTTAAAGTCCAATGTGTTTATTTGGTAGCACAAACCACAAGCTTTCAAAGCACTGCTCCTTCAAGTGAGTGGGAGTTCTGTTCACAAACAGGGCATGTAAAGACCCACTCAATTTACCAAAATAATAGTTGGAATGTGCGTCTTCACAGGTAATCAAGTCTGTAAGGTACAGACAATGAGTGGAGAGAGGGTTAAGCACAGGTTAAAGAGATGTATATTGTCTCCAGCCAGGACAGTTAGTGAGATTTTGCCAGGCAAGTTGTGGGGGTTACAGAGTGTGACATGAACCCAAGATCCCGGTGAGACCGTCCTCGTGTGTGGGGAACTTGGCTATCAATCTCTGCTTAGCGACTCTGCACTGTTATGTGTTGTGAAGGCCGCTTTGGAGAACACTGACCTGAAGATCAGAGGCCAAATGCCTGTGACCACTAGATTGTTCACCAACAGGAAGAGAACACTCTTGCCTGGCGATGGATGAATGAACACCGTTTGGCAATTGTCATAGCGCCTGCACGGTCTCCCCAATGTACCATGCCTCGGGACATTCTTTCTTGCAGCGTATCAGGTAGACAACATTTACCAAGTTGCAAGAGTATGCACCGTGTATCTGGTGGATGGTGTTCTCACATGAGGTGGTGGCATCCATGTCAGTGATCCGGCATGTCTCTCAGAGTTTGCTGTGGCAGAGTTATGTGGTGTCATGGTCACTGTTCTCCTGAAGGCTGGGTAGTTTGCTGCGGACAGTGGTCTGTTGTGCCATTGTTTTGAAGGCAAGAAGTGGGGGTGTGAGAATGGCCTTGGCGAGATGTTCGTCTTCACTGATGACATGTTGAAGGTGTTGGAGAAAATGTTGTAGCTTCTTTGCTTTGGGGAAGTACTGGATACAAGGGGTTCTCTGCCTGCCGTGTCCTGCCATTCTCTCTATGGACAAATCCTCCATATACACAAGTTCCATCCCACCATCAGACTCACCATGGACTACACTCCGGAATCGGTTGCATTCTTGGACATATGCATCTCCATCGAGGACGGTCACCTCAGCACTTCACAGTACTGCAAGCCCACGGATAACCTCACAATGCTCCACTTCTCCAGCTTCCACCCTAAACATGTTAAAGAAAGGTATAAATTTTTTTGGCATTAAACATGTTAGGGCTATGGGAAGAGAGCAGAGTATGTCATTGAGGTTAAGGATCAATCATGAGCACACTGAAAAGCTTCAATGAGCTACTAAGCTGAAATTTTGGAGAGGAGAACACAGTCATATCTGTGGCAAGCCACTGTCACAAGAAATGGTGTATAATAGGTACTGGAGCAGTTCATTCATTTGCAATTCCACCACTGTTAGTGAATAATGGCTAATCTGTACTTCATAATTCCATCTGTCTTTGTCCTATAACATCTATAAAAACAAAATTCATCAATCTTTGAAATTTCCATCGCCTCCCCCTGGGAAAGAGTTCCAGATTAGTATTAGTTCAAAAAAGATTAGATACTAATTTGGGCTGAAAACCAGCATAATCTACGTACCTCATTCGCATCAATTTAATTGTTTTAACCCTCCCATCATCCTGTTGAACCTGCGGTCTCTCCAAAGCTAATATATCCTCCTTGAGATAGTGTTCAGAGCTTACATAGTACTTTAATTGATGTCTAACTTAGTCCTAATGTAACTTCCGAACTTTCCAACTCCCTCATGATTAAAGGCTGACATCCCATCTACCCTCTTCATTTTTTGTTTGTATCTATCTGCAAGTTTTAACTGATGTCTGTACTTGAGCTCTTCCACAGTTCCTTCTCACCATCTAGAATATTCTCTGTTCTATCTTTCCTTGGGTCCAAGGTTGATGACCTCACACTTTCCTGCATTTGCCAAAACTGCAGTTAATGGAATTCACTTAATCTATCAATGTCCCTTTTGAACCTTCTGCTGTGTACACCATGTACTGTGTCAGCAAACTCCTTTTATAGTGAAAAAGGACACCTCAGTATACATCCAGTGAAGTTGAATAACAGCAGAGGAGTGCCCAGTAATCTGTTTCTCTGTTAATGAGAGATCACTGTTGTTTTCATAGAATGCCTATAATAAGGAGGTCATTGAATCCATCAAGTC
Organism: Sphyrna mokarran; assembly: GCA_024679065.1. Taxonomy (NCBI): domain Eukaryota; kingdom Metazoa; phylum Chordata; class Chondrichthyes; order Carcharhiniformes; family Carcharhinidae; genus Sphyrna; species Sphyrna mokarran. The sequence continues at coordinate 55,354,297 of JAGIQG010000017.1, read as the reverse complement.
TGCACTGACAATAATCCTATCCCCATAACCCTGTATCTTAACAAATCCCCCTAACAGTAAGGGGTAATGCACACATTTTTGAATTCAGAGGACACCCACGCAGACACCGGGGTGAGTTTCCTCACAGTTTCTTGAATCATGTCATGGTTTGTTTTTCCATTGACTAGAGGAGGCAGACGGAAAACTGTCACATCTGAGGCTAAAGCTAGCTACAGCTGGGGCTTGTTATTTCACAAGCAAAATCTCATCCACGTAGAAACCAGGTGATTTCTTCTGTTATGGAAATGATGAGCTGATTTATTTTTGGGGGATGTTTATGTTTGAGTAACAAACCTCAGCAGTGGTCAAAGAGGGGCAGATTGAGAAAACCGGGGCTAAATCAACAGACTGTAGTCTTCATAAAGATGGACATATCCAACTAATTCCCATGGTTTATGTGGGTGCTGAGAAAGATAAGTATTCCATCTTTAAAAATTATAAAACATCAACTGTTAAGAGTGAATTTATGCTCACTCAATGTTAAATTCTAAGAAGATATCAGAATTGCTGGAAATGTATCTTATCTTGCTGTTCATTGTTAAATTATTTGTAACTGAAATAAAGTCTGGTTTGTTGCATTGTTACAAGGGAGATCTGTCCATTCTGGTTTGAGCAGTAGAAGATAGGATTTATTAGGTGCAAATTTTTTCCCAAGGAAATACCGTGTGTTCCTCTGTTTTAAGATCCCCTCTTTTATAGATTGTGCTCTGTGATGTGTTATTAATGGAACAAAATCTTAAAATTTGAAACAGGTCATTTTGGAGGAAATGCTTTTTTTCAAATAAAGGGTACTTAAAATCTAGAAATCCTTGCCTTAAGAGCCTGTGAGTGTGAGAACAATCGGAGATTTGAAGACTTAGATTTTTGTTAAAGGTACTGGAATGGGGAGCATACATGTACAAATGGAGTGATAGATTATGATACATCAATACAACAGAATGATAGAATAAGTTAGAATCACTGAATTAAAGAACAATACAGCACGGGAAACAGGCCCTTCGACCCAGTGAGCCCATGCCGCCATTTTAACATTGAGTGCCCTCCTCTATCTGTGACCTTTGTCTACATCTATTGGGGAAGATTGAGGGAAGACTAATTAAAGGACAATCTGTTATGCCAATCAGCTTAAGAGCACGTTTTCGGGATGTGGGAGGAAACTGGAGCACCTGGAGAATGTGCAAACTCCTGCAGACAACGGCCCAAATCCATGTATCTGCATAGCAAACAGTGATAGTCACTGAGCTGTCACGTTGCCCGTCAGATGGTCCAGTTTAAGCGTAAGCTAACGACGTGAAGCACTAGGCAGCTCTCGAACAACATCCAAGAGCAGCCCTCGCACGACCCACCATGTGTATGCCCCTTGTTGGACAACAAGAATTGTCATGGTGCACTCTGAGGGCATTTAGCCCATAAAGGGATTGAATGGTCTACTTCTTCTGGTTAAAGAGCCATCTCTTGGTTCTGTTCCTCAACTACTGAGGTTGTATCTAAGTCAGGATTTACTTAATTTCAGTTTCTTCAAGAAAGCATTTTCTTCTGGACCTTACAGGAAACACTGGTTCAAGCTTCATAATAGTGTGTATAAGCTGTTAAATGCTGAGATACCTCAGCTATCACCGGCAGTCTTTTTCTGTGGTGGTCAGCTGTCCCCAACAATATAGTCAGGGTAGCACAGCGGTTAGCGTTGCTGCCTCAGTGCCAGGGACCCAGGTCCAATTCCTGGCTTGGGTCACTGTGCAGAGTCTGCAGGTTCTCCTTGTGTCTGTGTGGGTTTCCTCCAGTTCCTCCTGCAATCCATAAGGTGTGCTGCTTAGATAGCAAATTAAATTAGATGCAATGCTAAATTCTTCCCAGTATACCCAAACAGGTGCTGGAGTGTGGCAACTAGTGGATTTTGAGTAACCTCAGCGCAGTGATGATATAAGCCTCATGACACTAATAAATAAACTTGTGCTGTGGCGGCCCCCTCTGGCTCCGGCCCGGTGCTGTGGCAGCTGGCACTCTGCTGTCACCTGCATGTTTTACACAGGGCTTTATAAAAATCTCAGCTTTTTATAATTATGCCAAGAATGATGTTTAACATGAAACTTGGAAAGCTGATGTTGACAATTCTCTATTCTTTATTGTATTTATAATAGGAAGTACCAGAAGTGCTGGAAGCTGATTCAGCCGCAGCATCTGAGGTGTGTTCTGAAACTGTAACACAGGAACAATATCTAAAACATCCTTTACAAAACAGGTCAGTCAGAATCTGTGTACCAGGCGTTAACATCCGTAACGGTGCATGGAGGTCGTGAAGAGCTGCAGGGAATTTTGCATTTTTGTATCCAGAGTATAAAAGCAAAGAGATGATGTTGAATGTGTCTAAAGAACAGGTGTAGGGTTTTGGGTTTGTGGATAACTGGGAAGTCATCCACGGAAGATGGGTCCTGTGCGAGAAGAATGGATTATACCTGAACTGAAGGGGCATCAATATCCTGGCTGGGAGGCTTTGCTCGTGTGGTTCACTGGGTTTATACTAATGTGGCAGGGGATGGGGATCAAAACAATAGGTCAGCAAGTGTAGAGACTGGGGTCAAGCAAGGGAATGAAATGAGGCTACCTAAAGAGCAACCTCGGGGAGGATGAACTCAGTGGGCTTAGATGTCTTGCTTCAATGTAAGGAGTGTAACAAGACAGATGAACTTAGCCTTAATGCATGCACGGAACTTGGACGTTGTTGCAATGACAGAAACTTGGTTAAAAGAAGAACAGGACTGGCAGCTGAATATTCCGGAGTATAAGTGTCTTAGGCAAGACAGAAGAGAGGCTAGAAGAGATGAGGGAGTAGCAGTACTGGTTAGGGAGCATATTACAGAGGTGGACAATTTGGAGGGTTCATGTAACAGGACACTGGATAGAGCTCAGAAACAAAGGGGTGCAGTCACTGTGCTGGGAGTATACTACAGACCTCCCATCAGTGCACAGGAAGTTGAGGAACATATATATAAGGAGATTCTGAACAGGCATAGAAAAATATAAGGTAGTTGTAATGGGAGACTTTAATTTCCCTTATATAGACTGGAAATAGCTTCGGGCTGCGGGTCTGAACAAGGAGGAATTTATAAAATGTCTCCATGAAGATTCTTTGGAACAACATGTTGATAGCCCAACTAGAAAGGGAGCTATACTGGACCCAGTAGGGGGTACTGCGTAATGAGCCCGGTCGGGTCATCCAAATTTCAGCAAGGGAACGTGCCAAACAGTGACCACAATTCTGTAAACTTCCGAATAGTCACGGAAAAGGATGAGTGTTGTCCTATGGGTAAGGTGCTGAATTGGGGGAAGGCTAACTACAGCCGGATTAGGCGGGATTTAGTGGCTGTTTGATTGGGAGAGGCTGTTCGAGGGTAAAGCCACATCTGAGAGTCTTTTAAGAAGCAGTTGATAGGAGCGCAGGACATGCGTGTGCCTGTAAAAAGAAAGGATAGGAAAACTAGGATCAAGAGCTGTGGATAACCAGGGAAATCAATGAAAATAGAGGCATACGTGAGGTCCAGGCAGATAAAACAATGGAGGAATACAGGGAGAGTAGAAAAACACTCAAACAGGGAGTTAGGGCAAAAGGAGATGATTAAATGTCCTTGGCAGACACAATTAAATAGAATCCCAAGGCATTTTGGACATATGTTAGGAATAAGAGAGTTGTCGGAGAGTCGGACCTCTCAAGAATAAAGGAGGGGAATTATGCTTAGAACCCAAGAAAGTAGGTGAGATCCTAAATGAAGACTTTGTATCAATACTCACAAAGGAGAGGGACACGTTGATTGGTAGTGTCTCAGAGGGATGTGTAGACTTGTTAGAACAAATCACAATTACAAGGGAGGAAGTGTTAGATGTTTTAAGAAGCATTAAGGTAAAAAAAAAAAAATCCCCAGGGGCAGATGGCATCTGTCCGAGAATACTGAGAGATGAGATGAGATTGCTGGGCCCTTAACAGAAATCTTTGTCTCTTCGTTGAACACAGGTGAGGTCCCAGAGGATTGGAGGATAATAAATGTGGTTCTGATACCTTAAGAAAGGTAGCAAGGATAACCCAGGTAATTATAGGCCGGTGAGCTTGACGTTCGTGGTAGGGAAATTGTTGAAGATTCTTTAGAACTGAATAGTCTCATTAGCGATAGACAACATGGTTTTGTACAAGGGAGGTCATACCTCACAAATTTGAGTGTTTTTTGAGGTGACAAAAAAATGATTATTGAGGGCAGGGCTGTGGATGTCGTCTACCTGGATTTTAGTAAAATACTTGACAAGGTCCTTCGTGGCAGGCTGGTGCTAAAGGTTAAATCTCACGGGATCAAAGGTGAACGAGCTAGCTGGGTACAGAACTGGCTTGGCCCTAGAGGACAGAGGGTAACAGTGGAGTGGTCTTTTTCTGATTGGAGGTCTGTGACTAGTGGTGTTCCGCAGGGCTCTGTGCTGTTTGTATGATTTGGAAGATGATGTAGCTGGTGTGATTAGTAAGTTTGTGGATGACACAAAGATTGCTGGAGTTGCAGATAGTGATGAACATTGCCAGAGAATGCAGCAGGATATAGGCTGGAAAATTGGGCGGAGAAATGGTAGATGGAATTTAATCCAGATAAATACAAAGTGATGCATTTTGATAGATCTAATGTAGAGGGGAGCTACACAATAAATGGCAGAACCATGAGAAACATCAAACAGAGGGATCTGGATGTGCAAGTTCACAGATCTCTAAAGGTGGCAGCACAGGTGGAAAAGGTGGTGAAGAAGGCATATGGCATGCTTGCCTTTATTGGACAGGGCATCGAGTATGAAAGTTGCAATACGATGTTGCAGTTAACTAACATAGAATGTTGGTTAGGCCACATCTAGAATACTGTGTCCAGTTTTGGTCACATTACCGGGAGGACATGGAGGCTTTGGAGAGAGTTCAGAAAAGATTTACCAGGATGTTGCCTGGTTAGCTATGAGGTGAGATTGAATAAACTAGGGCTGTTCTCCCTGGAAAGACAGAGGTTGAGGGGCAATCTAATAAGTTTATGAAATTTATAAAGGGCATAGATAGGGTGAACAATTGGAAGTTTTTTTCCTCGGTCAAAAATGACAAACACTAGGGCTCACAAGCTCAAAGTAAGGAGAGCAAAGTTCAATATGGACATGAGGGGAATGTATTTTACACAGAGGGTGGTGGGGGCCTGGAACGCACTCCCATGGTTGAGGCAGACATGCTAGGATCATTAAAACTTAGCCACATAAACAGACTGGTAATAAAAGGACACAAACGGATGGTCTAATTTGGAACACATGATCAGTGAAGGCTTGGAGGGTCGAAGATCCTGTTCCTGTAGTGTTTTGTTCTTTGTGAAGGCGGTGTCACATTAGCATGTAAAGTTTTGGCATTCTGTTACAGGAATCATAGAAACTTAAAGCATCGGAGGTGGCCATTCAACCCATCATATCTGTACTATCTCTTTAGAAGAGCAGTTGTACTTAGTCCCACTCATACTTAACTCAAGTTTCTCATGCTCAGTAACTGTCCAACTTCAGAAATTATTAATGGAATTAGCTTCCATATCTTTTAGTAAAGTATTCCTGATCCCAAGAATTTGTGAAAACATTTCTCTACAGTCATGGATAGTTTGCCTGTGATTTTAAATCATGGTCTCTGGTTATTAACTCCTCTCTCTCCAGAGGGAAGACTCTTTCTATTCTTATCAAAACCTCTCATCATCACCAATCTCTATCGAATCATCTCTTGCCATTTTACATTCTGAGAAGCGCAGTAGTAGTTATTCTAATCTTTTCTCCAAGATTAATTCTCCTATTGTTGGTAAACCTCATACACAAGATTTCTTCCCATATTTTCTGAACTGTCCACAATATTTCAGCTGAGATTTATAAAACATAGCACAGTACAAGCCCTTCGGCCCTTGATGTTGTGTCAAGCTATGTCCAAACCCAAAGTCAAGCTATCCCACTCCCTATCAGCTAGCACGAGGGGACATAGCTTTAAATTAAGGGGTGGTGGTTTTAGGACAAATGTCAGAGCTAGGTTCTTTACCCAGAGGGTGGTAAGGGTATGGAATGCCCTGCCTGCGTCAGTTGTAGATGCGCCAAGTTTGGTGGCGTTTAAGAGGTTAGTAGATAAGTTTATGGATGAAAAGGGAATGGTTTAGGTTAGAGGGTCACTGCTTGTTCCTAATTGGTCGGCGCAACATTGAAAGCTGAAGGGCTTGTTCTGCACTGTAATGTTCTATCATTCTGGTGTGCTCCATGTGCCTATCCAGTAATTGCTTGAAAGTTCCTAAAGTATCTGACTCCATTATCACAGGTAATCTATTCCACACCCCAACCACTCTCTGAATAAAAGAGAGTTATAATCATGTTATAAACCTCTAAGTTGCCCCTCATCCTCCTCTGCTTTAAAGAGAAAAGCCCCAGCTCCCTCAAACTTTCCTCATAAGACCTATCCTCCAAACCAGGCAGCATCCTGGTAAATTTCTTTTGCACTCTGTAAGGTTGTCAAGAAGACATACAGAGTCTTGGCTTTTATTGGTAGGGGAATTGAATTTGGAACCGCAAAGTCATGTTGCAACTGTACAAAACTCTGGTGTGGCCGCACTTGGAGTACAGTTCTGGTCGCCACATTATAAGAAAGATGTGGAGGCATTGGAGAGGGTGCAGAGGAGGTTTACCAGGATGGTGCCTGGTATGGAGGGAAGGTCTTGAGGAAAAGCTGAGGGATTTGAGGTTATTTTCATTAGAGAGAAGGCGGCTAAGAGGTGACCTTATTGAGTCATATAAGATGATCAGAGGTTTAGACAGGATGGACAGTGATAGCCTTTTTCCTCGGATGGAGAAAGCTAGCGCGAGGGGACATAGCTTTAAATTAAGGGGTGGTAGTTATAGCACGGATGTCAGAGGCAGGTTCTTTACCCAGAGGGTTTTGAGGGCATGGAATGCCCTGCCTGCAGCAGTTGTAGATGTGCCAAGTTGGGGGCGTTTAAGTGGTCAGTGGATAGGCTTATGGATGAAAATGGAATGGTTTAGGTTAGAGGGTCGTTGCTTTTTCTCCATTGGTCGGTGCAACATCGAGGGCCGAAGGGCCTGTACTGCGCTGTAATGTTCTATGTAATGCTTCCTCATCCTTATAGTGAGGTGAACAGAACTGAACACAATATTCCAAATGTGATCTCACCAACATCCGGTATAATTGCAGCAAAACCCCATGGCTCTTAAACTCTAACCCCCTGTTAATAAACGCTAACACACAGAGTCTCCTTCACAGCTCCATCCACTTGCATGGCAGCCTTCAGAGATCTGTGGATATGAACTCCAAGATCTCTCTCTGTTCCTCCATGTTTCTCAGAACCCTGCCATTGACCCTGTAATCCATGTTCAAGTTTGACCTCCAAAAATGAATCATCTCACAGTTATCAAGGTTAAACGCCATCTGCTACTTTTCGGTCCATCGTTTTGCTTTTATATTCTATGCTGTCCATTCCAGCCTTAAATATACTCAATAATGCAGCAGCCATATCCCCTCTGGGGTGGGAGAACTCCAGAGATTCATACCCTTCTGCGTGAAGAAAATTCTTCTCATTTCAGTCCTAAATAATTGGCACGGCATACCATACAAACACCACTGTCACTTTATCTCTTCCAGTATTCTATATGTCTCAGTAAGGTCATCTCTCATTCTTCTGAACTCCGTTTCTCATCATGGATACCTTGTCATCCCAGGAACCTTTTCTGTACTATCTTCAATGTAAATATTGTGTTCTTGAAATATTGAGACCAAAAATGCATAATGAATTCCAAATGTAGTCTTGCCAAAGGCCTGTATAATTGTAGCAAGACTTTCTTATTCATCTTTACCCTGCCTCACATTTTTGCCACAGTATGTATTTTTCAATTTCGCACACTAATGTTCCTGAGAATCTTCTTTAGTGATAAATGACAGGTTCTTCAGAATTGTGTCCAGTACTTCACATGGGAAGAGGTGATAATGAAATGGCAAATAGTGTACTACAGGGCTATGTGTATTTACCAACTGAAAAGGTTAACTATACAAGAAAGGTCGATACAGTGAAATAAAATAAATACTCAATTTTAAAGAAAGAAATTCCAACGACTTCCTTGCAACACCAGTCTTTGCTAACCTGTTGCTACAGTTGATTAGATGCTGACCCCTTGTTAATCTGATGCCGAGAGGATTCTGGTTTCTTGTGAATCTGGTGCTATGTTCTGTAGGATTCTATTCCTGTTACTATAATTTTGCTGCCTAACTTTCTGTTGCTTTGCTTTGCAGCTGGGCTCTATGGTATTTTAAAAATGATAAGACCAAAAGTTGGACAGAAAACTTGCGACTTATTGCTAAATTCCATACTGTTGAAGACTTTTGGGCGTAAGTATGATTTGTGAAGATCTTAAAGCTCCCCCTAAAAAGTTGGTGCGATTGTGGGTGGATTGAAAATTTTAAAAAGCTGAGATTGTTAGATTTGTTAAGCAAAAGATATTTACAGCATGAAGATGGGTAGATGAAGTTATCAGCTGTGCCTCAGAACGAGCAGGAACAACCTTTCAGTAGAGGATTCCTGAACAGTGGGAAGAGGTTGCTTGAATCTATCTCTTCTGAATAAGTTGAATCCAGCTGAGGAGAAGCCTGGGCACTCAATCTACTTGACTAAATTGTTCACTGGGCAGGGCTTGCCCACTAAGCAGAGAAGGGAGTATCACGCAATCTACATTTCTACTGTTCTTCTCCCCTGTTGCTAATATTGTTCGATATATGAAAGCTGGGCAAAGGAGGTTAAAGGGAGACAAAATAGTAGGTCCAGAGGGATTTCTTACAAGAGCATCTGAAAAGGTTTCCAACTAGTTGGCAAGTCGCTGCCATTCATACTGGATAACTGGATTAGTGCCACAGAATTGTAATCTCAACCCTTAAATTACAAAGCTACAAACTGTGATCCCAGTGATCTGTCTCCCTTAAGGGCACAATAGTGAGCATCATGTTCAAGATGAAACATTGAGAAAGGAATGAGAAAATGCACTGTGTAAATTGGAAAATGGAGTTAATATAGAGAAATATGTGGTAATGTGATGAGGGAAGTGTGAGATTTAAGATAATTGATTAGTTAAAGGGTACAGCACAGGAGAAGGTCCTGGGCAATCTGTGATTGATTCATCAAAGCTTCTAACATGGGGCATGACGACAAAAATTCTCATAAGATTGGGAGCGGAGAACAGAAATTTTACGGGACGGTAATGTTAGTACAAAGCACTGACACCGGGCATTATTCCAGGCACCAGTACACCGTCTTCACCTAAAGCACTGGAACCAGTTCTGGGCATCGGCATTTGCTTCCACATCTTTCTTATAATGCGGCGACCAGAACTGTACGCAATACTCCAAGTGTGGCCGCACCAGAGTTTTGTACAGTTGTAACATAACCTCACGGCTCCTAAATTCAATCCCTCTACCAATGAAAGCTAACACACCGTACGCCTTCTTAACAACTTTATAAACCTGGGTGCCAACTTTCAAAGAGCTATGTACTTGTACCCCAAGATCCCTCTGCTCGACAACACTATTAAGGGTCCTTCCATTAGCCCTATATTTCATATGCCTGTTATTTCCTACCAAAGTGAATCACCTCACACTTATCCGTATTGAATTCCATTTGCCACCTCACGGCCCAGCTCTGCAACCTATCTATGTCCCTCTGCAAACTATAACATCCATCCTCGCTATCTACAACTCCCCCCATTTTGGTATCGTCAGCAAATTTACTAATCCAACCCTTTACACCCTCATCTAGGTCATTTATAAAAATGACAAACAGCAGTGGCCCTAAAACAGATCTTTGAGGTACACCACTTGTAACTGCACTCCAGGTTGAATATTTCCCATCAACCACCACCCTCTGTCTTCTATCAGCTAGCCAATTCCTAATCCAAACTGCTAAATCACCTTCAATTCCATGCATCTGCACTTTCTGCAGTAGCCTACCATGGGGAACCTTATCAAACGCTTTGCTAAAATCCATATACACTACATCAACTGCCTTACCCTTATCTACCTCTTTGGTCACCTCCTCAAAAAACTCAAGGTTTGTGAGGTATGACCTACCCTTCACAAAACTGTGCTGACTATCCCTAATCAATTTATTCCTCTCTAGATACTTATAAATCCTATCCCTTAATTCTTTCCAATACCTTGCCCACAACAGAAGTCAGGCTCACCAGTCTATAATTTCCAGGATGGTCCCTACTCCCCTTTTTGAACAAAGGGACAACATTTGCCATCCTCCAGTCTTCCGACTATACCTGTAGCCAACGACGACATGAAGATCAAAGCCAAAGGCTCTGCAATCTCCTTTCTAGCCTCCCAGAGAATCCTAGGGTAAATCCCATCTGGCCCAGGGGACTTACCAATTTTCCTACACTCAAGATTCGCTAACACCTCCTCCTTATGAACCTCAATCCTACCCAGTCCACAACCTGGTATCGCAGTATTCTCCCCGACAACACTGTCTTTCTCCTGCGTGAATACTGACGAAAAATACTCATTCAGTGTCTCTCCTATCTCCTCGGGCTCCACGCACAATTTCCCATTGCTATCTCTGACTGGCCCTAATCTTGTCCTAACCAATCTTTTATTATTTATATACCTGTAAAAAGCTTTAGGATTCTTCTTAATCCTATCCGCCAGTGCACTGGATCCAGTTCTGGGTGCTGTTGCTATAACTTGAACATCTAAATGTGCTTTTGTTTTCTTTCTATAGGTTATATAATCATATACAGCAGCCGAGTAAACTTTTGTTTGGGTGTGATTATTGTTTGTTTAAGGTAAGAGGTTTTTTTTAATCAGCAGCGAAACTTACTTGGGAAGTTTAAAAGCTGCACTTCAGTGCATTCTTGCATCAGGGATCAGCTGAGTCAATTCTCAACTGAACTTGGTTGTTTGTACAACTAGTTAAAACCAGTTCCAGGGCTTTGTAAGTTGTGCCTGTAAAAACAAAGGCCTCACAGAGCTGCCCTGCCTGCATGGGGGAGTGCTGCCTGCCTGCATGGGGGAGTGCTGCCTGCCTGTGAGGAGTGCTGTTGGGTGACAACAGGGCGTTGGGCAAAACAGGCAGCAGAAGCTACAAGGGAGAGTGCTGATTGGTCAGTTGGTAAGGGAGAGGCACTGGTCAATAAGGGGTTGGTTGGTCATTTGGTTGGTAAGGGGGGGCAATGCTGATTCTCTGAAACTGACAGAGTTTGGCCTAAAAAACTCAGGGACATCACAGCGGCAGGGGGACTGTGACTTGAATGGCTAACAGGGAGCTGTACTAAATTTGAAAACCCATTTTAATTACTGGCTAGACATTGCGTTGAGACTGAAGTAATAAGGAGATGTAGAATTTAGAACCCAAATTAAAAACAAAATAAAATGAGAGATGGGGGTGCCAGGTGATGTGGTGTTCGTACTTTGTGGTTCCCAGTGAACATGTCTGTAGTAATTGTGGTTGCACGAGGAATTCCGGCTCAGAGTAGAAACATTAGGGAGGGGGAGAGATACCTGGACACTGTTCCAGGAGGCAGTCACGCTCCTTAGATTAAATATCTTGAATTTGGGCAGTGGACAGGAGGATGTGGACTGCAAGTGAGACAGGTAGAGGAATCCAGGAGGTAAGGTTCCAGGAACTTCAGTCCCTGAACTTGTTAAACAGATTCGAGATCCTTGCTCTCTCAATGGATGGCAATAGGTACTGCAGGGAAGATGAGCAAACTGACCACAACACTGTAGTACAGGGAGCCAGTGGGGGAGAAGAAAAATGCCATAATTGGGGATAGTATAGTTAGGGGCATTGACACTGCTCTCTGTAACCAGGATTGAGAATCCCGAAGGCTGTGTTGCCTGCCTGGTGCTAGGGTTCAGGATTTCTTATCTCAGCTGCAGAGGAATTTGGGGTAGGAGGATAAAAAATCCAGTTGTCATGGCTCATGTAGGTACCAATGACATAAGAAGAACAGGAATAAAGATTCTGCTAAGGGAGTATGAATAGCCCGGAGCTAAATTTAAAAAAAAAACAACCAAAAAGATGGTAATCTCTGGATTGTGAGCTGAACCATGAGCTAATCGGCACAGGGTTGATAAGAGTGGGGTAAATACATGGCTCAAAGATTGTGTGGGAGGAATGAGTTTGAATTCATGGGACATTGGCACCAGTACTGAGGAAGAGGGGACCTCTTCTAATGGGATGGTTTTCATCTGAATTGTGCTGGGACCAGAGTCCTGGTAAATGGTATAACTAGGGCTGTAGATAAGGCTTTAAAGTAAAAAGTGGGTGGGGGGGGGGTAGTGTGTGGAAAAATTAGAAAGTCAAAGTTAAAGGAGAGGCTGGAAGTGCAGGTTAATGGAGCTGAGGGCTCAGGAGAGGTTCGTAAAGTTTTCAGACCATATAGAACAGAGTATAGAAGGGAGGAATCTAACCTCAGAGCAAAAAAGGTGACAAGTATGAGAAGGAAGGTGGGCAGTGCAGGACCTAAATATGAATAGTATATAGAACAAGGTAAATGAGCTTGTTGCGCACATTGAAATTGGCCAGTACAATATTGTGGGCATCACAGAGACATGTCTGCAAGGTGATCGGGGTGGGAGCTAAATATCCAAGGATGTGTGTCTATTGGAAGTCTAATGTGGAGATGCCAGCACTTGGGTAAACACAGCAAGAAGTCTCACAACTCCAGGTTAAAGTCCAACAAGTTTATTTAGTAGCAAAAGCCACTAGCTTTCAGAGCACTGCTCCTTTGTCAGGTAAATGGGAGTTCTGTTCCCAAACAGGACATGTAAACACACAAACTAAATTTACAAAATAATGGTTGAAATACAAGTCTTTACTGGTAATCAAGTCTTAAAGGCACTGACAATGTGAGTGGAGAGAGGGTTAAGCACAGGTTAAAGAAATGTGTATTGTCTCCAACCAGGACAGTTAGTGAGATGTTGCAAGTCATGGGGGCTACAGATAATGTGACATGAACCCAAGATCCCAGTTGAGGCCGTGTTCATGTGTGCGGAACTTGGCTATCAATCTCTGCTCAGCGATTCTGCGCTGTCGTGTGTTGTGAAGGCCATCTTGGAGAACGCTTACCTGAAGATCAGAAGCTGAATGCCTGCGACCGCTGAAGTGTTCCCCAACAGGAAGGGAACAGTCTTGTCTGGTGATTGTCGAGCGGTGTTGTCGTAGCATCTGCATGGTCTCCCCACTGTACTGTGCCTCAGGGAGGGAGGGGTTGACGTGAATGAAGCGGATAAATTACCTGGATTGGTGGATGGGCTACACCCCAAGGTTCTAAAAGAGATAGCTGAAGAAATTGTGGAGATGTTGGTGATGATTTTTCACGAATCACTGGAGGCAGAGAGGGGTACCAGAGAACTGGAAAGTAGCACATCTAAAATTGCTGTTTAAGAAGGGAAGCAGGAGGCAGGTAGGAAATTATAGGCCAGTTAGCCTGACTTCAGTCATTTAGAATCCATTATTAAAGATGAGATCATGAGTATTTGGAAGTGTGATAAAATAGGACTGAGTCAGCATGGCCTTGTTAAAAGGAGGTCATGTCTGACAAATCTGTTAGAGTTCTTTGAGGAGGTAACAAGAAAGTTAGATATTTAGATTTTAGATTTCCAGAAGGCCTTTGACAAGATGCCGCATAGGAGACTGTTAAATAAATTGTGTGCCCATTGTGTTAGGGTAAGATCCTGGTATGGATAGAGGATTGGCTGACTGGCAGAAGGCAGAGATTGGGATAAAGGGGTCTTTCTCAGGATGGCAGCTGGTGATGACTAGTGGTGTGTCTGAGGGGTCAGGGCTGGGAGCACAACTTTTCATAATATACATTAACAATTTGGAGAAGGAACTGAAGGCACTGTTGCTAAGTTTGCTGCTGATACAAAGATACGTAAAGCGATAGGTAGTACTGAGGAAGCAGGACACGCTGCAGAAGGACTTGGACAAGTTAGGAGAGTGGGCAAAGAAGTGGCAGAATACAATGTGGAAAAGTGTGAGGTTATGCAGTTTAAAAGGAGGAATGGGGGCATAGACTATTTTCTAAATGAGAAAATGCTTAAATCAGAAACAGAGGGATCTGGGAGTCCTTGTTCAAGATTCTGTTAAAGTTAATGTGCAGGTTCAATGGGCAGTTAGGAAGGCAAATGCAATGTTAACATTCATGTCATGAGGGCTAGAATACAAGAGCAGGGATGCACTTCTGAGACTGTATAAGACTCTGGTCAGACCCTATTTGGAGTACCTTGAGTAGTTTTGAACCCCATGTCTAAGAAAGGATGTGCTGGCCTTGCAAAGGGTTCAGAGGAAGTTCACAAGAATGATCCCTGGAATGAAAAGCTTGTCATATGAGGAGCAATTGAGGACTCTGGGTCTGTACTTGTTGGTGTTTAGAAGGATGAGGGAGGATCTTTTTGAAACTTACAGAATACTGCAGGGATAGAGTGGATGTAGAGAGGATATTTCCACTAGTAGGAAAAGCTAGACCCAGAGCGCACAACCTCAGGCTAAAGGGATGATCCTTTAAAACAGATGAGGAGGAATTTCTTCAGCTAGAGACTTGGTGAATCTGTGGAATTCTTTGCCACAGAACACTGTGGAGACCAAGTTATTGAATGTCTTTAAGACAGAATTAGGTTTTGATTGATAAGGGGATCAGGGTATGAGGAAAAAGTAGGAGAATGTGAGGGAAAAAAATCAGCTATGATTGAATGGCAGAGCAGATGCAATGGGCCAAGTGGCCTAATTCTGTTCCTATGTTTTATAGTCTAAAAGTAATGTTTTGTGTTAAGATGTGGCAGCAATAATCTTATTCATGTTCTGTTTTGTGGATTGTTGAGATGGAATTGCTTTGGTCCACCTTGTTGTCTAACAAGGGGCATACACGCAATGGGTCATGAGAGGGCTGCTCTTGGATTTTTTTTCGAGAGTATCCTAGTGCTTCATGTCGTTAGTGTACGCTTGACCTGGACCATTTGATGGGCAACACGACAGCTCAGTGACTGTGCTGTACAGATAGATGGATTTGGGCCTGTGTCTGTGTGAGTTTGCGCATTCTCCCCGTGCTTGCGTGGGTTTTCTCCGTGCTCCGGTTTCCTCCCACATCCCAAAGATGTGCTCTTAGGCTAATTGGCAAAACAAATTGTCTCAAATTTGGTTTTTAATCCATAGATCTATAAACATAGACAGGGATCACAGGTAGAGGTGGGAACATAGGGGTGGCGGCGCGGGCTCGTTGGGCCGAAGGGCCTGTTTCCCGTGCTGTTTTTTGTTTTTTTGAATTCACGTCTGGAGGAAGGTGCTAAAGGGAGGCACATTAAGTGAAATCCGATTTATTGACAAATTTTAAGAATTTAATGGCTACTCTTTCAGTTTGTAAGTACAGAGAATTCAGTTGACGTTGAACATTGGGAAGAGAGCCTTGCAGCTCTTGAACTGGTGAGCACAAGCTGGTGATCTAACCAAAGGCTTTCAGGCCTGGTATGACCTCAGTAAGGGGTGGCTCCTGGAGCTGCTCATTGCTGTGGGCAACTCCACTCCATATTCAGCTCATGTGAGAGATCATATGGATGGGTTGAATACCTAATGTGTCTGCTGCATCATCCAATGAGAGCATGACTGATCTGATATAATCCTCAATTCCACTTTCCTGCCCTATCCCCAGAACCATTGATTCCCCTATTGATTAAATACATGTCCATCTCAGCCTTGAACATACTTAACGCAGCTTTCTGCAGTAAGGAATTCCACAGATTCACTGCCCTCAGAAGAAATTCCTTCTCATGGTGGGTGACCCCTTACTCCGAGATTACGCATTCTGCTTCTGGACTCTCCCACAAGAAGAAACCTCCTCTCAGCATCTATCCAAACAGTGTAGATTCAAATCAGCTGAGAGTAGGGCCCAGCCCCCCTTGCATCTCACTCGTGAGGGCAGAGACTGTAGAGGTTGATTTGTGGGACAAAAGCTGCTTATTGATACATTTTTAATTTGACTGTCACATGGGTGTGCAACTAGAGTCTCGTATAAACCATTAGTTAGTTTCAGATTTTTTTCCCCCTCTAACAATTTGCTGAACTATTTGGTTTTTTGACAATCCATTTGACTGATACCATCTTTTTGTGTTCAGATCCCCCCCCCCCCCCCCCATCTTATTGGGTTGATATCGGAAAGCTAGAAATCAGTTCTGAAGAAGAGCAAAACAAACTCGAAACGTTAACTCTATTTCCCTCTGAGATGCTGCCTGCCAGACATACTGCATTTATCTAGCATTTTATTTTTACTTAATTAGAAAACTTATTCTGTGAATTGCACTTTTTGTTGAATGGTAATTGCATTATTCAGGGATGATATTAGGTTAAGTAAATAGATTAAATTTAAGAGATCATAAATTTTATCTCATTCTGGCTTCAATGTTTAGGTTTGAAATGTTTAGGTTAATTTGGTTAAATTTAGGAATCTTAAAAAAGGTGACACTGCAACAATAAATTTTGCTGGGTTATTCAATGATCTACATAATGATGAAACATGGGCTTGAAGTCGAACGTGTTCCTACTGTGGGTGAATAGTTTGTTTTGAAGTGGCTGGAGCTTCGAGGCTGTGGGGCAGGGATTGGGGAGGGTGATGGGAGGTGTTTCATTTTGGACTTCCTAGCAAAGCTTAGTTTGGTGAAATTGCAACAAACAGCTCATTAAGATGCGACTATTTTAACAGGATGGTATTAAACCGATGTGGGAAGATGATAAAAATAAAAGAGGAGGAAGGTGGCTAATGACACTTAACAAGCAACAGAGGCACAATGACTTGGACCGATACTGGCTGGAAACGGTAATTGATGCTCTCCTGGATAATAAATCCTACCATGTAGACCACACTCTTGGCAATCCCATAAATTTTGAACTTGGTTGTAATGGGTTTTTATTCTAAACTTGTCAATCTTGATGCTGGAATAAAATAAATGCGTTGTGTTTATTTAGCTCACCATTCAAGACCTCTGAGCTGTTCGCCTCAACATGCCTCATGATAACAAACTCTGCAAACTAGTCATGTTTGGATGAAGAATTTCCTCCTGAATTCTTGATAGGATTTATTGGAGGTCACCTTTTTATATTTATGCCCGCTGCTAGCCTCCTCCACAAGAGGGAACATCGGCCTCTCAAATCCATTCATAATCTACCAGATAACCTTTGTCTTATCTTGAAATAAGTGCCCATTTTAAGCTTGTTCTGATGTGTATTATTTCTCAGGCCTGTACCATTTCAGTAAATATTTTTGCTTATACAATGCTTTTCTATTTTTATAACATGGAGTCCAGAACTGTGTTCACTATTCCAAATGAAGTCAAACTAAGCTTCTATCTAAGTTTCACATAACTTCTCTCTTTTCCAATTCTATCCTTTGGGAAAAGAACCCCAGTGCTCGATTAACAATGATTTGATTGAGCTGGATTGCTACCTGTAGTGATTTGTCTATCTGCACTCCTTTGCTTCTCTACCTTTTATATAGATTTGTTTTTCGTTAGTACGTGGCTTTATTTCTCTTTCCAAAATATCGCTTCATATTTATCTATATTGAATTTGTATGCCTGCTCTGTAAGTTTGTTTATGTATTTCTGCATTTTGTTGCTATCCTCCTTTAACTGTTTTTCTCCTCCCCCATCAATTTGGTGCTGTCCCCACAAATTGTAATTGCATTTCCAATTTCTGATTGCAAATTCAAATTGTGGAATCCCTGCAGGGCAGAAGGCAGCCATTCTTCCGATCAAGTCTGTACCAACACTCTGACAAAGTATCTTCCCCCACTCTATCTCCATAACCCACGTTTGCCATGTGAAATCAGAGCTCCCGGAGGAAACCCAGTCAGACGCAGGAAGAAATACAAATTCTGCATTGACAGTGACCCAAGGTTAGAATTGAACCCAGCTCCCTGGCACTGAGAGGCAGCAATGCTAACCTCTGTCACCAGGCTGTCATAATATATTAACCTTATCTGTTTTATCTGTTTCTACTTCAAAGAATTGAATTGGATTGGTCAAGCAGAATCCTTCTTGGCTATATTTGAATATTTCATTTTTAATTTTACAGTTGTATCTTTGAATAAAAATCCCATTATGTTGCTTACCACTGGCCTGATGCTAACTGGTTTACCTTTCCTGATGTTCATTCTTCCTCTTTAATATATAGGGATAACGTGAATAGTTGATTAGTTGAGATGAAAAAAAAAGCTTCTCTATTAGATATGTGAAGACACATGGTTGAAAATTAATTAATTCATTGAATATCTGAGTTTTTCATCAGGCAATATTGAAGCCATATGTATGAAGTTAAGAATAGGAGTGTTAGCATCAGTTCTTTTTCTTCCAGAATGAATTGAATCCAGAGTGTTTTTCTGTTGGAAAGGAGCCCAAGAGATTGGTTTCGGACTGTCTCTCAGAAATCTTAACTTTGTAACCTGCATGTATTGAATTACCCAATCATTTAGCAACATTAGCAAGCTTGGATTTGATAAGTGATCAGTGTGAAGATTGGCATTTATCACTTGAATGATGTTCTGCTGTGTCTCGTGGAAAAGTGTGGAAGGAGCTTTACTCTACCTGCCCCACGTTAGGTCTGGCCTCAAGTTTTTAATGGGATTGTGCAGATGAAGCTTTGTTCTGTCTCAACATCCTGAAATTCCTCTGGATATTCCATCGTACACAATTAGCTCACATTCACCTTCTCAAGGGTGATTGAGATGGGCATGAAATAATAATGGTGCTAACATCTTATGAAAGATTTTTTTTTTTAACATTAGTCTTTCTTCGCCATAGCAGAACGTTAAGATTTTGTGTTGCGAGTGGCTTTGATATCTGCAACACATTTGCAGCCTTTTGGAATTTTTGGGCAACAGTCCAAATTCAATGTCATGTGTAACTCTGCATTGTCTGTTTCTATCCATGCACCAGCTCCTGTGTCTGATTGGAGAGGCCTTTGATGAGTACAGTGACGAGGTGTGTGGTGCTGTTGTAAATGTCAGGCCAAAGGGTGACAAAATAGCAATCTGGACAGGAAACTGCCAAAACAGAGAAGCAGTTGTTTCAATAGGGTAAGTGTCAATGCTGCAATTCTCTGTATTAAAGGATGTCTGTGGGTGGCAATGTTCTGTGTCGTTCTGTGATTTATTTTCCGTTCTCTCTTTTTTGGGTCTTCCTATGATGCCCTTTGTGAGCGGGCATCAAAATACAGAGGTTTGGAAAAATTGGGTCTTTGTTCATTACATCAACACATTGCTTGTTAATTCTGATCCTATTCAAAGTTCTTGAAGTGCGGGTCAAAGCAGACTATTTCCAGCTAAGGGATTCAAGGTTCTGCAAATGCGAGATAAAATTAGTGTTGTAGAACAAAGGACAGGAGACACTTCAGAATTGGGAAGTGTTGAAAGTTACATTCAGTGTTAATAATCGAGACAATTAATGTGACTATTCAATGAGATTGGATTAGCAAAGATATTGGAGAGATATGGGTGGGTAAATGGATAGGACTAGATGTTATGTCAATGATGAACACCAGATCTACTGGTGGGGCAGAATGGCTTGTTTCCACATCGTATCATGTCCGTATAATTCACCAGGTTCCCAGCACCATTCAGTATTGCTTTTGGCAAGTTCCACAAAACATAGCACAGTGGATGAGCCTTGTATGGGGGGATGTAAGGAGTTATCTCCGGGTGATTCAGTCTTACTTGTGAAGGTGCATTGACCCTGGTAAGCCATCCTGCTTGATGGGGTGGGCTGTTGCTCTGAACGATAATGCAGTCAAATATGCATTAGATTAGTTTAGTTTAACGTCCTAGTATTCTGTCCCGATGAAGCCAACTCTCATTGTTCAAAACATCTCTTTGGGGGTGTCTTAACTTGTCTGGGCAGGTCACCAGTGTGACTGAGTGAATAATGAACAGGAGTTGGACTGCAATTATTTTATCCTGTTGGTCAGGGGTCCCGAGGCACAGTCCTTAGCAGCTGGCCTGGCTAATAATGAGCAGTAGACTGGGCTCTAGCCTGGGACCACCATCAACATGTCTTCAACAACTGAGCCTTTAATGGCAGATTTGTTGCTTATTGGGCCTCAGCCAAGCATCTTTCCAAACCTGCAGATGAGCTAAAAGCAGATGAAGCATGCTGAGGAAAAGGAAATAGGCAGCTGTTTGATATCCCAGATTCCTGGGATAAAGAGGGAAGCCTTAAACTAGAAGTCTTGTGACAAAAGCAGGTTAACCAGACAGATTAATATTTTGAGAGACCAGCATCCTCATTCTGTGAAATTTAATCTAAGACTAACCTCTCCACGTGCTGATAAATCAGTGATGCCATTGCTGTACTTCACGCTAAATGTTCATATACTTTTGACTTTCACTCTGTGCTGATGTTTCTATTGTCTAAACTAATTAAATGTATTTTACAGGCAATTGTACAAAGAACGTTTAGGACTGTCTTTGAAAGCTCTTATTGGTTACCAGTCACATGATGACACATCTAGCAAAAGTGGATCCACAACAAAGAACCTGTTCTCGGTTTAGGGAATAGTCTCAAATGCAACAAACAAACTGAAATTCATCTGGTAACGAGGGTAAAAGGAACTAAAACATTGGATTTGTCAACACGCACACAGACTTGCAGCAAGCAGGAGCCGGATGAGCCATATTCTGAAATAATCCTTGCGGCTGGTCAGATTCCGTTTCTATTGGCAAGTGAAAGGACCGCGGAGGAAGCCATCGGGTCTATTATTTTTGTATTAGGGCTCAAATTTAACACTAGCTGACAAATAGACTACACACTTCCAGTTTTGATGGCTATTTCTAACCAATCTCTAGTTTAATCCCAAGTTGCCAGTAGCTTGATGTGTACACACTGCACTGTTCCACTTCAGTACGGGCAAAGGGCTGGTTACAGTGACCACTTTGCTGAGATTTTAGCAGACCTGCAGCATGCTGAGAGTTGTTCTGAATTTTAGTCAATGTGGATAGCAGTGTGTGTAGCAGGCTAGTTAGTACATTTCAATTATTAAATCTGCAATATTCATAAACTACAGGTGCAGTGTAGAAGTCTTTGTTTAAAGCACTCATTAAGGAGCAGCCTTCTACATGGGAGGAAGTGGCTATGCCAGATTTCAATCAATCATGCTGTTTAACTAAATACTTATTTTAGCCTTCCCAACCTGTCTGAGCTTAATACAGATGGGAGTTCTTTGCTTGGTGTTCTGCATTTGTGCCTTCATGTGGAAACTTAACCACTCACTCCCTTAAAAAGGTGAATTTGAATTCAGAATGGGAACAGGCTGCTAATGGCCACATCCATCTCCTCCCTTTCTGGAACTGTCTCCATGAATGTGATGTTCATAACCCAGTTTACACTTATGTGCCAGTGTTAAATTATTCAGAGCCCTATAATAAGCAGAGCAGACACCAGGGGGAAGAAAGATAGAAATGTTACTTTGTCAAAAGTTGGCAAAGAATTCTAAAACGTCCGTTAACCCCTTGCGGGAGCCAGTCAAAATCATGTCACTAGTTGAAAACAGCACAGCTTTTTTTGCTGTTTCTCTCACCTGCCAGCACCCCACACCCCTACTGTTTAAACTTACTTTCAGTGACTTGGAATATACTGCTGCTTTTCCTCATAACCTGCATTTCTTTGCCCCCTGATAACCTGAGTGCCCGCAAACATTCCTGCTAATGTTTGGTCTGCAGCCCTGTGTTGATTTTGATCACTTGCATTTTGAGATGAATTTGTTCGCATGTGGAATTATTCCATAGAAAATAATATTTTCTTAAGGTATTTAACAGTTAAAAGCATTGCTGTGAATTTAAATTGAAGGTTTTAAAAAGGATGTTGAACAGCTATCCTTATGAGATTCATTGATTGGATTTGTGTGGTTTTTCACAGCAGATGAAATCAAAATTAGAAATTAGGGATATTGCCTGATGAGCAGGAAAACTGATGCTTTTAACATCCTTTCACCAGTATTTTCTCATTTGGTATTGTGCATTGTATGAATTCCAGAACTTGGTAATAAATGCTAATATTGGAACAATTTGTAAATGCTTTCATGACTCTCATTATTGATTGTGTGTTCCAGTCAATCTTTAACCACATTGATAATACTTGATATACTATATAGTTGTGTTGGAAATTGCCCTTTGCCCTCATTTGTCGAGAAATGTGGCCCATCTAGTTCAGTCAAAGAACAAAGAAAATTACAGCACAAGAACAGGCCCTTTGGCCCTCCAAACCTGCACCAACCATATCTGTCTGAACTAAAACCCTCTACCCTTCTGGGGACCATATCTCTCCATTCCCATTCTATTCAAGTATTTCTCAAGTGATCCCTTAAAAATCGGTGGAGCATGGAACTTTAATCCCAGGATTATGGGTTCGAGCCCCACGTTTTGGGATAATATTTGGGGAACACAGTGGCAGAATGGTTAGCTTTGCTGCCTCAGTGCCAGGGACCCGGGCCTCAAGTGACTGCAAACTGCACACATTCTCCTCTTATCTGTGTGGGTTTCTTCCCACGATCCAAAAATGTGCAGGCTAGTTGATTGGCCATGCTAAATTGATCTAGTGTTGAGATTTATTCTCCAACAACTAAACTCTAATCACGTTTCCACATTCTGCACCACATCCCTTCATCCGCCAATCCAATCCAATCCAATCTAATCTTCAGTGTTAACAATTACTGCAACATTGACCCTGCATTGCACGTGAATTCCCAGTCTAATTGTGACCATAGGCTATATTCATTTAGACTGGCAGGATTTCTACATATTTCTAGCATTCATGTGCATCGTCAAGGAATTGATATTTAGTTAAATCTTTATTCCAGTTCATTGGGTTTCCCCAGTTTGGGAAACAATCTTACTATCAGTTATGAGAACAGGATAAATATGTGGGGTTACAGGAATAGGGCTTGAGTGGGATTGTGGTCAGTGCAGACTCAATGGGCCAAATGGCTGCCTCCTGCACTGTAGGGATTCTATGATTTTAATTGCTGAATGGTTTAAACTCCATGCACAGAATCTCCATCTCCACCAGCACAATATTTAGACTGGGTCTACTCCCAATCTGGGACACAATGAGTATCTCCCACCAGGGAGCCAGAGAAAGTGTGTATCTAACAATGCTGTTTGGAGGTGTAAACCTGCTCAGTTGTTTAGGTTCCCATCAAATACTGACCAAACTTGTATGAAAAAAGGCTGGCTGGTGCTGTTGAACCCAGGCAGAATGAAGGACAGTACTCTGCATACTACTTGCCCTACCGATCTCTGCCATTAGAATTGTCTCATAAATGATAGTAAGATTGGGTTTCCCAGGAGCTTGGGAAACAATGAGTCAGAATAAAGATTTAACTGTGTATCAATTCCTTAAAGATGCACTTGAATGCCAGAAATATGTAGAAATTCTGCCAGTCTAAATGAATATAGCTTATGGTCATAATTAGGAAATTCACATGCAATGAAGGGTCAGTGTTGCAATAATTGTCAAAACTGAATATTGGATTGGTGGATGAAGGGATGAGAGTGCAGAGTGTGGTAATGATTAGAGCTATTTAGTTGTTGGAGAATAAATGCTGATGTGGACTGATTGTGTTGTAACTTCTGTGTACTACTGTGTTTTGGTCTTAAATTGCTGATAATACAGATTGGAGGGCTGTGACCGTATTGTGTGCCCTGAGGTCAGTGTGACAAATCTCAGTCTGTAAACACTGCCAACACGTGTACGAAAGATTGCTTTAGGGATACAGACTGAAGAAGGAATCAAAAGCAATTTTAACACGTGTGGCACAATTTTAAACAAAAAAAATGAACTCAAGTCTCTGGAAAGACTTGAACAGGGATTGGACATCAGTCAGATAAAATGGGTATATAAAAAAAAATTACAATCACCGTTTCTTGAATCTAGCCACAAATCCAAGGTAGTAAGAGACAATTGGACTGATAAATTCTTCAAAATGGAGAGGGAGAGAAATGTAGTTAAGGGAATGTCATATGAGGTTGACTGTCAGAGAGGGGCAGACTTGCTTGAAACCTAGAGTGGACGTCCTGTGTCAGGAATGGGACAAGAAAAACATCAGAATGGATCACTTGTGTCCTTGTACCCATTTCTCTGCTTGTTCATGTCTGATTCACCTGTCACTCGTAAAACTTAAAAAGAAAAATTGCTGGAAAATCTCAGGTTTGGAAGCATCTGTAAGGAGAGAACAGAGCTGACATTTCGAATCCAGTTGATCCTTTGTCAAAGCTCTTTTCTCTCCTTACAAATGCTGCCAGCCTTGATGAAATTTTTCAGCGTTTTTCTTTTGGTTTCAGATTCCAGCATCTGCAGTAATTTGCTTTTATCATAAAACTTAATATTATCGAATGAAAATGTATTTTTTGCTTTCAAATTTACCAACTTACCCTGTATCAAAAGGGTCAGTAATTGACTTTGTGTTTTATAGCATCGGCCCTGATTGGCCTAGTTCTCATTTTAAAATTATAACCCTCATCTTCTGTCCCTCCTATGAGAGGAAATTTTTCTATCTACTCTATCAACTCCTTGATCATAAAACAGCTCAATACTATCATATTTTAATCTTCTAAGTGCAAACTATCTTCATAATTTAATCCATTTAGCTCCAGAGAACCTACAGTGCAGAGGGAGGCTGCTCATTGAGTCATAGAATCATACACTGAGAAGGAGGCCATTTGGCCCATCAAGAATGCACCAAGCCCTATCCCCATAACCCCACATATTTACCCTACTAATCTCCCTAACCCATCGAGCCTGCACCAACCACAATCCCACCCAATCCCTATCACAATAACCCCACATATTTACCCTGCTCATCCCTCTGGCCTATTGAGCCTGCACCAACCACAATCCCAGCCAGTCATATCCCATAACCCCACATATTTACCCTGCTAATCTCCCTGGCCCATCGAGCCTCCGCCACCAAAATCCCACCCAGGCCCTATCCCCATAACCCCACGTATTTACCCTGCTCATCCCCCTCACACTCAAGGGCAATTTAGCATAGCCATTTCACCTAACTTGTACATCTTTGGACTGTGGGAAGAAACCGGAGCACCCGGAGGAAACCCACACAGACGCAGAGAGAACATTCTGGAGGGCTCAGGCAGCTCGATTTGTCGGTCTTAGGGAATATATTTGTTTGTACTTTTCTTTGCAGTAGTTCAGTACAACCAAGTGACTTGCCAGAGAAGAGTGAACCACATTTAACAAAGGTCTGGAGTCACATAAAGTCAGGTTAAAAACTGCATACTTCCTTCCTTGAAGTACGTTTCTGAACAAGTTAGGTATTTAAGACAGTCCCACAGTTTTGTAATTGTCATTACTGAGAGTAGCTTTTTTTCTTTTAATTCCCAGTGTATTAATTGATTGAATTTAAATTACTCCAGATGCAGAGGTGGGATTTGAACTTACATCTCTGAATTATCAGTGCAGTAACATTGTCACTAACTGTTCCTACCTCCTAATAAATTCCTAATTAAAGTTCTTGTTGCTTTCAAATCAGTGCCAATTGAGCACGAGTTCCGGGAATCAAACAGAAGGGGTAGTGAGATATCTTATATAAGATGAGATATGAGATATCCTGAATGGAAGTGGATGGCATCCTGTGGGCACAGTGGGAAACAAGCCAAAGTCTATTTTTTACTCACAAGTAAGGTTTACATTAACACTGCAATGAAGTTATTGTGAAATTCCTCTAGTTACCACAGTCCAGCTCCTGTTCAGGTCAATGCACCCCGACCAGCACATCTTTCAGACTGTGGGAGGAAACTGGAACATCTGGAGGAAACCCACACAGACACTGGGAAAATGTGCAAACTCCATACAGACAGTGACCCGAGCCGGGAATCGAACCCAGGTCCCTGGCATTGTGAAGCAGCAGTGCTAACCATTCTGCTACAGTGCCACCCCGAATCAAAATAGCCCCAAATTGCTGGGTTTGCTCAGAGAGGGGTTCACTGAGGACCATCAGGTAATTCTAAATATTGGCTCGTTACTGATGATGCGGCACAGAATCTGGGACAGAACAGGGATAAATGGAAGATAGCCATAGCCAGAGTTGAGTTGGTACCTCTAGCAGAGGTCCTTATAAGTCATAGCGACACAGACATCAAGTGACTTCTTACTGTGCTTACCCCAGTCTAACACTGGCATCTCCACACGGGAGGTCCCAGTGGCAGAAACTATCTGTTACCACTGCAAAAAGATTTGGCAAACGTCTTGGGAATGTCACATTGTCACAAAGCAAATGGAGATATCAGGATGTGGTTTCGAGAGTTGCCTAGTGCTTCATGTCGTTAGTGTACGCTTAAACTGGACCATTTGATGGGCAACGCTACAGCTCAGTGACTATCACTGTGCTGTGCAGATACATGGATTTGGGCCAGCGTCTACAGGAGTTTGCACATTTTCCCCGTGATTGCGTGGGTTTTCTCCGGGTGCTCCGGTTTCCTCCCACACCCCAAAAGATGTGCTCTTAGGCTGATTGGTGTAACAAATTGTCCCTAAATTAGTCTTCCCTCAATCTTCCCCAATAGGTGTAGACAAAGGTCATAGGTAGAGGAGAGTACTCATGATGTTAAAATGGCGGCGTGGGCTCGTTGGGCAGAAGGGCCTGTTTCCCGTGCTGTGTCGTTCTTTGTGAAAGCCCAGCGAAGGTTGTGCTAACTGTAACAAACTAGGGTACAGCAAAGCCAAATGCTGGAGTAAATTCCCAAGGCAGTATGATAGATACTGGGATTGTTTAACCACTGCTGAAACTTTATAGACAATCATGCACTGATTGTCAGTCCAATTCAAAATCTGATATGTGGCAGAGGTCGGGGATGGTGGGAGTGGGAGTGCCAAACAGCAATTGACAGTCACCCTGACATTAGAGCTGCCAGATTTGACTCAATAACAGGACCTACTGCACCGCTGGAGTGACCCAGCAACATGGAGTCCTAAATATTATTATTCCAGTCATGATTAGCTGCAGGGTTGACTAGATGCGTACAAGTTCTGGACCATGTGGGTAAGCGATTACAATGCTGAGGGTAGTGATTCTACTGAACAAACCCGGGTACAAATCCTGAGCACGGGAAGGCTAAAGATTGTGTCTATTGCCAGGAGGGCTCAACGGGAAAGTTTACTACTCCCCGCAAATAGATGTAGATGGAAACGGCCCAGTGGGCAAAGCTGTGGAGTTTGCACATTCTCCCCATATCTGCATGGGTTTCCTCTAGCTGCTGCATTTCCTCCCACACTCCAAAGATTAGGTGGATTGGCCATGCTAAATTATCGCTTAGTGTTGGGGGGGGACTAGCTAAGGTGAAGGCATGGGGTTATAGGGATAAGGCCTGGGTGGATTGTGGTTGGAGCAGGCTCGACGGGCCAAATGGCCTCCTTCTGCATTGCAGAATTCTACGTGTAGGTCAGAATGGAATCACTACAGTGCAAAAACAGGCCATTTGGCCCATTGAGCCTGCACTGACAACAATCCCATCCCCCATAACCCCACATATTTATCCTGTTAATCCCCCTGACTTTAAGGGGCAATTTAGCATTGGTGGATTGGCCATGCAAATTGCCCCTTCGTGTCCCAATATGTGTAGATTAGTCATGGTAAATGCGCAGGGTTAGAAGTTCGGGCCTGGGTGGGATGTTCTTTCAGAGGGTCAGTGGACTCTCGATGAGCCGAATGGCCTCTTTCTGCACTGTGGGTATTCTCGGATCCTACTGCTTCAAGGGGGAAAGAGGCATCATTTAGTTATAATCGCTCAATTCACGGGATGGGTACAGACATTCCCACTCGGGATTGCTCTATCCTGACTGTCGCCAGGATTCCAGCAGAGGAAGTCATAGCACGCTGGGGTAACCCCATCCAAATGGACAGAGATCAAAATACCCATTTCACAGGTAAAATCATTGGGGATTAAACAGAAATTTCCCGCTCACCTCAGAACTGGGATACAATTCAGCGCTAGAACAGGACTCTTAAGATAACCGTAGCGAAAGCAGTCTAAACAACTGCGGAAGGCTGTGTATCTTGATGCAACTTACAGCCACCCCAAACATTGGACTGGAAACCTGTGTCCAATGATGTATTGCAGGGGTCGATGCTGAGTCCTTGCTGACTGTAGTGGACATTAATGGACATGAATGTAGGGCTATGATCAGTAAGATGACACAAAAATTGGTGGTGTGTGTGGTAAATAGCAAAGAGGAAATCTTAGATCGCAAGCGCGATAGGTGGGCAAATGGAATTGAACCCTGAAATGTGTGAGTTGATGCGTATTGGGAGGATTAACAGTACAAGGGTATACAGAATGAAAGGTAGTACAGAGGACCAGACTCCCTTGGTGTGCCTTTCCACAGATCCCTGAAGGCAGCAGGACAGATAGATAAGCTGGTTAAGAAGGCAAATAGAATACTTGCTTTTATTAGCTGTGGCATAGAGTATAAGAGCAGGGAGATTATGATATTGCTGTATAAAACGTTTGTTATAGTGTGTGCAGTTCTGGTTGCTACATTAAAGGAAGGGTGTGATTGCACCAGAAAGGAGGCAGAGAAGATTCACCAGGATGTTGCCTTTTGTTGCTTTTTCACCCAGCGGGTGGTGGGAATCGGGAATTCGCTGCCTGAAAGGTTCAAGAAGCATTTA
Organism: Sphyrna mokarran; assembly: GCA_024679065.1. Lineage (NCBI taxonomy): Eukaryota > Metazoa > Chordata > Chondrichthyes > Carcharhiniformes > Carcharhinidae > Sphyrna > Sphyrna mokarran. Next base: position 55,325,513 of record JAGIQG010000017.1, on the reverse strand, counting down.
AATTGAAACACCACAGCATACAAGGCAATGGGGAATGGGATTAGAATAGATAGATGCTTGATGGCTCGCACACACGTGTTGGGCCGAATGGCCTCTTTTTGTGCTGTAAAGCTCTGTGACATAATGTTGAATCCTAAGATCAGCTTCTATCCCGTTCTCATTTCCCACATAGCAGTCATGAACATTAATTGAACCAAAACACTTGTTAGCTGTAACCTATACCTGCACAAAGTTCTATTCAAAAATTATTCCTGTGCTTACTGACCTACATTGACTCGCAGTCCCGCAGCACTCCCTCAGTACTGACCCTCTGACAGTGCAGCACTCTCTCAGCACTGATCCTCTGACAGCATGGCACTCCCTCAGTACTGACCCTCTGATAGCATGGCACTCCCTCAGTACTGACCCTCTGAAAGTGCAATACTCCTCAGTACTGACCCTCTGACAGCACGGCACTCCCTCAGTGCCCCAATACTCTGTCAGCCTAGGTTTAGGAGTTGGGATGAATGTTGAATCAGAACATAGAACATAGAACATAGAACATTACAGCGCAGTACAGGCCCTTCGGCCCTCGATGCTGCGCTGGCCAGTGGACCCTCGAACCTAAACTACTCCAATATCATCCATATACCTATCCACTGAACATTTGAATGTCCCCAAAGTAGGCGAGTCCACAACTACTGCAGACAGGGCATTCCATGCCCTCACCACCCTCTGTGTAAAGAACCTGCCTCTGACATCCGTCCTATAACTACCACCTCTTAATTTAAAGTTATGTCCCCTCGTGTTGGTCATCACCATCCGAGGAAAAAGGCTCTCACTATCCACCCTATCCAATCCTTTGATCATCTTATACGCCTCAATTAGGTCACCGCGTAACCTTCTTCTCTCTAATGAAAATAACCTCAGGTCCCTCAGCCTTTCCTCATAAGGCCTTCCCACCATACCAGGCAACATCCTGGTAAACCTCCTCTGCACCCTTTCCAATGCTTCCACATCTTTCTTATAATGCGGCGACCAGAACTGTACGCAATACTCCAAGTGCGGCCGCACCAGAGTTTTGTACAGTTGTAACATAACCTCACGGCTCCTAAATTCAATCCCTCTACCAATAAAAGCTAACACACCATACGCCTTCTTAACAACTTTATCAACCTGGGTGCCAACTTTCAAAGAGCTATGTACTTGTACCCCAAGATCCCTCTGCTCGACAACGCTATTAAGGGTTCTTCCATTAGTCCTATATTTCATATGCCTGTTATTCCTACCAAAGTGAATCACCTCACACTTATCCATATTGAATTCCATTTGCCACCTCATGGCCCAGTTCTGCAACCTATCTATGTCCCTCTGCAAACTGTAACATCCATCCTCGCTGTCTACAACTCCCCCCACTTTGGTATCGTCAGCAAGTTTACTAATCCAACCCTCTACACCCTCATCTAGGTCATTTATAAAAATGACAAACAGCAGTGGCCCTAAAACAGATCCTTGAGGTACACCACTTGTAACTGCACTCCAGGTTGAATATTTCCCATCAACCACCACCCTCTGTCTTCTATCAGCTAACCAATTCCTAATCCAAACTGCTAAATCACCTTCAATCCCATGCATCTGCACTTTCTGCAGTAGCCTACCATGGGGAACCTTATCAAACGCTTTGCTAAAATTCCTCTTTTAAGAAGCGAGAGTGCTCTCTGAGTTGCTCCTACTATTTCTCAATGACACTTCAGGGCTGAGGCAGAAAGTGTCAGCACTTTGCAGGAACATTACAAATATTCAAAAATGACCATCACACAAAGCGCAAACATATTCAGATTCTTTACATACTTCATGTAACACTTGTGACCTGCAAATAAATTTAAAAGAGTAGTGCGTTGGTAATTTTTAAGAAGGGAATTGATTTTAAGGAGAGTGTGTCGATGGTAACTGGGGAGGGGAGTACTTGGGGTCTACAGCTATTGTGGTTATTGTGGTTGTAAACTGATGAAGTGGAAGCGCCAGCTTCATACTTGCTGTCTGGCCACTGGGGTCGGTGGGGACAGAGGGGAGAAAGACCCCAGTCCCAGTGGTTGAGTCCCAGTCGGTGGGAGCAGAGGAGTGCAGGCCCCAGTCTCGGAGGGGGAGTCTCGGTTGGTAGGGGCCGGGGAAGTGAAGGCTCCCACAGCAGGGCTGCAGCACCAGCCACAGGTCACACATAGTCAGCTGGTCTTCATCAGGAGTCTCCAGGTCCCTAAGGATTGCCAAATCTGTAAGAGATTGAATTAGGGGCACAACGGCACATGGCACAGTGGGTTAAGCACTGCTGTGTCACAGCACCAGAGACCCAGGTTCGATTCCCAGCTTGGGTCACTGTCTGTGTGGAGTCTGCACATTCTACCCATGTCTGCATGGGTTTCTTCCAGGTGCTCCTCCCAAGAGGAATGTTGATTAGCTATGCTATATTGTCAGGGGAACTAGCTAGGGTAAATGTTTGGAATTATGGGGATAGGACCTGGGTGGGATTTGGTGTAGACTCGATGGGCTGAATGGCCTCCTTCTTCACTGGAGGATTCTATGATTCTTTCTATGGTAGGGCATTGTTAGAGAGTTTAAAAGAATTAGCTTAGAACTTCAAAAGCTTAGAGTGAAAGTAAAAGATAAAAGTATAATGTATGTTGGGCAAAGCTCACAAGAAGTTGCCTCGTTCTGGTGCCATCTTGGCTCTTGGATCGCTCTGAGGTGCTTCAATAGAGTCAAAAAAATGTTATGGTCAACGATCTTTGCCTGATGTGTCTCTGTAGTAGTTGCCACACTTGAGTGCGCCCCTCAACATGGAGCCTGCAGCTTGGAATGTGCAACAGTCAGTCGTGGACAATTCTTTGCTCGAGAAGAGCAAAGTTTCAATCAGACCAAAGAGCATCTTTCATTAAGTTGATGACGTTCCAGCAGCAGTTGATGTTTGTCTTAGTGTGAGTCCCCAGGAACAGCTCTTGGAGCACAGAATCCTGTGTCACGAAGCTGGTCATCTCTCTCCAGACCTTCTTTGCACATTCTACAAGAAAGTGAACAGCGATGTCTTCCAAAACACAGTCTCCTTGAGGGATGGGGTGAGCCTCTGGGCATAATGGAATGATCTGAAGGGGAGGACGCTTCTCAACACCAGCCCAAGCTCGGTCATTGTGAGACTTGGTGCTGCCGTATGTGGCCTAGGTCTGGCCCCATTTGCCCAGTCCTGTAATGTGGAAATCACTGAAACCATTTTCCCCTTCATCTGGGGTCAAAAATGGACTGTGTTGGTAGGTGGAAACCTTTGATGAAGGGGTGAAAAATGTGTCCAACAACACTATGTGTGCTGCTGCATCAAGCCGGGCATAGATCCTCCTTCCACAAACACCAGATTTTCCTGCATACCGAGCTTCTAGCTGTGGTCTGGCCATTCTGCCCTACCTACTGTCCCTCTGTGGGGAGGTTTAAGTAGAAAAATAGCTCTGACTACAGGATGATCAGCCAATGGTCTGGCCCAATGGGGAAAGGAGGTGCTGGATCCTCTCTGATCCTATCCGGCCCCAAGTGTCCGTCCCGGACCGGAATCCCCGCAACTGGACACCAGATCGCACCTGGACACAAACCGCTTCCACAAACCGAGGCACCGCCCATAAACCGAGGCACCGCCCACAAACCGAGGCACCGCCCACAAACCGAGGCACCGCCCATAAACCGAGGCACCGCCCACAAACCGAGGCACCGCCCACAAACTAAAGCCACGCCCGCAAAGCGAAGCCCCGCCCCAGCACGTTGGTTGGGCGCAGTGCTTGTTGGGAGTGGGTGTGGCTGGCGGGCTGTTTGTCCGTTGGTATCATGTTGGCGCGCGGGCGGCGGGTGAGAGACAGAGACAGAGAGAGAGAGAGAGACTCCCTTTCCCATCTGCCCTGAGTAAACCAACCCCCCCCCTCCCCATTCCCGGTCTCGCGCTCTATCCCCCGACCGTTGCACGCTCTGCCCCCCCCCACTCCCGCCCCGCACGCGCCCCCCCACTCCCCCCCGCACGCTCTGCCCCCCCCACTCCCGCCCCGCGCACCCCCCACTGCACCGCTCCCCCCCCTCTCCCCCCCACGCTCTGCCCCCACTCTCCCCCGCACGCTCTGCCCCCCCACTCCCCCCGCACGCTCTGCCACCCCCCCTCCCGCCCCGCACGCTCTGCCCCCACTCCCCCCGCACGCTCCCGCCACCCCCCCCCCTCCCCCCGCACGCTCTGCACCCCCCACTCTCTCCCCCGCACGCTCTGCCCCCCCCACTCTCCCCCCGCACGCTCTGCCCCCCACTCTCTCCCCGCACGCTCTGCCCCCCCACTCTCCCCCGCACGCTCTGCCCCCCCACTCTCCCCCGCACGCTCCTGCCCCCCCCACTCTCCCCGCACGCTCTGCCCCCCCCACTCTGCCCCCACTCTCCCCCCGCACGCTCTGCCCCCCCCCCACTCTCCCCCGCCGCTCTGCCCTCTGCCCCCCCCACTCTCCCCGCTTTGCCCCCCCACTCTCCTGTGCACGCTTTGCTCCCCCCCCACTCCCACCCCCTGTGCACGCTTTGCTCGTCCCACTCCCTGTGCATGCTTTGCCACCCTCATGCCCCTGCACACAGGCTCTGACCCCCAGCCTCTGCACACACTTGCCTCCTAACCCCCTGCACGCTCTGTCTCCACCACTTCTCTGCACGCTGTGCCTCCACTGCCCCCCCCAAGCTTGCTCCCCCCCGCAAGCTCTGCTCGGCCTCCCGCATGCAATGTCCTCTCCCTTCTCTCTCCTCCCCCATCCCCTCGCCCCTCCCTCATCTTTTTCATTTTTTGGACAATACTGAAGATGTCTCAAGTATTTATTATGTTTAAGTATATTTTAGTATCCGGATGCTTGATTTACTTTCTTTCAACTGAAATGTGATAATTTCTCTCCCCCACCCCCTATTATAGTGTTCATTGCCGGTAAAGAAAAAGCCTCTCACTGAGGTTCGACATTGCTCACGTATAACTGAATCTGAGTGGAATCTCAGCACCCTTCCAGTGACCATCAGTGATGGTGAAGAAGATTGGATGGAATCCATTCTGAAGAAAACTGATGATGGTGTGGTTCCCGAATCTCCAGTGACTATAGCAGATTCTTATATTGTTCCTGAAACACCAATTAGTGAAATTGTAGCACAGTCCAAGTTACTGGATCCCAGTGTGGTGACTACACCCAATTCCCACACTTGTCGCTCCAGATTGAGCCAGTCAAGGGAACGTACCAGAGTTAAAGTTCAGCTTTTCTCAAACACTGCGAATGCTGAAAATATGAATCCAGTTCGAGGTTGCAGTGTTGCTGGCAAGACTAAGAGGCAGGATTCATTTAGTGATTGTGAAAATCTTTGTCCAGTTGGGCTGTTTGGGAAGAGATCTGTAGCAATCCCTGATGAGGTGTCCAGATCTAAAAAGTGGAAATCGCAGGGTTCTTCTGATCATCTTCTGCAGGAGTGCCTGATGGCTATTAACCAGGCTTCTCCAGAGCCCCAGTTGTGCAACTTTGTGAAGAAAACTGTGAATGGAAAACTGGAAAATGGGAAGATAAGACAATGTGGAAGTTATGTTTTGAAGTCGCCCTCTTCAGGCTATTTATCTAAAGGGGCTAAGCTCTCTATGACTGCAAGGAACAAGCTGGGACACCTACAGTTGCCCACATCCACAGCTTTATTAAGAAATCCTTTCAAGAGAATAGATAAAAAACTGAATGCAAATTCACAGGGTGACAATTGTGATTCAGTGTTTGTTCAAATAGCTAGAAATAAATATAATGACTGCAGGAAAAGGGATGGAGACTGGAATCCTGTTCAGTTCACAATGTCAACAGGTAAAAACAGGTTAAAGGCAACAAGAGCAGTGGAGGCTGTGAAAATCTCTGGCATGACCGTGGGGCAAGATCAGTGTGACAGGAGCGGTAAACCTAGTTGTGTTGATTCAGCGTGTGAAGAGCAACATGCTGATTGTGGAGAGGATAAAGATGGTACTGAGACAGGAGATTTAAAGACTGGGTCTTTGCAGACTGAGTTGCATTTCATTTCATCAGATAAAACCCAACACATAAATACTGCAAAACAATCAGATGATCTACGAGAATCAAAGAGTTTCAGTAATGCAGAGAAACCAAGTTCTGTCAGGTACAGTTGATATATTGCTCTCGCTTAACTTGTGCCTATTTATTTGTTGTATCAACATCTTGCTTGAATTTCAAGCACTTGTTAGATCTGTAACTCACTCAACATATATTCCTTATTTTATCTTTTGCCTGCTTCTGAATGGTGTTTTATATGCTTTAGACCAGTAACCCTGGCTTGCTTTCAATAATGTGGTGATGCTAATGTTGGACTGGAGTAAGCACAGTAAGAAGTCTCACAACACCAACGGGTTTATTTGGTCGCACAAGTCACAAGCTTTCGGAGCACTGCCTATTCAGGTGAGTGAGAGTTGTGTTCACAAACAGGGTATGTGAAAACACAAACTCAATTTACAAAATAATGGTTGCAATACAAGTCTTTACAGGTAATCAAGTCTATAAAGTACAGACAGTGAGAGTGAGGGGGGGGGGGGGGGGGGCGTTAAGCACAGTTAAAGAGAACAAAGAACAACACAGCACAGGAAACAGGCCCTTTGGCCCAACGAGACCACGCTGCCATTTTAACATTGAGTGCCCTCCTGTACCTATGACCTTTGTCTATGCCTATTGGAGAAAAGATATGTATTGTCTCCAGCCAGGTCATTTAGTGAGATTTTGCAAGCCCAGGCAAGTCGTGGGGGTCACAGATAGTGTGACATGAACCCAATATCCCAGTTGAAGCTGTCCTCATGTGTGGAACTTGGCTATCAGCCTCAGCTCAGCAGCTCTGCATTGTTGTGTATCATGAAGGCCGCCTTGGAGAACGCTGACCCGAAGATCAGAGGCTAAATGACTGCTGAAGTGTTCCCCAACAGGAAGAGAACACTCTTGTTAGTGTGAGTGGGCAAAACGACCACTACGAACTCAGGGTCAAGTTCAACAGTGGTATAGTTTTATTTTCTTTTATGTCGATGGAGGTGCAGTCAGGACATACAATTGAACTGTTCCGAAAGCACACTAACGACATGCCGCAACAGTCTATAGTTATACCCAAACTTTGGTGTAGTGTGTGATTCAAATGTTAATGCTTTATTTACAGTATTTGATTTTGGCCATCCTGTCTCGATGTTTTCAAGTCTGTGGGTGATTGTTTTAAGTGTTTTAATCGTTTTTGTCTGATTATCAATGGTCTGGAATCTCCGGGGCTTGAACAGTAGGTGTGCAATTATTCTCAGGAAGTTTGAGGGGCCAGGGATGCTTCTTTAAGTATGCTAATCTGAAGGTGTCTCCGTAGGTTGTTTGACTGGTTTGGAAGTGCTGATTTAGTGGGGTGGGGAGGTGTACTTTTTAACTTGGCTCCTGGGGTTGCCTTCCTGACCAGCTTTTCCTGTGTGCTAGCCCTCATTTACATTCTAAGAGCATGCTCCTGCCTGCTTGTCTGCGTTTGTGATTTTTAGTGGAAGGTCTCTGAGTGTGGTTTTAGTCTGCTTCCATATTGTGTGCCCAATTTCATAAAAACTGTTGTCCGATAACACTCTCTTGTCTGGTGATTGTTGAGCAGTGTTCGTTTGTCAGTTGCTGTAGCGTCTGCATGGTTTCCCCAATGTACCATGCCTTGGGACATCCTTTCCAGCAGCATATCAGGTAGACAACGTTGGCTGAGTTGCGAGTATACGTACTGTGTGGCTGGTGGATGATGCTCTCACGTGAGTTGATGGCATCCACGTTGATGATCTCGGCATGTCTTGCAGAGGTTGCTGTGGCAAGATTACATGGTGTTGTGGTCACTGTTCTCCTGAAGGCTGGGTAATTTGCTGCGGACAATGGTCCGTTTGAAATTGTGCAGTTGTTTGAAGGCAAAAAGTGGGGGTGTGAAGATGGCCTTGGTGAGATGTTCGTTTTCATCGATGACATGTTGAACTCTCCGGAGAAGATGTCGTAGCTTTTCCACTGGACGACGAAGGGTACTCTGTTCATCATGTTGCCGTGTCCCGCCATCTTCTACAGACAAGCCCTCTGTATACTTAAATTCCATCCACCATCAGACTATGGACTACACTCTGGAATCGGTTGCATTCTTGGATACATGCTTCAAGGGCAGTCACCTCACTATTTCACTACCACAAGCCCATGGATAACCTCACTATGCTTCAATTCTCTAGCTTCCACCCTAAACATGTTAAAGAAGCCATCCTTATGGACAAACCCTCCATATACAGAGGATCTGCTCAGATGAGGAGGATTGCAACAGACATCTCCAGACACTGAAAGATGCCCTCATAAGAACAGAATATGGCACTCGGCTCATCGATCAACAGTTCTGATGTGCCATAGCGAAGAACCGCACCGACCTCTTCAGAAGACAAGCACAGGACACGGCAGACAATGCACCCTTCTTTGCCCAGTACTTCCCCGGAGTAGAGAAACTTTGACGTCTTCTCCAGAGCTTTCAACATATCGTTGATGAAGATTGCCAAGGCCATCCTCACTCCCCCATTTCTTGCCTTCAAACAACCGTACAACCTCAAACAGACCATTGTCTGCAGCAAACTACCCGACCTTTTAGGAGAACAGTGATCATCACACAACCCTGCCACACCAATCTCTGCAGGATGACCAGATCATTGACACAGATACCATCATCTCACCTGGAACACCATCCACTCGGTGCACAGAATGTACATTTGCAACTTGGTCAAAGTTGTCTACCTGATATGCTGCAGGAAAGGATGTCCCGAGGCATAGTATATTGGGGAGACCATGCAGACGCTACGATAATAGATGAATGACTCAATCACTAGGCAAGTGAAGTGTTCATGGGAACACTTCAGCAGTCACGGGCATTCGGCCTCTGATCTTTGGGTAAGCACTCTCCAAGGCAGCCTTCACGACACACAACAGCGCAGAGTCACTGAGTAGAGACTGATAGCCAAGTTCTGCACTCATGAAGACGGCTTCAACTGGGATCTTGGGTTCATGTCATACTATCTGTGACCTCCAAGATTTGCCTGGGCTTGCGAACTCTTACTAACTGTCCTGGCTGTAGATAATACACGTCCCTTTAACCTGTGCTTAACCCCCTGCCCTCTCCACATACATTGACAGTATCTTTAAGACTTAATTACCTGTAAAGACTTGTATTCCAACCATTATTTTGTAAATTGAGTTTGTGTCTTTATATGCCCTATTTGTGAACTGAATTCCCACTCAGCTGATGAAGGGGCAGTGCTCCGAAAGCTAGTGGCTTGTGCTATCAAATAAATCTGTTGGACTTTAACCTGGTGTTGTGAGACGACTTACTGTACCTTCCTTTCAATACACTACCTTCTTATTCTGATTTGTATTTTCTATCTATAATTTCTACATATTACATGGAACAGTACAGCACAGTACAGGCTCTTCAGCCTTCAGTGTTGTGCTGAGCTTTGTCTGAAACCAAGATCAAGATATCCATTCCTTATCGTTCTGCTATGCTCCATGTGCTTATCCAATAACTGCTTGGAAGTTCCTAAAATATCCGACTACACTATTACAGCAGGCAGTCCATTTCACACTCTGAGTGAAGAACCTACCTTGGACATCTCTCCTATATCTCCCACCATGAATCTTATAGGTATGCCCCCTAGTAACAGCTACGTCCACCCCAGGAAATAGTTTCTGAACGTCCACTCTATCTATCTCCCTCATCATCTTATAAACCTCTATTAAGTCGCTTCTCATCATCCTCTGCTCTAAACAGAAAAGCCCCAGCTCCCTCAATCTTTCCTCATAAAGACCTATCCTGCAAACCATCCTCATAAAGCTCCTCTGCATTCTCTCCAATGCTTCCACATCCTTCTTATAGTGAGGTAACCAGCACTGCAGATAATATTCCAAATGTGGTGTTACCAAGATCCTGTACAGTTGCAGCATAACCCCAAGACTGCTAAACTCAAAAACCCTGTTAATAAATGCTAACACACTATAAGCCACTTGAGTGGCAACCTTCAGAGATTTATGGATATAAACCCCAAGATCTCTCTGTTCCTCCGCATTCCTCAGAACCCTACCCTTGATCCTGTAATCCACATTCAAATTTATCTACAAAATGAATCACCTTGTACTTATCATTACTCATAGATCCACAGCCATAGCAAAACTTGTTTTATTTGCCTTTGGTGTGGTCTATATATTTGTTTTGTTTGGTTCTGATAATCTCAGATTTTAAAAATTATAATTAGTGTGCATTTTCCACCTTGGTTCAGTAGCACAATTTGTTTTAATATTCAGTTTGATTTAAGCAGTTTTGTCTCTGCTAATATCTTTCATAGGTTTTATAATATCCAGTGCTGTTAATTCAGTGCAGCTAAATATACTAATGATCACCATCAGCATTTATACTTCGACAAATCCACAGTTAATACTGCTTAGCAGTATTAGATACAGTTAGTCAGTATATTACCTGTTGCCTTTAACCTTATAGAACCCCTACAGTACAGAAGGAGGCCACTGAGCCTGCACTGACAACTACCCACCCAATTTAGCTCATTTATCCTGCTAATCCCTCCAAAACTTGGGCTAATTTAGCATGGACAATCAACTGAATCTGCTCATTTTTGGACTGTGGGAGGAAACGAGGAAACCACGCAGATAATGATCCAACCCGGGAATCGATTCTGGGTCCCTGGCACTGAGGCAACAGTGCTAACCATTGTGCCACCATGCCACCTTAGTTTGTATTGAAATCTTTTACATCGTGTTTAAAATTTTTCACCTTAAGTTGATAACTTTAGATAACTTTAGTTGATTTCTATTAATTCCATGTCCAGTTTAATGTTTCGTGAGGATATGCCCTGCCTAGCAAAATATTTTGGCCTCCCAATTTTTCTTTGGAACATTCTTGTAGGATCTCTTTGTTGCTATAAACCCTCCTACTCAAAGGTTCAAAAGGAAATAAGGCTCTGATGACAAGAACAGCAGATGCATAGGGCACCACCAGTCCTGCAAATTCACCTCCAAAAGGTGGAAATTTATTGCTGTTCTTTCACTCTCACTGAGTTAAAACCCTCGAACTTGCTTCGTTACAGTACTGTGAATGTGCCTTCACTACATGAACAGCAATGGTTCAAGAACCACCCACCTTTTCAAGGGCAACTAGGGAAGGGCAATAAATGATGGTCAAGTCAGCAATGTCCACATTGTGAAATTTTAAAATAAATTCAGTGCTCTGGGTGAGAGGTATTATTGCTGTGAATTATATACAATGCTTCAGATGTTAGTTATTGTCGCCTGGAATTGTATCCAGTGCTTATGAAATGCAAGTATTTGTTTCCAGATTTCGACTCTGTGGCCACCGTTACCTTGAATTTGAAACAAAAAAAGTTGTCACAGAGGAGGTCATTTGGCTCATAGTTGAGTTGAACAGGAACAAGCTCCATCCTTCTAACAATTACTTTAGATTTGCACCCTTGGTTATGCATTTTCTGTTAAGGGAACTTGATGCTTTCTATCCCTCTGCCCCTGCCCTGCCTGCAGCAGTTGTGGACTCGCCAACTTTAAAGGCGTTCAAATGCATATGGAGAATATTGGAATAGTTTAGGTTAGAGGGTCATTAGATTGGTTCCACTGGTCGGTGCAACATTGAAGGCCGAAGGGCCTCTACTGTGCTGTAATGTTCTATGTTCAATTTTATAGACCTCGGTTTAATCTCCCCTTGCCCTCCTCTGTTCCAAAGAAAACAAAACTACCCAATCTTTCATCATAGCTAGAATTCCCCAGTCCTAGCAACATTATTGTAAATCTCAACATTCTTGTAAAATCTCATCTGTACCCTCTCTAACACAATTATATCCTTCCTGTACTGTAGTGACCAGAATTGTATGCACTGCAGTTCTAGTCTTCAGAATTGTGGTCTATTTTTGTTCATGTGTTCTGCTTCATGGGTACTAAAGGAAATTATCTTGTAAGCTGTCTTCACCTACGTAGCTGCCTCACTATCTGCAGTGAACATATACTCCATGTCCCTATGTTTAAATACACTTCTCAATGTCCTGTTGTCCTATTTGTTCTTTCTAAATGTATTACTTGACATTTTGTCGGGTTGAATTCCATTTGCTATGTATCTGTCCATCTGACCAGTCCATTAATGCCTTCCTGCAGTCTCTAGCTTTCTTCTTCACTATCAACCACAGCCAATTTTCATATCATCTGTAATTTTCTTAATTATACCTTTTTGAACAGAGCAGCAGTAGACCATTCAGTTCCTCAAGCCTGCACTGCCGTTTGGTAAGATCATTATTGATCCAATTATGGCTTCATCTCTACTTTGCTGTCTGCTGCCTCCATGTCAGCCATCAATTTACTACCTCGGTCTTAGAAAAATTCAATGATCCAGTCTTCACTGTTTTCGGGGGCAGAGAATTCCACAGACTAATGTTTAAGTTTATTTATTATTGTCACAAGTAGGCTTATGTTAACATTGCAATGAAGTTACTTTGAAAATCCCTAGTTACCACACTCCAGCACCAGTTTGAGAGAATTGCGGGAGAATGGGCAAAGCACATAACCAGCATATCCTTCAGAATGTGGGAGGAAACAGCAGCACCTGGAAGAACATGCAAACTCTCACACAGAGACCAAAGCTGGGAATTGAACCCGGATCCCTGGTGCTATGAGGCAGCAGTGCTAACCACCCTAATGATCCTGTAAATGCATTTCTAATCACCTCTATTTTAAATGGGAGTTCCCTAATTTTAAAACTGTCTTCTCTCGTTCTAGTCTCCCACACAAGGGAAAATATCCACTCATCATCCACCACATCAAATCTCCTCAGTGTCTTGTCTGTTCAATAAGGTCACCTCTTGATCTTTTAAACTCTTGTTGGATGCTGACCAAACCTTTTCTCATAAGGTAAACTCTCCATCCTAGGAATTAGCTGAGTGAACCTTGTCCAAACTGCATCTAATGCAATTATCTCCTTTTTTAAATAAAGGCACTAAAAACTGTACACAATACCTCAGATATGGTCTCACCAAAGCCTGCAGTAAAACTTCTATATTTTTATGTTGTAATAAAAGCTGACATTGCATGTGACTTCAAGAACCTTCTAGTCAGAACAGGTGCTATATACCTGTTCTGAAATTTCTCTAAACTGGTTCTTGGCATGAAATGATTATACTATAAGGAGTGGTTGAATAGATTATGTCAATATTCCTGGAATTTGTGAAAAAAATTAACTGAATGAAAATCTGAGGGCAATCTTCCCAAAAAAATTCTAAATGTCACACAGTTCTGGAAACCAGAGTGTTGGTGGAGACCATCTTTTCTGAAATAAAAAAAAAAATGTTCTTTACCAACACACTGGTTTTCAGATTTTTGTGACACTTAGAATTTTTTTAGGGTGGCATCATTTACCTTCTTAATTAGGGTGACATGGTGACACGGTTTTTCAAATATCTTCATTGCAGTGTTAATGTAAGCCTACTTGTGATACTAATAAATAAACTTTAAAAACTTAACCACTTGCTGTTTTTTATAATTCATGTGCCAGGCCACTCAAATCTCTCTGTAACTCAGTCTTACAATCTCTCTCCCCAATAATGTGCTCTTTTTCATTTTCTTGCTAAAATGGACAACCTTAGATTTCTCATCTGCCAAATTTTTGCCCATTTGCTTAGCCTAACTAAATCTTTTTGTGGATTCTTTATGGCCATTTCACAACTTAACTTTTTTTTTTACCTACCTTTGTGTCATCAGGAAATTTAGCAATCATACAGTTGCTCCATTTATCCAAGCCATTGATGTTGGTTGCAAATTGTTGTGGCTCCAGCACAGATCCCTACAGCACCTCACTAGTTGCCAACCTGAAAATACCCATTTATTCCTGCTTCCTGTTGGATAATCAATCCCCTAATTATCTCATATTGCAGAGATAATATGTTACCTCTGCATTATAAGAACTTATTTTGTGTAATAACTTTGATGCGGCACCTTATCAAGTGCCTTTTGGGAATGCAAATATACCCCATCTACAGATTCCCCTTTACATGTTAGTTCCTCAAAGAACTTCAGTAAATTAATCAAACATTATTTCCCTTTCACAAAATCATTGAATTCCATCTAATCACAGGATGTTCTAAGTGCCCTGCTTTAACTGCTTATACGTTTTACTTATGATATATAAGAACTAGGAGCAGTTCCTCAGCTGACCAGTATTTCAACATGATCATTGCTGACCTTATCTTGTGTTCAACTCCATTTTCCTGCCATTTTTCCATAATCCTAAAACTGTTTAATTAAAAATATGTCTATTGCCTCAAATTAGCTCACTGTTCTGGCATCCATTGCACACTGGGGTAGTGAGTTTCACAGGTTCATGACCCTTTGACCCTATTTTTTCCTCACTTTTGATTTGAATCTGCTATCCCTCATCCTAAAACTAGGACTATTAGGCTTACTGATGAATGGTTTCCTGCTTTTTGCCTTTGTCTTTTCTTGAGTAGAGAAGTTTGATTAATTATTTTCCAATCTGATGGGACCTTGCTAGAATCTTTGGAGATTGGAAGATTATAACTATTCCATCGAATATCTTAGCAGCCTGTTCTGCTAAGACCCAGTGATGCAGGTCATCAATCCTGGGAGCTTGTTAGCCTTAGTTCTAACATCTTTACTGTGGAGATTGTTGTTGTTTAAATTTCTCCTCTTTCACCTCTTTATTTGTAGGTATTTTTAGGATTTTGTTTGTGTCTTCTGCACTGCAGTTAGACACACGTCTATATAGTGTTTCCTCTCCTTTCCTATTTCCCATTTTTAATTCCCAAACATACGAGGATCCATGCTCACTCTAATTACTCCTTTACCTTTTTAAATACACCATTTATCAGTACCACGCATGCCAAGAGGCCCAGTATGCCACTTGCTGCCCAATGAGATTCCCTCTGCCACGATATAGAACATAGAACATTACAGCACAGAACAGGCCCTTCGGCCTTCGATGTTGTGCCGACCAAAATAAAACGCAATGCCCCTCCAAACTAAACGATTCCCTTCTCTTCCATATACTTATCAATTAACCTCTTAAACGCCACCAAACTTGGCGCATCTACAACAGCTGCAGGCAGGGCATTCCACTCCCTAATCACTCTTTGAGTAAAGAACCTACCTCTGATATCCGTCCTATAACTCATACCCCTTAATTTAAAACTGTGTCCCCTCGTGCTAGCTTTCTCCATCCTAGGAAAAAGGCTATCACTGTCCACCCTATCTAAACCTCTAGTCATCTTATATGCTTCAATAAGATCCCCTCTTAGCCGCCTCCTTTCTAACGAAAACAACCTCAAATCCTTCAACCTCTCTTCATAGGACCTGCCCTCCATACCAGGCAACATCCTGGTAAACCTCCTCTGTACCCTCTCCAATGCCTCCACATCTTTCTTATAATGTGGCGACCAGAACTGCACACAATACTCCAAGTGCGGCCGCACTAGAGTTTTGTACAGTTGCAACATGATGCTGCGGCTCCTAAATTCAATCCCCCTACCAATAAAAGCTAAGACTCCATATGCCTTCTTAACAACTTTATCCACTTGACTGCCTATTATAGAAGGGATATAGAAGGGAAAAAAATCTTGCATTTATATAGCAGCTGTTCTGACACCCCAGGATGCCCTTTAGTCAATGAAATGCAGCCATTGTATTGAAAAGCAGTAGATAATTTGTGCACAAAGGTCTCACAAGCAGCAATGTGATAATGACTGGATCATCTGGGGCATAGGTTTAAGGTGTGAGGGGCAAAGTTCAAGGGAGGTGTACAAGGCAAGTTATTTTACACAGAGGGATGGTGGGTGCCTAGAACTTACAGCTAGGGGACATAATGGAAGCAGATATAATACTGACTTTTAAGGGATGTCTTGACAAATATATGAATAGGATGGGACTAGAGGGATATGGTCCCTGGAAGGGTAGGGGGCTTTAGTTCAATCAGGCAGCATGGTTGGTGCAAGCTTGGAGGGCCGAAGGGCCTGTTCCTATGCTGTAATTTTCTTTGTTCTTTGTGTAATTTGTGAAGCTAGCATCTGCTGATGTTTGATGCAGCTGTGTTTGCAGATGTAAAGTTTCTCTCTTTGCTGTATTTTCTTCTCCTGTTTCTGAGAGTATTAGTTTTTGAAGGAGCTGCTGAGACTCCGGTCTTTTGTCTCTGTTTAAGCCACACGTCATTGGATACTGACTTGGAACGGGAACTTTGATATCTTGGGCTACTTCAACAACCCTGAGCTAAGTACAGTCTTACTCATCAGCATAGGCTGGAAGTTGAGGATTTGTGTTCTTTATGTCTGATGTATTTCAATGTATGATGTATTTACTCAGTAGAGATACTCTTCTGATTTTTGTTGCAGAATGATGACTTTTGATTTTTGTTGCAGAATTGTGAAATTCTAGTGAGATTTTTCACCAGTATAATTAAAACTGTATGTAATTGTCTTTCTCCTCATTTCCACCATCAGTAAGAAGTGTTTGGATGATGGGATATCAATCTGTAAAGGCCAATACCAAGTGGTGATGGTGAATGAAGTCCTCAACATCAGTGGTGACCCAGAGAAGCACTTGACAATTAAAACGAGCCAAATAGACAACAGTGGTGGCACAGAGCAGTGTGTTCTGAAAGATGATTGGTAAGGAGCTTTTGCACACTTCTGTACATGTGGATTCTATGTTTTTTTGTGCAGTGGCTCTGTAGAATATATACACTGAGGTGGTAGATGTTATCCTTGGAACTCTGCTTCCCATTGTTCTGGGTTGCTCACTTGCTGCTGTAGTGGAAGTTAGCAGTGAACACCATGCTTTTGAATACAGGAGATCACAGGTATCAGCAGTCTCTGACTCTCGTGCCCTGAACAGTTCAGTCTGAGCAGGGGAAGTCAGTTTTGAGCAGCTGGTGGCATTTGTTTGATTGTTCTCCTTGAATTCAGTCCACCTGGAAACTTCAAAAAGTTCCCAGTGTTTTGTGCTTTTATCTTATTGGTGGTTGAGTTATGATGAGAGGACTTTAATATTAGTGTCAGTAGCTTAATACGTGAGAGTTTAATTTGTAATCATAGAGTCCCTGCAGTGCAGAAGGAGGTCATTCTGCCCATCAGATCTGCACCTAAGACAATCCCCCCCATGCTCTATCCCCATAATGCCAAGTATTTACCCTGCTAGTACCCATGATACTTAAGAGTAATTCATTATGGCCAATCAACCTAACCGCACATCTTTGGACTGTGGGAGGAAACCGTCACACCTGGAGGAAACCCATGCAGACACAAGGAGAACATATAATCTCCACACAGGCAATGACCTGAGGCTGGAATTGGGCCCAGGTCCCTGGTGCTGAGAGTCAGCAATACTAACTACTGTGCCACTGCATCACTGCCATTACCTAAGGATATAAGTTTCTTTCTAGCCTATCTATATCCCTCATAACTGTGTGCACCTTGATTAGATCACCCCCTCACCCTTCTGTGCTCCAAGGAAAACAACCCCAGCCTAACCAGTCCCTTTTTGTAGCTGAAACATTCCATCTCAGACAACACCCTGGTGAATTTTCTCTGCACCATTTCTAGTGCAATCACATCCATCCTATGGTGTGAGGACTAGAACTGTACACAGTATTTTAGCTGTAGCCTAATGAGGTTCTTAACAGCTTTGTCATAACCTTCCTGCTCTTGTATGCTATGTGTGAGCTAATAAAGCAATATTCCATGTTTTCTTAATTACTTGTCTACCAGACCTGCTACTTTCAGGGATCATTATCCAATGTACAGATTCCTCTACTTTTGAGCATCCTACCTTTCATTGTGTACTCCCTTGCCTTGTTAGTCCTCCCAATATGCATCACCTCACAGTATTCAGGTCATGGAACCAGTTATTGCTATGTGTGAGATTTCTTTGATGGCACTGCTGAAGGCTGTATTTATAGGAGTCTTGAGTTGCCCCACGATTTGAGTGGGACGGGCTTCAGCTATATTGAGAGAGAAGCAAGAGTTAACATTGGATATAGTTAAAGCTTGAAATCCTTCAGTGAGTGTTTTGCGGTTTTGTAACAGTTATGCTGGCTCACAAACGACAAGTTGTTCTGTGAACTGATGGTGATTACTAGGCCATAAGACCACTAACTTTGAGTTTATACTGGCCAGTGGCTAATAAATAAAACACTAGTATCCTAAGGCAGGAATTGTGGTTTCATGTCCCATCTGTGAAGAAGAAAATTTTGCTTCAAGGACATAATTGGCTGGACGATTTTCTTCTGTTCTGTAATCATTCTGTGATTCTATAAACTAAAAAGAAGAACTACTGGAAACAATCAGCTGGTCTGGAGAGGGAAATGGAGTTAATGTTTCATGAGCTCTGGCAAAGTGTCATTAATCTGAAATTTAACTCTTGCTTCTCTCTCCACAGAAACTGCATGTCCTGCTGAGTATTTCCAGCATTTTTTGTATTTTATTGTTTGCATCATTGACAGTATTTTAATTTTATATTTGAATTATTTCCAGTAACCTTGGTGAGTGTGACAAAGGCAAATGCTCCCTTTGACATTGTTGACCATCCCATTCTCCTCTAATGTCTCACCACTATCATCCAGCTAGAAGGACACGGATTCGCTTCCATCCTTATCTATCAAATTGTGACCACTGTTTCATTTTCAGTGACTTTTCTTACCATTCCTACAGCTAACCCTGGTGTCCCCAAGAGTCCATCCTTGGCCATTTCCTATTTCTCATCTGTATATTGCCCCTCGATGACATTATCCAAAAGATCAGCATTACCTTTCACATACACTGATGACATCCAACTTTACCTCAACCGCCACCTCTCGACTCCGCTACTGTTGTTGAATTAATAGAGTGTATAACTGACATCCAGTTCAGGATGAGCAGAAGTTTTTTCCAGTTAAATACTGAGGTCATCATATATGGTCCCACTTCAAACTCCATTCCCTAACTACTGACTCCATCCCTGTCTCTGGCAACTATCTGAGATTAAATCAGACAGTTCACAACCTTGGTGTCAAATTTGATCATGAGATGGGTTTCTAGTTATGTACCTGGGCTAAAAGAAATACTACCTAATTCTATTCTTATAACATCACCTGACTTTACTCTTCATTTCCTCTGCTGAAACACTCATTTATCCCTTTGTCATCCTTAGATTTGACTGTTCCAGCGCTCTCTTGACTGATCTCCTCATCTACCCCTGTAGGCTTGGTATCCTAAAACCTTGCTGATCATGTTTTGACTCTCCAAGTCCTGTTCACTTATCACTTCTGTACTTACTGATTTACATTGGCTCCTAATCAAATTGTTTTCAAATCCCTCCATGGTTTTGCCCCACCCTAAATCTGTAATCTCCTCCAAAGTATAACATTCATTTAATCCTGGCCTCTTGAGCATTCCTGATTTTAATTGTTCCATCAATGATGGAGATGCCTTCAGCTGCTTCTGTCCTAAATCCTGGAATTTCCTTCATCTTTCTATCTCAGTTTCTTTCTTTAAGATGCTTTGGGTCAGTTACTCTAATGTCGACTTTCGTGGCTCCATTTTCAATATTGCTTTGTATTGCTCTCCTGTGAGATGCCTTGGGACATTATGTTAGAGATGTCATACACATATACGTTGTTGCAGCTGTTGAATGAAATTAGAAATACTTGGAGAAACTCTTTACCCTTTCAGGGACTCTGTTGAAGTCAAAGTCGGGGATACAGTTCATGTTGAAGGTGAAAAGCACTTGGATACCTGGATAATAAACAAGGAATCTGGGTACCTGGTTGTGAGCCCAGACCACCTGATTTCTGGGACTAGCATTGCAAACAGTATCCGATGCATGCGCAGGGCTGTGCTGAATGAGAGATTTAAGGTGAGACTTACAAACTATATTCTACTGAGGAAATGTACAATGCACGTTCAACACATGTACCATTACTGCAAAATACTCCATGATCCCAAATCTTGGATACTATCTTTTTTACTGGAAATTACTAATACGTAGACACACTGCAGGTTCCTATAAATTCCCTTTTTCTCCAGTCCCAAGAAAATAGCTACATAGGAATTAGGGGTGAGCATAGGCAATTCAGCTCTTTGAGCCTGTTCTGCCATTTTATTTGATCATGGCTGTTCTTCTCTTCATCCCAACTCCACTTCCATACCTTTTTCCCATAGCCCTTTATCCTGGTTTTGATCAAATATTTGCATATCTCTTTGTTGAATCTATTGATTCTGCATCCATTGCATTCTGGACTGGTGAGTCCCATAGATTCACAACCCTCAGTGAGAATTGGCTCCTCCTTACTTCTGTCTTGAACCTCCCTCCTTCTTATTCTACAACTATGATCTCTTGTCCTAGACTGTTCGAGAGGGGGGAGCATATGATTAACATTTACTTTATCAATCCCATTGAATGTACCGCAATCAAATCCCCCCTCATTCTCATGTATTCCAGCGAGTACAAGCCCAAGCTACTCAACAACACCTCATGTGACAGCCCCTTCAAACCTGGAATTATTCTAGTGAACCTCTTTTGATCTGCCTCCAGTGCCACTACTTCCTTCCTGAATAAGATGGCCAAAACTGAACACAGTACTCCAAGTGTCCTGTCACCAATGCTTTATACAATTGTAACATCATTTGTTTACTTTTATACTCTAGACCTTTTACAATAAATGCCAAGATACCATTTGCCTTTCTTATAACATTCTGCACCTGCATACCCACTTTGAGACTCCTGCACAAGGACATCCAGATCCCTTCTGAATCTGTTTCACATTTAAATAGTAATTTGCGTTTTTATTTTTCCAGCCAAAACGAATAACCTTGTATTTATCCATATTAAACTCCATCAGCCAGATTCTGACCCATTCTCCTACCTTGTCAATATCCATTTGTAAGTTTTTTATCTCCTCATCACAGCCTGCGTTCCCAGCTATTTTTGTGTCGTTAGAAAATTTCGCTATGCTACACTCTGATCCTGCTTGTAGACATTGATATAGATTGTAAACAGTTGTGGTAAGACAACTGAACCCTGAGGGACCCAATTGACACACTGTTAATTGGAGAAGGATCCTTATCTTCTGCTTCCTATCAGTCACAGTAAGAATTCTCACAGCACCAGATTAAAGTCCAACAGGTTTATTTAGTAGCAAAAGCCACTAGCTTTTGAAGCATTGTTCCTTCATGAGATGAGTGGGATTTCACTTCACAAACAGGGCATATAAAGACACAAACTCAATTTATAAAATAATAGTTAAAATCTGAATCTTTACAGGTAATCAAATCTTAAAGGTATGGACAATGTAAGTGAAGAGGGGATTAAGTACAGGTTAAAGAGATGTGAATTGTCTCCAGCCAGGACAGTTAGATTTTGCAAGCCCAAGCAAATTGTTGGGGGGTTACAGATAGTGTGACGTGAATCCAAAATCCCAGTTGAGGCCATCCTCATGTATGCGGAACTTGGCTATCAGTTTCTGCTCAGAGATTCTGCGCTGTCGTGAAGGCCATCTTGGAGAATGCTTACCCAAAGGTCAGAAGCGGAATGTCCGTTATCACTGAAGTGTTCCCCAACAGGAAGAGAACACTGTTGGCTGGCGATTGTCGAATGGTGTTCAATCATCTGTTGTTGTAGCATCTGCATGGTCTCCCCGATGTACCATGCCTCGGGACATCCTTCCCTGCAGCTTTTCAGGTAGACAGCTTTAGCCGAGTTGCAAGTGTGTGTACCATGTACCTGGAATAGTTTAGGTTAGAGGGTCCACTGGCCGGCGCAACATCGAGGGCCGAAGGGCCTGTACTGCGCTGTAATGTTCTATGGTGGATGGTGTTCTCACATGAGATGGCATCCATGTCAGTGATCTGGCGTGACTTGCAGAGGTTGATGTGGCAGGGTTGTGTAGCGTCGTTGTCACTGTTTTCCTGAAGGTTGGGTAGTTTGCTATGGACGGTGGTCTGTTTGAGGTTGTGTGTCTTTATATGCCCTGTTTGTGAATGAAATCCCACTCACATGAAGAAAGAACAGTGCTTTAAAAGCTGGTGGCTTTTGCTACCAAATAAACCTTGGACTTAAACCTGGTGTTGCGAGACTTCTTACTGGGATTTACCCCAGTCTGATGTTGGCATCTCGACATCACCTTCTATCAATCATCCAATCCTCAATCCAAGCCACAACTCTACCCCCAACCCCATGGATCTAACTTTCTGGATCAATCTCTTGTGTTGCATTTTATTAAATGGCTTCTGAAAGTCTAAATAGATCACGCCCACAGGATCCCTATTGTCTACCTTGCTGCTTACCATCCTTAAAGAATTCTAGCAAGTTTGTCAAGCAAGATTGTCTTCCCAAAACTTATATACTGATGAATTGAGCTTTGTTTTTCCAGATGCTGAATCACCTCCTCCTTAATGAAGGAGATTCCAGCAACTTTCCCACCACAAGAGACCAAGCTGACTGCTCTATAGTTTCCCACTTTTTGTTCCCCTTTTTTCTTGAATAAGGACATCACACTAGCATGTTTCCAGTTCACCGACACCTTTCTGGAATCCAGGGAAATTTGGAATATCATATCTAATCATCCACTATTTCTGCTGTTACCTTCTTTAACATCCTAGAGCATAGGCCATCAGGTCCTGGGAACTCATCTACTTTTAAACTATTCAGTTTACTGAGTACCTTCTCTCTGGTTATGATAAATTCACCAAGTTCGACTTTTCTAACTGTAGATTTTGGAACAGAATTATTGTCTTCAACTGTGAAGACAGAGACAAAGTATTGGTTTAGTGCTTCTACCATCTCCCATCATTACCCCACCATTTCCATCCCCTAAAGGGCTAACATCTACTTTTACTATCCTCTTCTGTTTCTATAAATTCCCAAGCCTGCGAATGTGTTGCTACATCGACAAGTTTCCATCTCTCAACTGTCAGACATCCTCCTAGATAGCATAAATTTTCCACTTTTCCAGCTCTTGAACATATCTTTTTTCTATAGATTACCAACCCTCCAGAAACTTCTTGCATTACTCTTGTGATTTTTTTTATATATAGTATTACTACAACTCCTTAACAGTTGCAATGTTGTTGACTGAACTCAACGTCTCATTCATAATCAGGGAAAGTGTCATTATAGAACATAGAACATTACAGCGCAGAACAGGCCCTTCGGCCTTCGATGTTACGCCGACCAATTAGGAAAAAGCAATGACCCTCTAACCTAAACCATTCCCTTTTCGTCCATAAACTTATCTACTAACCTCTTAAACCTCGCCACCAAACTTGGCGCATCTACAACTGACGCAGGCAAGGCATTCCATACCCTTACCACCCTCTGGGTAAAGAACCTACCTTTGACATCCGTCCTATAACCACCACCCCTTAATTTAAAGCTATGTCCCCTCGTGCTAGCTTTCTCCATCCTAGGAAAAAGGCTATCACTGTCCACCCTATCTAAACCTCTAATCATCTTATATGTTTCAATAAGGTCTCCTTTTAGCCGCCTTCTTTCTAACGAAAACAACCTCAAATCCCTCAGCCTCTCTTCATAAGACCTGCCCTCCATACCAGGCAACATCCTGGTAAACCTCCTCTGTACCCTCTCCAATGCCTCCACATCTTTCTTATAATGCGGGGACCAGAACTGCACACAATACTCCAAGTGCGGCCGCACTAGAGTTTTGTACAGTTGCAACATGACGTTGCGGCTCCGAAATTCAATCCCCCTACCAATAAAAGCTAAGACTCCATATGCCTTCTTAACAACCTTATCGACTTGACTGCCTACTTTCAGGGATCTATGCACAAATACACCAAGATCCCTCTGTTCACCAACACTATTAAGAATCCTACCATTAGCCCTATACTCTACACATTTATTATTCCTGCCAAAGTGCATTACCTCACACTTTTCCACATTAAACTCCATTTGCCACCTCTCAGCCCAGCTCTGCAACTTGTCCAAGTCTCTCTGCAAACTAGAACACCCCTCTTCACTATCTACCACTCCACCGACTTTAGTGTCATCTGCAAATTTACTAATCCATTCCTCAATACCCTCATCCAGATCATTTATAAAAATTACAAACAGCAGGGGCCCCAAAACAGACCCCTGAGGTATGCCACTTGTCACCGAACTCCAAGATGAATATCTCCCATCAACCACCACCCTCTGTCTTCTATCTGCTAGCCAATTCCTAACCCAATTAGCTAAATCACCCTCTATCCCATACATCTGCATTTTCTGCAGAAGCCTTCCATGGGCCATCTTATCGAATGCCTTACTAAAGTCCATATATACCACATCAACTGCCTTACCCCCATCTACCTCTTTGGTCACTTTTTCAAAAAACTCAATAAGGTTAGTAAGGCACGACCTACCCTTCACAAAACCTTATATCATCACATCTGGTAATGTTGTGCAAACCAACTACTGTGCACTCAAGTGATGAATCCTTTTGCATTTTTTAATCAATATTTTTGTTCCCTGTTTTTGTTTTCAAGGCCTGTGAAAATGGAACAAGACAGATGCTGGTTGGCACTTTAGTTCATGAGATTTTTCAAAAAGCAGCAATGAGCAACAGATTTACACAGAAAGCGCTGGAAGAAATTACCTCTCAAACAATCTATGCCCCAAAGTATCTGGGAGAGATGTAAGCAGTGTCTGTGTCTCTTTTCGGTTTTAATGAAAATGTTTGACCAGCTAGAGAACTTAGAAATGTTATAATATTTGTGACTTTAAAATGTGAAGTACAGCCATGTGTCCCATCTACAAAATGCACTGCAATAATCACCAGCCTCCTTAGACAGCACCTCCTAAACCCATAACCACTATTGTTTAGAAGGACAAGGGAAGCAGACACATGGGAACACATCACGTGGAAGATCCCCTCCAAGTCACTCACTCCAGACATGGAAATATATTGCCATTCCTTCACTGTCGCTGGGTCAAAATCCTGGAGCTCCTTCATAGGAACACACTGGATGTACTTACGACACGTAGTCTATAGCAGTTAGGCAACTCACGACCACCTTCTCAGGGGGCATATTGGAATAGACGATAAATGCTGACCTAGCCAGTGAGACCCAAATTATATAAATGAGTAAACAAGAAGTCAGTCCTCATACCTTCTAAGTCACAGAGATGTTTTCACAGTATGGCTAGGGAATGAATTGAGAACTTTTATATTTTTTATTTTACTAGTTTTATCGTGTATCTTCATGGGATATGAAAGAAATATAAGAAGTTCACAGAATAACCTATACCTTGGATTTTAACTACCAAACAGCTTTATTAAAAACTAAGAGACTGCCTACAATAACAGTGACAATAGATTTTTAACTGTGCCGATCAAATATAAAATAGCTTAGTGGTGAGAGAGATGGCGAGAGAGCGCTTTGGTAGGGAATACCAGAAAATGGTAGTTAGGCAAAGGGAGGGATATAGGTAAAGGTAGAACAGCGTGGAATTCAAGGAAACATTCTAGGAGAAAAAAGATCTGGAAAAACTCAGCACATCTGACAGCATCTGTGGAAACAGAAACTATTAATGTTTCAATCCACTATGACTAATGAATTTGGAATATTCTGGAGTGAATTTAGTTAAAGGTCTATCTATAGTGATGTAAATTGGCAAGCTAGTGATGTGGTTGGACACAGAATCAGTGAAGATCAGTGAGCATGGGTGCAGGCCAAGGGTATGGAAGGTGTGACAGTGATGAGAGATTTGGATTAGTTAAGTCTGAGAAAAATAACAAAACATTAAAGAAGAAATATTATAAGAAGTGCCCCTTATAGCTTTCTGACTGTGATGTTATGCCAAAGGCTTCAATTGAAGAACTCCAGAATTTTAACAAGAGAGATTGCTAACATGAATTGAATATTAGATTACTTAAGCAAAGTCACATGGGCCAAATAGTCACCATTTGTGGTGTAAACCTTTTTGTGAGATTTTAGTGCTTAAAGTATGTACAATTTGATGACTCAAATACTATGCAAAACCTTTGAATGCTTTGCATTTTCACAGCTGTTACACTGCTGGCTGACTGTCCACAGGTTTCTGTTTACAGGTCCCTTAATGCTGTAAATTCTAATATTTTGGTGATGGGTGAGCTATAAATATCTCACCTGGGTTAGGACAAACTTTCATTGGATTAGAACACTGTGGGAGTGACTCCATTGGGTTCGGACGGGAGTGACTCCGGTGGGTTAGGACGGGACGGAGTGAGTGTGACTTTGGATCACAGGAAAGAGTGACTAAAGCTCATTTTCCTATTGCTTTTCTGGGGCGCTCACTAGATAAACTTGCTGATCCATGAGGGAGTTCTCATTAGTGTTTGGACTGGTTTTAATGTTAAACTGTTCTTGAAATGCAGGTACAGCTTGAATGTGAGTCAATTGGATATGATGCAAGCAGTCAATGAATATCTCCCATCGATGGTGACCTGGGCTCAAAATTTCCTGGACAGTTCTGCTCAGTCTGGCATACAGCAGTTGCAGCTTAAACTGTACGTGGTGTTGTTCCATATCTATTACACTTAGTGCATAGGTTCGTACATTGAGCAAGCAAGGTGTCCATAACTGAAATTGAATTACATAGAATTTGCTCAAACAGGCTAACTCAGTTGCCTAGGTGGCTAGGGTAAGATGCAGAATGACACCAATAGTGTGGGTTCCATCCCCATATCAGTTGAAGTAAACAATGGAGACCTGCCTCCTCACCTTGCCTTACATTTATGAAGTGGTACCTTCAAGCTGCATATAACCAATTGTCTCTCTAATGGAAATGGTCCTTCGTGGAGTTTGAATAATTACTTATGACCTGTTCTCACTTTGGTTTCTTGGCTATGTACCAGTAGCTAAGGTGAGCATTGGGCATAGCATAAAAACTGAGTGAATAGTTATTTGAAAATATGAAGGAAAGGACCAACTAGGTTAATTTGACATTAATGAATACTATATTGCTATTATCGTTCTTTATATTATAAAATAACTTCTAAGCTTTTGTGTTCAGTGAGGAATTAGAAGTCAATTTAGATGCAGTGACCACTAAAAGTTGAATTAATACTGATTTAAAGCTATGGTCAGGTTAGATTGTAAACCTATTTAAAAAGACATTCTAATTGAAGAACTGTAAAAGGTTTTGCAGAAGAAAATGTCTTTGAGAACAGAACAAGTTCCTGTGTTCCCAAGGTCCTCAGCTGAACTTGAAGATGAAGACTTGCTCGAGCAAGTTAGGGAGTGTAACTAAGGAAGGAAGTACACTGGTCTGGAAAAAAAACTAAAGCAATTCACTGGATAATGCAGGATTGTATGAATTGTCACGTAGCAAGGTTGGGGTGAAGATAATGAGAAGTAGACGAAAGAACAGATATTTCAGAATGTCATTAAAATCAGATCAGACGGATACACAGATCTTCTGCTCGAGTTCTCTAGCTAATACTTGCAAAATTTTATTGTATGTCCATGTGTCAATCATATGTTTAATCATCATCAATTATTATTATCTGCTTAATAACATAAATCCTAGAAATTAGAAGATTGAATTATAAGCAAGAATACTCCTCTATTACCATTATTATATCTTAAGGGTATTATGAAATATAAAGTGCAGCTGAACTCCAGGGATAGGATTCTTCCAAGAAATTAATTTCTTGAATATTGCTGAAAAGAGACATGTTGCTAAAATTTTTCACCTTGCACACACCAGAACAAAAGCAAAAATGCTAAATTTCAAATTACTGAATTACCACTATAACATGGCCAGTTGCCAACTAACTAGCATCCTTTCCTCTTGTGGTACAAATTGTGATCATTTGAATTTTAACCTTTTGACCTTTGTCCTGATGAGTGCAAGATGAAGAGCTTCAGCAGCATGACTGTTTTCAGCAAACTAATATCTTTAAATTTCCATTTGCCTTTATCTATTTCTCGACCTTTTACATTTAATAAGATGCTGTGACTAATAACTTAGCCAATTTCCAGCTCACTAGTTATCTTTCTCATCTTACCTTTGCTTCTCACTTGTCCATCCCCCACTCCCATAGCCCTCGCATCATTTGCTGGTAAACTATGGCAGTCATACATTTGATGTAATTCACTTGAATATTTTTCCTAGCCCCAGTAGCAGAGAACTGAATAAGTCGGATTCTGTGTGTGGCATCACAGTGCTTAATATTGAAGACATTGAAGAGAGTATTTGGTCCCCAAGATTTGGCTTAAAAGGCAAGATTGATGTTACAGCCAGCGTCAAGATTCACCGCCCAGCCAAGACACAGACTAGAGTCATGCCTTTGGAGCTTAAAACCGGGAAGGAGTCCAACTCGGTGGAGCACAGAAGTCAGGTATGTGGCTTATCATGGGGATTCTGATTGTCACTGGGACACAGTTCCTGAAGGTGCTGACTCTCGCTGGGATACAGTTCCTGAAGGTGCTGACTCTCGCTGGGATACAGTTCCTGAAGGTGCTGACTCTCGCTGGGATACAGTTCCTGAAGGTGCTGACTCTCGCTGGGATACAGTTCCTGAAGGTGCTGACTCTCGCTGGGATACAGTTCCTGAAGGTGCTGACTCTCGCTGGGATACAGTTCCTGAAGGTGCTGACTCTCGCTGGGATACAGTTCCTGAAGGTGCTGACTCTCGCTGGGACACAGTTCCTGAAGGTGCTGACTCTCACTGGGACACAGTTCCTGAAGGTGCTGACTCTCACTGGGACACAGTTCCTGAAGGTGCTGACTCTCACTGGGACACAGTTCCTGAAGGTGCTGACTCTCACTGGGACACAGTTCCTGAAGGTGCTGACTCTCACTGGGATACAGTTCCTGAAGGTGCTGACTCTCACTGGGATAAGTTCCTGAAGGTGCTGACTCTCCTGGGATACAGTTCCTGAAGGTGCTGACTCTCACTGGGATACAGTTCCTGAAGGTGCTGACTCTCACTGGGATACAGTTCCGAAGGTGCTGACTCTCTGGGATACAGTCGAAGGTGCTGACTCTCGCTGGGATACAGTTCCTGAAGGTGCTGACTCTCGCTGGGATACAGTTCCTGAAGGTGCTGACTCTCGCTGGGATACAGTTCCTGAAGGTGCTGACTCTCGCTGGGATACAGTTCCTGAAGGTGCTGACTCGCTGGGATACAGTTCCTGAAGGTGCTGACTCTCGCTGGGATACAGTTCCTGAAGGTGCTGACTCTCGCTGGGATACAGTTCCTGAAGGTGCTGACTCTCGCTGGGATACAGTTCCTGAAGGTGCTGACTCTCGCTGGGATACAGTTCCTGAAGGTGCTGACTCTCGCTGGGATACAGTTCCTGAAGGTGCTGACTCTCGCTGGGATACAGTTCCTGAAGGTGCTGACTCTCGCTGGGATACAGTTCCTGAAGGTGCTGACTCTCGCTGGAGGACAGTTCCTGAAGGTGCTGACTCTCGCTGGGGGACAGTTCCTGAAGGTGCTGACTCTCACTGGGATACAGTTCCTGAAGGTGCTGACTCTCACTGGGATACAGTTCCTGAAGGTGCTGACTCTCACTGGGATACAGTTCCTGAAGGTGCTGACTCTCACTGGGATACAGTTCCTGAAGGTGCTGACTCTCATTGGGATACAGTTCCTGAAGGTGCTGACTCTCATTGGGATACAGTTCCTGAAGGTGCTGACTCTCACTGGGACATGGTTCCTGAAGGTGCTGACTCTCACTGGGATACAGTTCCTGAAGATGCTGACTCTCGCTGGAGGACAGTTCCTGAAGGTGCTGACTCTCACTGGGATACAGTTAGAACATAGAACATTACAGCACAGAACAGGCCCTTCGGCCTTCGATGTTGTGCCGACCAAAATAAAAAGCAATGCCCCTCCAAACTAAACCATTCCCTTCTCTTCCATATACTTATCAATTAACCTCTTAAACGCCACCAAACTTGGCGCATCTACAACAGCTGCAGGCAGGGCATTCCACTCCCGAACCACCCTTTGGGTAAAGAACCTACCTCTGATATTCGTCCTATAACTATCACCCCTTAATTTAAAGCTGTGTCCCCTCGTGCTAGCTTTCTCCATCCTAGGAAAAAGGCTATCACTGTCCACCCTATCTAAACCTCTAATCATCTTATATGCTTCAATAAGATCCTCTTAGCCGCCTCCTTTCTAACGAAAACAACCTCAAATCCTTCAACCTCTCTTCATAGGACCTGCCCTCCATACCAGGCAACATCCTGGTAAACCTCCTCTGTACCCTCTCCAATGCCTCCACATCTTTCTTATAATGTGGGGACCAGAACTGCACACAATACTCCAAGTGCGGCCGCACTAGAGTTTTGTACAGTTGCAACATGATGCTGCAGCTCCTAAATTCAATCCCCCTACCAATAAAAGCTAAGACTCCATATGCCTTCTTAACAACTTTATCCACTTGACTGCCTACTTTCAGGGATCTATTGACACATACACCAAGATCCCTCTGTTCCTCAACAGTATTAAGAGCCCTACCATTAGCCCTATACTCTACACATTTATTGTTCCTGCCAAAGTGCATTACCTCACTTCCTGACTACATTACTTCTGATTACATTACTTCATTACTACATTACTACATTACATTACTCCTGATTACATTACTTCAGTTCCTGAAGATGCTGACTCTCGCTGGAGGACAGTTCCTGAAGGTGCTGACTCTCACTGGGGGACAATTCCTGAAGGTGCTGACTCTCATTGGGATACAGTTCCTAAAGGTGCTGACTCTCACTGGGATACAATTCCCGAAGGTGCTGACTCTCATTGGGATACAGTTCCTGAAGGTGCTGACTCTCATTGGGATACAGTTCCTGAAGGTGCTGACTCTCACTGGGACATGGTTCCTGAAGGTGCTGACTCTCACTGGGATACAGTTCCTGAAGATGCTGACTCTTGCTGGAGGACAGTTCCTGAAGGTGCTGACTCTCACTGGGGTCAGTTCCTGAAGGTGCTGAGTCTAACGAAAAGGAGAGTGAACTGACTCTTGCTGCTGTTTTCTGATCCTTTAGCCAATTTTTTTTCAATGCCTCTGTTCTCCCTCTTCTATCAGCTATTTTCATTTTATTAACAAGCTCCTGCATGCCGCTACTTAAATAGAGAAATCTTGATTTTTATCAGACATGGCTAGTCTTTTGTAAGTTTGTGCCGACAATTCATAACAGATGTCCTACTGGGTTTAGACCTTGAATGTATTAAATTGTACCCTGTGTTGCAGAATCAAAGGTTTAAGGCTGACTTTTCTGCAGTTCTTTGATTTGTCTCTTTCTTTTGATTACTGTCTTGGGTCACTGTCTGTGTGGCATCTGCATGTTCTCTCCATGTCTGTATAGGTTTCCTCCTACAGTCCGAAAGACTTGCTGGTTAGAACAAAGAACAAAACAGCACGGGAAACAGGCCCTTTGGCCCAACGAGCCTGCACCGCCACCCCGATGTTCCCACCTCTACCCATGATCCCTGTCTATGTTTATAGATCTATGGATTAAAAACCAAATTTGAGACAATTTAGGGAGAATTTATTTTGCCAGTTAGCCTAAGAGCACATCTTTGGGATGTGGGAGGAAATCGGAGCACTTGGAGAAAACCCACACAAGCACGGGGAAAATGTGCAAACTCCCACAGACACAGGCCCAAATCCATGTATCTGCACAGCACAGCGATAGTCACTGACTGTCGTGTTGCCCATCAAATGGTCCAGGTCAAGCGTACACTAACGACGTGAAGCACTAGAATACTCTCAAAATCCAAGAGCAGCCCTCTCACAACCCATCGCGTGTATGCCCCTCGTTAGACAACAAGGCGGACCAAAGCACCTGTAGGATAAAAACAAGTACATCAATATCATCATCTATTTACACACTTCCCAGGGACTCCCAAGGCTCATGATCCCTATTTTAAATCAGTTTTCTATACCCCTCCATTCCCATTCTGTTCATGTGCCCATCTAAGTATTTCTTAAATAACTCCAGAGTACCTGCCTCCACCACTTTACTTGGCAGCGCATTCCATACCCCCACCACCCTCTGTGTGAAAAAACTCCCTCTAGCATCCAAATTACATCTTACCCCCCTCACCCTAAGCCTGTGATCCCTTGTGCTATTTGAGTCCATCCTAGGAAAAAGCTTAACCCTGTTTACTCTATCTATACCCCTCATAATCGTGTACACCTCTATTAGATCTCCTGTAAGTCTGTTTTTCTAAGGAAACAGTCCCAATTTGCCTAACCTCTCCTCGTAACTCAGACCTTCCATACCAGGCAGCATCCTGGTAAACCTCCTCTGCACTTAGATGTATTGGCCATGTTAAATTTTCTGTCAGTGTACCCAAATAGGTGCTGAAGTGTATCGACTAAGGGATTTTCACAGTAACTTCAGTAAGCCGCACTTTGACACTAATATATAAAACTTAAAAGAGGTCTAACACTTGTAATCCTCTAGTTCCTGATCCAACTTCCATATCTCAGAATGTTGAATGCTTCTAGTTTGAACATTTGCAGTTTTCTCTTTGTTGTTGTTTGGTATCCCAGGATACAACCATCAGTGGTTGGAGCCTCTTTTAAAACAAAACGCTAGCTTTTATCACGCACCTTTCACAATGTAGGATGTCCCAAATTGCTTTACAGAAAATGAAATAATTTTTAAACAGTAGTCCCTTTTGTAAAGTAGGAAAGCAGTAGCAAGTTCCCAAAATTGGCAATGTTGATAATGACCAGATAATTTGCTTTTGTCACCTACAGTTATCAGAACACCCATTAACTTTACGTTCCCAATATCACTCTGGTCAAAATGTGATGGAGCTCCTTTAGTCTTTTGATCATTCATTCATGTTCAGCTCTGATCAATTTGTTTAACTCATTCGTTTGCCATGGTTCCTGAAATCTTTTCCCACTTTTTTTGGATGTTCCCTGACAGTCTTTCTCCATATTTCTTAGTAGGTTTTCTAAACTTTCTTTCTCCTGTATACTCTATTTGATTTTATATTATTTGGGATATATTTGTTATGGTTTATTTTAAATTTGTATTTCTGCACTTCTCCAAACTTTTGCTTCAGCTCCTCTTCCTTGTAAAAGCTAATTCAATCTTCATTTGCCAATTTTTTTATCTTTACAATTATATCAGCCAGTGAAATTAGCTTTTTTTCTCGCCTTTATCTTGCTTTTTAATTTCTGTGTTGAATCTAGTCACATTCTGCGTGCTGTTTTCAAGCTTCCCTTGCCCTTAACTGGCTACTTGTCCCATATATGAAGAAGCAACGCTCCAAAAGCTAGTGGCTTGTGCTACCAAATAAACCTGTTGGACTTCAGCATGGTGTTGTGAGACTTCTTACTCCATTTAAATCCAATATGCTCTCATTCTGGTGATGAAACACATTGATGTAGAAAATGGTTCTCGACATGTTATAGAAACTCCTCTGGTTCTTTGCCACTTATGTTATTTTTACAGCAGCTTATCTGGCTGCAATTACCATTTTTGCAGCTTGCTGGGGTGGAAATTGGTTACAGCCAGTGTTCGTATGCTATGGTTCAAAGACAAGACTTTCTTGAGGCTTATCTGAAATTGAGTCTTGGAATTCTTATTAATCATTTATTTGTTGTTATCCTGAGGCTGTTTACCCCATTTTCAATTAGCCAACTTTGACCAGATTATGTGCCCCAGCGCACAGGATAACTGAAGAGATGGAGGCATCTTGGACGAATGATAGCACTTGGAATTGTTGTAGACCTGAGAGGAGGAGGAGGACATTTAAAAAATGTTACGTTGCCTGTCTCTGCCTGCTCCCTGAGACCTGGCCTGTCTCCGCTTGCTCCCTGAGGCCTGTTCTGACTCTGCTTGCCTCCGCCAGGCCGGGTCTGCCGCCATCCGCTTTGCATTCAAGAATTGTCAAGATTGTTTCCTCATTGACTACTCCCTCATTGATTCTTATCTACCAGTGAGTGAGCAAACATTTCCAATCCTGCAACTATTGAGAGAGGTTTATGGAGTTGAGCAGCTGAAAATAATGAGTGCAGGATTGTCAGTCCAGCAGTAATAGCTTATGATCTTGTCTTGAATACTCTGGCTTGGTGGGCTAAAGGCAACATTTAAAATGCCAGCTAGTTATGCATGAAGAAAGCAATGTCATGGACCTTGTTTCCTGATCACTATCTGTGGACTCACTTCAAAAGGCTCTGTGCATTTCCAATGAGAATTGGATAATCATGGCTTCAAAGTGCATAGAGTCTCCAGCACTGAAGGAGTTGCACTTGGCCTTGCAGTTCTCTGTGAATGTTTAAATTCCACCTTTCCCACATTTCATTCTAATTACCACTACCCACAAACTACTGTATCACTCTTTTCCCTTCTCCCTTATCTATCTATCAACTATCCCTTTAATTGAGTTGATACTATCTGGGTTCAAATTGGCTACCCATTTTTTGGTTGTGTTTGTATCTCCCTGCATTTGTTGTGTGTCTGCTGTCCAGGGAATCAGACTCAGTAACAGTCAGTGTCTCCGTATGGGAGTGGGAGAAACACAGAAGAAGGTCATTTAGTTTCTTAGTCTTTTTCAGTTTCAGGTCAAGTTACTGCTGGCTGATGTCTGGGTCTGAGGTATTCAAGTCAGGCAACCCTGATTGATATGGGAAGCGAGAGATAATCTATGGAGATCCATCAAAGATGCCAAAAGACAGTTCCGGGCCAAGGTAGAGTCCTAGGTTAGCCACATGGACTCCCGCCGACTATGGCAAGTTTTGCGAGACGTAGCGGGCTTCAAATTGAAGGCGTGTAAATTCAACGCACCCCTCCCTGATAGGCTCAATGCATTCTATGCCTGTTTTGAGCAAGAGGTCAGTGAGAATATACCTTCCACCCCAGAAGCCTCAGATAAATCTATATCTGAGGTCACTATTGCACATGTCAGAGCAGTCTTCTCGAAGGTCAGTCTACCCGAATGGGATTCCCAGACAAGCACTCAAATTCTGCGCGGATTAGCTGGCATGGGTATTCACAGACATCTTCAACCTCTCTTTACAACAATCTGAGGTCCCTTCCTGTTTCAGGAAGACGACCATCATCCTGGTACCAAAGAAAAGCCAAGCAGCAGTGTGCCTTAATGATTATCTTCTGGTGGCTCTGACATACATTATTATGAAGTGCTTCGAAAGGTCATTCACGGCACTAATCAATTCCAGCCTCCAGGATTTCCTGGATACCCTACAATTTGCCTACTGCTTCAACAGGTGCACAGCAGACATCATTTCCCTGGCTCTGCACTCAACCCTGGAACACCTAGATAACAAAGACACCTTTTGCAGACTCAATTGACTACAGCTCAGCCTTCAACATCATTATTCCTACGAAACTCATTTCCAAATTGCGTGGCCTGGGGCTCGACTCCTGCCTCAAAGAATGGATCTTGAACTTCCTAATCCACAGACCACAATCAGTAAGAATAGGCACCAATGCTGACAACACGATCATTCTCAACACCGGTGTCCCACAACGATATGTTCTCAGCCCCCTACTATATTCCTTATACACCTATGACTGTGCGCCCAAGTTCCCCTCCAAGTCGATTTTCAAGTTTGCTGACGACACCATTATTGTAGGTCGGAACTCAAGCAATAGAAGCAGAGTATAGGAATGGGATAGAGAATCTGGTGTGGCAACAATAATCTCTCCCTCAATGTCAACAAAATGAACAAGATTGTTATTGACTTCAGAAAGCGTAGTGGAGAACATGCCCCTGGCTACATCAATGGGAACAAAATAGAAATGGTTGACAGCTTTTAAGTTTTTAGGTGTCCAGATCACCAACAACCTGTCCTGATCCTCTCATGCCAACACTATATTTAAGAAAGCCACCAACCTTCTCACGAGGCTAATGAAATTTGGCATGTCCACTATGACTCTCTCCAGTTTCTACAGATGCACCTTAGAAAGCATTCTTTCTGGTTGTATCATAGATTGGTATGACTCCTGCTCTGCCCAAGACTACAAGAAACTACGAAGTGTTGTGAATGAAGCCCAGTCCATCACGCAAACCAGCCTCCCATTCATTGACTCTGTTTACACTTCCTGCTGCCTCAGCAAGGCAGCCAATATAATTAAGGACCCTGTGCACCCCGGATATTCTGTCTTCCAGCTCCTTCCGTTGGGAAAATATACAGAATTCTTGGTCACGTACCAATTGACTCAGGAACAGCTTCTTCCCTGTTGCCATCAGATGTTTGAATAGACTTAGATCACGCTAAGTTGATCCTTCTCTACACCTTAGCTATGACTGTACCACATTCTGCACTCTCCATTTTTTCTCTATGAATGATATGCCTTGTCTGTATAATGTGCAAGAGACAATACTTTTCACTGTGTACTAATACATACAACAATCAAATCGAATCAAATTAATTCCTTGAGCCAGTTCCCCCACTCAATGAGATCATGATTGATCTGTGACCAAACTTCATACAGCCAACTTTGCAGTGTATTCCATTGGGGAATAAAGATGATCTTGGATTAAACAGCTGAAAACTAATCTATTGTCAATTTCCATTTGTGGAAAAGTTCTAAATGTCTATTCTTCAAGTGAAAAATGGTTTCTTATGTGGTCCCATGTGCCTGACATTGTAAATAGATGCCCTCTATCTGTTCTGTCTAATAATATCTCAAAAACTTTGGTCATATTGCCTCTTAAATTTCTGAATCTTGACGTTTATGAAGTAGATGTAAATGCTTGGTGATGTGAGAGCTTATAGCTTGTATATTTTGATCAACTGTGAAAATAACTAAAAGTGAAGGTAATTTTTACCCTTTTGTGCAGGTAATTCTGTACACCTTGCTGAGCCAGGAACGCAGGGAAGATCCTGAGGCTGGATTTCTCCTCTATCTCAAAACTGGTGCTATGCATCCAGTGCCAGGCAGTCGAATGGACAGGAGAGGTATAAACCAATAGATGAAATTTAGGATATGAAGATTATTGGGCCGCAGTTTCTGTGAAATGGTTGAGTGTGATTTCTTGAGCTGGCGTTCAGCGCTTGGGCACCCTGCTAGTTGTGGGCCAATTGTGTTGTTTATGTCATGTTAAGTTTCTCCTGTACTGGCAAATTCACAGTGTGGAATGAATGGATGTGAGCAATGGTGGTTCCAGCTCACCATCTGCTGACCTGTCTGTTGGAAGCCAACATATGAAGGTCAGGAAAAGGGAGGATTTGATTTGTGGCTTTGACCAGCTGAATTTTGACAACTGAACACTGGCTGTTTGCACAAGCCAGCCCATGAAATTAAAACTATTGGGTCAGTGTCCGTGAGAGGAAAACAGGTATAAAACTCAGCAAAAGAGATGAAAGGTAAAACTAGCACAAAATAAATGGGGCCATCAGGCATTACTAGCTAAGATTTTGAAAGGGATCAAGGGCATGTGTGTATTATGGTGTTGTATCCTATTGGCTGGAACAGGTGGTAGCTGACCACCCTGGGTAGTGATTGGTCAGTATAACTGGCCTCAGTGTTAGAAGGGAAGTGATATAGTGGGGCTAATGTTTCTGATTACTGGCAGAGTGACTCACTGCTGGGAAGAACACGGAATTTGGGTTAATGAGAGGATTCAGTGCTGCTGTGATGAACCCTATGGTGTGCTCATTAGGTTAGCTCAAACTTGGTGCGATAACAGATTACTCTAGGTGCATATGCAGTAAGAGTGGACGAGCAGCAGAGTTAAAACTAAGAGGAGAAAGACTTTGTCCAGGTATCATGATACACACAGAATAGTATGATTTTAACACTGAGAAATTGACACGGAGAATCCCAGTCTGAAAAAAGTGAAGTGATTTATTTTAGGAGGAAGAACATGGAGGGACACTAATAAAAAAAAA
Source organism: Sphyrna mokarran (assembly GCA_024679065.1). Taxonomy (NCBI): domain Eukaryota; kingdom Metazoa; phylum Chordata; class Chondrichthyes; order Carcharhiniformes; family Carcharhinidae; genus Sphyrna; species Sphyrna mokarran. The sequence goes on along the minus strand of JAGIQG010000017.1, from coordinate 55,287,574 downwards.
GGTGAAATCCCAAAGAGTGTGCAAGAGCTGAGGGAGCTGGCAGTATATGTGCATATATCACTGAAGGTAACAAAACAGGCTGTGTGTGTGGTTATTAAAGCAAACAGTATCCTGGGCTTTATTAGTAGGGGCATAAAGTACAAGAGTGAGGAGGTTTTTGCTGAACTGGTATAAAACTCAGCTGAAATATTGTCTAGTTCTGGGCACTGCATTTCAGGGAAAATGTGAAGACTTTGGAGAGTGCAGCAAAGATTCATGAGAATAGTTTCAGGGAAGAGAAACTTAAGCGATGAAGATGGGACTGTTTTCCTTGGAAAAGTGAAGGCTGAGAGAAGATTTGATAAGAGAAGGCTATGCAACGTAGCTATGGAGAAACTGTTCCCACTCCTGAAAGAATCAAGAACAAGAGGGCACATTTAAATTAATGGACAAAAGAAGCAAAGATGATATGAGGAAAACCTTTTCCTCTTAATGAGTGGGAAAGATCCAGAAGGCACCGCCGTGTGTGTGGTAGAAGCAATTAAGATTTTCAAAAGATTGTTAGTTATATGAAAAGGGTGAAAGGCACTGGATCGGCTTCCTGAATTGCTCATTCAGAAAGCCGATGCAGACTCAATGTGCCAAATGGGTCACCTGTGCTGTGACAGTTCTGTGATATAGGAGCAATATTCACCTGTAATGATACAAACACATTTATCTAAACCCATACAGGGAGTGAATGAGGTTTGAACTAAGTACACGTTACCTATTAGAGATGAAAGGTTATCTGAAGCTGAATGGGAAGAATACCAGCCCCAGGGTTGGGTCCACATTATCTGGGATTATAATGTGATGTTATAATCCACTGATCTGTAATGTTGTATGTCTGTTTCCATGAACTCCAGAAATGTTTGTTCCCCGCTAATGCTCAATTTCTCCATAATGTATCATCATTGGTTTTGTCTCCAATCCTGTCTCGTAGTTTATCCCAAGTGATTCTCACCTTTCTTTCTTTAATGAAATTTACCTCCTTTGTGCCCACTCTACTGATTTCCCTCATTTGCCATTTGATACCTTTCAGTGGGTCCCCCCTCACCGATCTTCTCTCCAGAATATAGAACTGAAGCAGCTTTGATGATCCGTCACAAATCATCCCTTTTAAATGAATACCAGTTTAGTTATTTTTTTCCCTGTATCTTTCCGATCGTGTTATTCCTTGTTGTGGCCCTGGTAATGGTAATTGACCAGGATGCTCCATGTTGTTTGCACACCCCTAGCATTCTGTTGGTTTCTGATTACAGTGCCAGGCTATTTAGCATTGAAAATATATTAAAGTTTCTCAGTGATTCAGTTCATTGAATCTCTCAAAGTATCTATTATTTCATGATGATGTTAGGTATTCATGTTGCCATTTAATTGCCCAATAATTATGGACTTTAGTAAGGCGTTTGATAAGGTGGCCCATGGAAGACTTCTGCAGAAAATGCAGATGTATGGGATAGAGGGTGATTTAGCTAATTGGGTTAGGAATTGGCTAGCAGATAGAAGACAGAGGGTGGTGGTTGATGGGAGATATTCATCTTGGAGTTCGGTGACAAGTGGTGTACCTCAGGGGTCTGTTTTGGGGCCCCTGCTGTTTGTAATTTTTATAAATGATCTGGATGAGGGTATTGAAGGATGGATTAGTAAATTTGCAGATGACACTAAAGTCGGTGGAGTGGTAGATAGTGAAGAGGGGTGTTATAGTTTGCAGAGGGACTTGGACAAGTTGCAGAGCTGGGCCGAGAGGTGGCAAATGGAGTTTAATGTGGAAAAGTGTGAGGTAATGCACTATGGCAGAAATAATAAATGTGTAGAGTATAGGGCAAATGGTAGGATTCTTAGTAGTCTAGATGAACAGAGGGATCTTGGTGTGTATGTGCATAGATCCCTGAAAGTAGGCAGTCAGGTCGAGAAGGTTGTTAGGAAGGCATATGGAGTCTTGGCTTTTATTGGTAGAGGGATTGAATTTCGGAGCCGCAACGTCATGTTGCAACTGTACAAAACTCTAGTGCGGCCGCACTTGGAGTATTGTGTGCAGTTCTGGTCCCCGCATTATAAGAAAGATGTGGAGGCATTGGAGAGGGTACAGAGGAGGTTTACCAGGATGTTGCCTGGTATGGAGGGCAGGTCTTATGAGGAGAGGCTGAGGGATTTGAGGTTGTTTTCGTTAGAAAGGAGGAGGCTAAGAGGGGACCTAATCGAAACATATAAGATGATTAGAGGTTTAGATAGGGTGGACAGTGATAGCCTTTTTCCTAGGATGGAGAAAGCTAGCACGAGGGACACAGCTTTAAATTAAGGGGTGATAGTTATAGGACGGATATCAGAGGTAGGTTCTTTACCCAAAGGGTGGTTCGGGAGTGGAATGCCCTGCCTGCAGCAGTTGTAGATGCGCCAAGTTTGGTGGCGTTTAAGAGGTTAGTTGATAAGTATATGGAAGAGAAGGGAATGGTTTAGTTTGGAGGGGCATTGCTTTTTATATTGGTCGGCGCAACATCGAAGGCCGAAGGGCCTGTTCTGTGCTGTAATGTTCTATGTTCAATAGTTAATCATTCTCAATCCTTTTACTTTTAGTCGTTCTCTATTTTGGGATTATGACACGTTTGTTTGGCTATTTTATTTAAGTATCAATGTGTCAAAATATAATGTAGATTTGTGTAAATAACACAGAGGCCACAACCTTAAAGAGCTAAAAACTGGGGGTTCTTATCAAGTTGACTGTTGAAGATGTTGAGCTTCATAATGTGCTGGATCAGATGTATAACTGCAGAATGAAGAGAGCACTGGGCATCAATCACTAGACGGACAGTAATTCTTGCAGTGACGAATGAAGATGTTTTCCCTGACGATTGTATTTTTGTTCCAATTCTCTCTCAGAACTGCTGAAACTAAGGAACCAGTTGGCTTTTTATTTAACCAATGGTGTAGTTTGGCCATCATCAGAGAATACTGAAGCACGGCCTGCAGCACTGCCTCCTGTCATCAGTGACCAACAAACCTGCAGATCCTGCCCGCAGCGACGTAACTGTGCTTTATACAGCAGGTGAGGGGGGTGTCCAATCTCTGGGATTGTGCCAGGTAACAACTCTTTCCTCTGTCAGTCATCATTCAGAGTGGTTCCATCTGGAATCTGGAAACAGCTGGAATCTTCTGGACAAGTAACAAAAGAGCTATAGTGAGGGAGTATTCAATCATGAAGCAATGATGAGAGGTGTTGTATTGTTACTCATGACTCTTGAGTTTTTTTGATCTGTATCCATTGGTCCTTGTGCTTTGTTAAGTGAAGATTAAGACAACAGCACACAGCCCAAGACCTAACTTTTATGTACTTGTATTTTACACAGTTGCGCATGCAATCATATTCAATCTCACTTCCAGCATTTTGGGAACTTAGGAAGGCCATTTATTTCTTCGAGTCTGTTCTGCTATAAAGGGAAGTTATGGCTGATCTGCGACCTAATTTCAGAAACCCAACCTTTGCTCCATATCCCTAAATAGTTTTGAATGACAATCTTGTCAATGTCAGATTTAAAGTTTATGATTGGTAATTGACACAAGGTCATTCTGAAAGAATTTCAAAATTCCACTACCTTTGCAGGCAGAAATCTTGTTTCATCTTGTTCCAAAGATCTGGCTCTAATTTTTAGATTACCTTCCTAATCCTGGACTCCCCAGCTGGCAGAAATAGTTTCTCTTTATCTACCCTATTTGTTTCTACTAATATCATCAAAATTTAGATCAAATCATCTCTTAATTTTCTAAATTCCAGGAAATGCAACCATAGTTTGTTTAAGTCTCATAATTTAACTCTTGGAATCTTGGTATTATTCTGGTAAATCTATGTTCCAGTGTAGGACTTGAGCACATAAGTGCAGAATTGAAGCAGTGCTGCAGTGTCAGAGATGCAGCCTTCAGGATGAGGTGTTCCCCCCTCCCCCCGTGCCCTTACATCTTTTTCTCAAGTCGATGTAAGCAATTCTAAGCACTAAAATTGTAAAAATGTTCTGTTTGATTTTGGATCCCTTATAAATTTCCTTTCATGTTCCTTTATAGATCTGTTCTTTCAATTTCTATTATTCCCTGTATATATCTCCTGTTCACCAAGATCTGTGCTTTTAATTATTTTGTGCAAGTTTTTTAGCTTTGTGTTGCACTTGGTACTTTAGTCACCCATTGCCTTGTTCCTTGGTAAGCAACTTCTGTTTTACATTAATTTCTCCACATATTTTACTGATCTTCTGTAGTTCTATCCATGAGCAAATTTGCCAACTTTGCTGCAGATAATCTGAGCTTTCAACATCAATCCCTGCCAAACACTACCTAAATCTAGGTCATTGCTCATCATATATCTAGTATGGCACCCAACTTGTTGGTTCAAAGGCATATTGTTGCAGAAGAACTTAGACGTATCCAAGAAATTCACTACCTTTCTGACACGTTGCAAGTCTGTTCATCCAAATCCAAATGAAAGTGAAAATCCCCCTCCATTCAGAACATTCTGCTTTTGCTACGTACTAGTCTAATCTCTGCCTTTATACAATCTACCACTTCACATCTGCTACCAGGGAGTCTATACACAGCTCCCACTACTTTTCCATTTCTTAATTCTGCACAGTGTCATTTGTCCTCTAATTCTTGCCATATCTTTTCGCTATTGAGGCAGTTTCATTCTTAAGGTTACTCCTCCCCTTCCATAACTATTTTCCTTCTTTCCTATAGATGTTAAAGGCAGATATATCACTGAATCTCTGTAGAGCAGAAGGAGGCTATTTGCCCCATCGAAACTGCACAGATTCTCTGGCAGTATCTTACCCAGGTCAATTTGAATTTCGGAGCCGCAACGTCATGTTGCAACTGGACAAAACTCTAATGCGGCCGCACTTGGAGTAGTGTGTGCAGTTCTGGTCCCCACACTATAAGAAAGATGTGGAGATATTGGAGAGATACAGAGGAGGTTTACCAGGATGTTGCCTGGTATGGAGGGCAGGTCTTATGAAGAGAGGCTGAGGGATTTGAGGTTGTTTTCGTTAGACAGGAGGCGGCTAAGAGGGGACCTAATCGAAACATATAAGATGATTAGAGGTTTAGATAGGGTGGACAGTGATAGCCTTTTTCCTAGGATGGAGAAAGCTAGCACGAGGGGACACAGCTTTAAATTAAGGGGTGGTAGTTATAGGATGGATATCAGAGGTAGGTTCTTTACCCAGAGGGTGGTTCGAGTGGAATGCCCTGCCTGCGTCAGTTGTAGATGCGCCAAGTTTGGTGGTGTTTAAGAGGTTAGTTGATAAGTTTATGGAAGAGAAGGGAATGGTTTAGTTTGGAGGGTCATTGCCTTTTTCATAATTAGTCGGCGCAACATCGAAGGCTGAAGGGCCTGTTCTGCGCTGTAATGTTCTATGTTCTAATTCCCCGCCCTATCCCCATAACCACATATGTTTCCCATAGTTAATCCATCTAATCTACGCATCTTGAATTAAGGGGCAATTTAGCATGGCCAATCAACCTAATCTACCAACATAATGCACATTTTTGGATTGTGGAAGGAACTGGAGCATCCAAAGGAAACCTGTGCAGACACAGGGAGAATGTGTAAACTTCACACAGTTCCCCAAGACTCCAATTGAACCTGGTCCCCTATGTGTGGAACATAGGAACAAAGGAATTAGGAGTAGAAATAGACAAATTCAGCCCTTTGAGCTTATTCTGTCATTCTATAAGATCATGGCTGATCTCTTCCTTGTACTGAAATCTGTTCCACATATCCATCTCTCTTTCCCTTTTTTTGTTTGAAATATATCTATCTCTCTCTTGACACCATTCAGTGATTTAGACTCCACCGTGCTATGGGGCAGTAAGTTCCACAGATTCAGCACCCTCTATGAGAAGTAATTCCTCCTCATCTCAATTTTAAATCTACTGCCTGGCCTATACCTGTGATCTCTTGTTCTAGATTGCCCCATAAGATGAAACATTTGATCTATATTTAATTTATCAATCCCTTTTAAAATTTTATATATCTTGATCAGATCACCCCTCATCCTTCCAAACGCCTGAACTCCAGTGAGTATATACTGTTTAATCTCTCCGCGTGAGTCAACCCTTTCATCCCTGGAATGATCCCAATCTGAAATCCATATATTGTGTATTGAGTTCCCCGTCCTCAGCATCTTACAACATTGTCTCAGTATGGCTGAATTATACCCACTTGAGTTGAATTTGCACCATTTTCAGTTTGTTCCTTATACTTGAAATTTTTATAAAAGAATGCTTATTTGGGCCACGTGCCTTAACCTGACCTTCATCTCTACTGTTTTATTCATATCTTTCTCTCTCCTTGTTGAATTATCAAGTGCCTAAAGCAGAATTGCCCTATTCTTGTTTGTTTTTCAACTATTATTTATATTGCCTTTTTGCCCGAGTCCTACTGCCCACGTATAAGTTGAAACACCTAGTGATCACCCTATTTACCCCTTCCACATGGACCGTAGTTCCAGCTTGACTCAGGCTGGGAATACAGTGGTGTGGTGGTGATGTCACTAGATTAGTAATCTAGAGGTTCAGGCTGTACTCTGAGAAACATTAACTATGGGTTCAAATATTACTGTGGCAGCTTGTGGAATTTAAATAATTCCGGAATTGAAAGCTATTCTCAGTAATGGTGTACCTGAAACTGTCATCAATTGTTGTAAATTTCCATCTGGTTCACTAATTTGTTTTGGTAAGGAAATCTGTCATCCTTGCAATGTGGTTGACTCTTTGCTGCTCTCTGATATAGCTTAGCAAGATACTCAAATCAATGATAAATAGGGATGGGCAACAGATGCTGGCCTTGAGAGTGATGCCCACATCCCACGAAAAGATTGTTCCTAAAAGGCATTCCTACCCTGACAATACAATTTCTTTCTGTGAGACTATAAAAATTTCAGGTTTAGTGAATGCTCTGTAAACTGAAAAGATGCATAGGGAGCAAATTTTAATAGAGACTGCAAAATGGACATGGAGTTCAGATTGGTGGCTTCAGCAGTTATGTTTTTCTACAGGGCAGTGGAGCAGGAGATGGAGGACTGTGTTGTCCCAACAGATGTGAAATCCATTTTGCAGCAGGAGGTGCAGCATTTGGAAACCATACACTTTCAGTACTTCCGGCTCTGGTACCTTCTCTGTGTCCTGGAGGCACAGGCAGCTGATAAGAAAGGAGGATCTAGAAACATATGGTTGAAGTCTGCAGAGGAAAGGTAAGGAAAAGGTCCACAAGAGCGAAGAACTTTGTAGTTATAGAACCCCTACAGTGCAGGAAGAAGCCATTTGGCCCATTGAGCCTGCACCGAAGACAATCTCACCCAGGCCCTATTCCTGTAACCTTAATGATTTACCGTGCTAATCCCTGATGTTAATGGTCAATTTAGCATAGCCAATCAACCAAACCCGCACATCTTTGGAATGTGAGAGGAAACCAGCACACTCGGAGGAAACCCACGCAGACATGGAAAATGTGTAACTCCACGTAGACAAGACACGGATGAAATTGAACCCGGGTCTCTGGCAGTGTCACTCTGGTGCTAATCACTGTGCCACCTATGTAGTTGCTGTGAGTTGGTGGCAGATGGAGCTTGGTTTGGGTGAAAGGGGAGATGTGAGCAGTGGTGGATTAGGTGTGGGAATTTCAGAGGCAGTAGGTGTTCTGGGGAAATTGATCATGTCTCCAAAATAGCCCAAAATTCCAAGATGCACAACTGTAGTTAGTCTCTATTCTTGATTCAGGACTGAACTGGCAAGGCCAGTATTACAGATAGTGAGATTTTTATCAACCTGCTACTCTCCAGCTCTGATGAGCTCAGTCTGGCTCCAGTAGAGAGCCGAAAGTCCTGGAGTAAGCAGTTGATTATTTTATCCCAGAACATGGTGTTAAATCATCCTGTTTCTGTGCAACCATTAGTTTTTAACTTTATTTGAAGCATGCCAATTGCCATGTTTTCTCAGGTGCCTGCTGTCACTCGTGTCACAGTTGCGATGTGATGGGAATATATAAATGTATTTGTCAGCTGGACGACTTTTGTGCTTTTCCAAAATCGACATTGGCTACGCAGACAAAATGGTTCAGACAGTCATCTGATGCTTTACGGCAGTTTCAAAGCACCAATGACCATGGGGAAGGAGATCTGTTCCAACTAAATCCAAACAAAAGGAACCCTTCACACATCTTATTTAATTTATTATTATTGTATTAACATACAGTGAAAAGCATTGTTTCTTGTGCACTATTCAGACAGAGCACACCATTCAGAGAAGGAAAGGAGAAGGTGCAGAATGTAGTCAGTCATAGCTACGGTGTAGAGAAGATCAACTTAATGAGAGGAGGTCCATTCAAAAGCCTGATGGCAGCAGAGAAAAGGCTGTTGTTGAGTCAGTTGGTGCATGTCCCAGACTTTTGTATCTTTTTTCTGAAGATGGAAGAGAATGCCCAGGTTGTGGGAGGTCCTTGATTATGCTTTTCCAAGGCAGCAGGGAATGTAGATAGAGTCAGTGAATGAAAGGCTGATATGCTTGATGGTCTGTTCTTCGTTCACAATCCTTTATAGTTTTTTTTTGCTATTTTGGACAGAACAGGAGCTATGCCAAGCTGTGACATAACCAGAAAGAATGCATTCTCTGGTGCATCTGTAAATGTTGGTGAGAGTCATAGTGGACATGCCAAATTTCCTTAGTCCCCTGAGAAAGTAGAGGCATTCGTGAGCTTTCTTAACCATAGTGTTGGCGTGGGGGGGATCAGGACAGATTGTTGTGATCTGGACACCTAGAAACTTGAAGTTCTTTACCATTTCTACTACGCCTCCGTAAATGTGGACAAGGGGCATGTTCTCCACTACACTTCCTGAAGTTGATGACCATCTCTGTTATTTTGTTGACATTGAGGAAGAGATTATTGTTGTTACAACAACTCCCTAGATTTTCTATCTTTTTCCTGTACTCTGTCTCATTATTGTTTGGGATCTAACCTGCCACAGTGGTGTCATCAACAGACTGAAAATAGAGTTGGAGTGGAATTTAGCCACACAGTCACAGGTATATAAGGAGTATAATAAGGGGCTGAGAACACAATTTTATGAGGCACTGTTGTTGAGGATGATCATAAAGGAAGTGTTATCGCCTATGTTGTCTTTGGATCCAGAAATCTAGGATTCAGTCGCAGAGAGAGGAGCTGAGCCCCAGATCATGAGTTTGGAGATGAGTATTGTAAGAGTAATGGCATTGAAGGCTAGTCAGTAAGTAGGAGTATGACATAGTTAACTTTGTTATCTAGGTATGCTGTCCATCATGGTGCTAATGGCCAAAGCATTAGCAATTATGACAGAGCGCGTCAGTTAACTCCACTTCAATGACTCCAAAAACAAAGGGAATCCTGACTCCAATTAAATTTCAAGGTTCCAGAATCCTGGCGGCCACATTGAGGAAGTTGGTCACATGATCTTCCCCGAAGCCACATTTGATGTTCATTGGAACTGAATTCGAGCAGTTATTGTTTTGACCTCGAACGTGAACAGACATCAGAAAACACCCTGTGCTATGTACCATCAAGCTGGGAGCAGCAGAAAGAGTTCTGACCCTCATTAAACCTGCCAACTCTTGGAGCTTCAGAAATCATGTCTCCCAACTAACTCACTCTTGTGTCTTCTCCTGTCCTGGTGGTCTCATTCTGAAAAGATGGAGTATTCTCCAACTAGCCAGATAGTTTGGCGGCAAGTGATTAGCACTACTGCTTTACAGCGCCAGGGATCAGGGTTCAAATTCATGGCTTGGGTCAGGTCTGTGCAGAGTCTGCACATTCTCGCATCTGTGGGTTTCCTCTGGGTGCTCTGGTTTCCTCCAAAAGATATGGTGGTTAGATGCATTTACCATGCTAAATTCTCCCTCAGTGTACCCAAATAGGTGCCAGAGTATGGCAACCAGAGGATTTTCATTAATGTCATTGCAGTGTTAATGTAAGTCTACTTGTGACAACAATAAATAAATGTAAACTTAAACCTCCCTTTATTCTAGTTAACTTCTGATTCTGGGCTCTGGACATATGTAGAACCCATACCTGTATTCTATTGTGGTTGTGCCCTGAATCCTCTTCCTTTTTCCTGATATGAAAAATCAGGATAGGACTATGAATGGGTGGAGAGTGGGGAAAAAGAAGGCAGTTTAAATCCATCCCCCTTCCCCAAGTGGATCTTATAACCCATGCAATCCCAGTTACACCTTGACCGGCTGACCATCTGGTATGTGAGATCAAGCCCCAAAGATGGTAACGCCACATCCTTGCTGGAGATGTTTTCAGCATGTTGATTAATCTCTGGCACGATGCCCAAAATGACCATCCTTCAATTTTCTATGTGATGAGTTGCAGCATCTATAAACCTGACCTTGTCCAGTATCCAAGTGGACTGCTGGCTGGTGATCGGGAACCATAGTCAATTTTTCTTTCTCTAACCTAGGCAAAATGATTGTGCTGCTGCGCATAAGAGCTTTCTGTCTGTAGGACAGTATTGCACTGACAAATCTGTATTGAGAAAGCACTGGGGAAATTTTCCATTGGTTTTGTAGAAGTGGTGTTGTTATTTTAGTTTATTTTCCTTTAAAAAGCAGTGGAATGTTTCTGACGTTGTTTTATGTTGATATTTGAATGATTTTGTTCTTTAGGGAGCTGCAGGGAACTTGTATTGCTAACCTTGTGCTCAGTGGTTCTGTAGTGACCCTTACTGATGGACAGTACCAACATCAATTCACACAGAGAAGTGGGGTGATATCTCAAACTGCACTAATGGTTGGAGACAGAGTGATCGTAAGTGGTCAGGAGAAAATGCTACTGGCTGTATCCTCTGGATATATCACTGAAGTCCACTCCTCCCAGATTACCTGCAAACTTGATCGGTAAGGACTATACATTGTCATAATTTTTTTTGGAAACATTGAACCTTAAAATCCAAGGACAGGGCATCAAGTATAAAAGTTGGCAAATTATGTTACAGTTGTATAAAACATTGGTTAGGCCATATGCTTTCTTCACCATTTTTTCCACCTGTACTGCCACTTATAAGGATCAGTGGACCTGTACTCCCAGATCTCTGTGTGTCTACGCTCCTGATGGTTCTGCCTTTTATTTTATAGCTCCCACCTGAATTGGGTCGACCAAAATACATTATCTCGTGTTTGTCCAGATTAAATCCCATCCGCCGTTTCATAGAATTATAGAAAATGATTGTCGACAGAAGGGCTGTGGATGTTGTCCACATGGACTTTAGTAAAGCATTGACAAAGTCTCTCATGGCAGGCTAGCGCAAAACATTAAATCTCATGAACTAACTAGATGGATTCAGAATTGGTTTGGCCATAGAAGAGAGGATAGCAGTGGAATAGTGTTTTCCCTGAACGAAGATCCATAACTAGTGTTGTTCAGCAGGGATCAGTGCTAGGACCTCTGCTATTTGTAATATACATAAATGACTTGGAAGAAAACGTATAAAGAATATGTAAGGATGAAAAACAAGGTTCAGTTGGGTTGCTTGAGGGTTATAAGGTAGCTAGGAATGATTTTGAAACAAGGGCTTAGGAGAGCTAGGAGGGGGCATGAGATGTCCTTGGTGATCGGATAAAGGAAAACCCCAAGGCTTTTTACTCTTATGTGAGAAATAAAAGACCAGGGTGAGGTTAGGGCTGGTGAAGGATATTAGTAGGAACTTGTGCATGGAATCAGCAGAGATTGGTGAGGCGTTGAATGAGTACTTTTCTTCAGTGCTCACTAAGGAGAGGAGCTATGTTTTTGAGGATGTGTGTGTGATGTAGACTGATAGGATGAAGGAGGTAAATGTTCTGAAGGAAGATATATTCGCAATTTTGAAAAATCTGAGGATTGATAAGTCCCCTGGGCAAGATGGGATACATCCTGTATTCTTTGACAATCTTCATCACAGTCCACAGCTCTGCCAATCTTAGTATCATCCCCAAACTTGCGAATCAGACCAGCTATGTTTTCTTCCAAGTCATTTATGTATATTACAAATAGCAGAGGTCCCAGCACTGATCCCTGCTGAACACCACTAGTTATGGAGCTTTGTTCAGGAAAAACACTCTTCCACCGCTATCCTCTCTTCTATGGCCAAACCAATTCTGAATCCATCTAGTTAGTTCATGAGATTTAATCTTTTGCGCTAGCCTGACATGAGAGACTTTGTCAAATGCTTTACTAAAGTCTGTGTGGACAACATCCACAGCCCTTCTGTCGACAATCATTTTTGAGAGACAAGGGATGAGATTGCAGAGCCTTTGGTTTTGATTTTTGGGTCCTCACTGTCCTCGAGGATTGTGCCAGAGGACTGGAGAGTGGCAAATGTTGTTCCTCTTTTTAAGAAAGGAAATAGGAATGATCCTGGTAATTATAGGCTAGTTAGTCTTTCTTCAGTGTTTGCTAAGTTAATGGAAAGGGTCCTGAGAAGTAGGATTTATGACCATTCGAAAAAATGCAGCTTATTCTGGGATAATCAGTACAGTTTTGTGAGGGGTAAGTGCTGCCTCACAAATTTGATAGAACTCTTTGAGGATATAACTAAATGTGTAAACAGGGGTCGAGTAGTTAACATCATGTACATGGATTTTAGTAAGGTATTTGATATGATTCCCCATGGTAAGCTCATAAAGAAAGTAAGGAGGTAAGAAGGAAATTTGGCCGATTGGATAAGTAACTGGCAAATGGAGTTTAATGTGGACAAGTGTGAGGTAATGCACTTTGGCAGGAATAATAAATGTGTAGAGTATAGGGCAAATGGTAGGATTCTTAATAGTGTTGATGAAGAGAGGGATCTTGGTGTATTTGTGCATAGATCCCTGAAAGTAGGCAGTCAAGTCGATAAGGTTGTTAAGAAGGCATACGGAGTCTTAGCTTTTATTGGTAGGGGGATTGAATTTCGGAGCCGCAACGTCATGTTGCAACTGTACAAAACTCTAGTGCGGCCGCACTTGGAGTATTGTGTGCAGTTCTGGTCCCCACATTATAAGAAAGATGTGGAGGCATTGGAGAGGGTACAGAGGAGGTTTACCAGGATGTTGCCTGGTATGGAGGGCAGGTCTTATGAAGAGAGGCTGAGGGATTTGAGGTTGTTTTCGTTAGAAAGAAGGCGGCTAAGAGGAGACCTTATTGAAACATATAAGATGATTAGAGGTTTAGATAGGGTGGACAGTGATAGCCTTTTTCCTAGGATGGAGAAAGCTAGCACGAGGGGACACAGCTTTAAATTAAGGGGTGATAGTTATAGGACGGATATCAGAGGTAGGTTCTTTACCCAGAGGGTGGTTAGGGAGTGGAATGCACTGCCTGCGGCAGTTGTAGATGCGCCAAGTTTGGTGGCGTTTAAGAGGTTAGTTGATAAGTTTATGGAAGAGAAGGGAATGGTTTAGGTTAGAGGGTCATTGCTTTTTTCATAATTAGTCGGCGTAACATCGAAGGCCGAAGGGCCTGTTCTGCGCTGTAATGTTCTATGTTCTAACTGGCTGTCTCATAGAAGACAGAAGGTGGTGGTGCAGGGAAAATTTTCAGACTGGAGGTCAGTTACCAGCGGTGTACCAGAGAGATCAGTGCTGGATCCTCTGCTATTTGTGATTTTCATCAATGATTTGGAGGAGGGGGCTGAAGGATGGGTTAGTAAATTTATTGATGACTCCAAGATTGGTGGAGTAGTGGATGAGATGGAGGGCTCTTGCAGGATGCAAAGAGACATTGATAGGATGCAGAGCTGAACCGAAAAGTGGCAGATGGAATTTAACCCTGATAAGTGCGAGGTGATTCATTTTGGTAGGGCAAACTTGAATGTGGATTACGGGTCAATGGCAGGGTTCTGAGGAATGTGGAGAAACAGAGGGATCTTAGGGTTCATATCTACAGATCTCTGAAGGTTGCCACTCAAGCGGACAGAGCCATGAAGAAGGCTTATTGTGTGTTAGCATTTATTAACACTGGGTTTGAGTTTAAGAGCCGTGGGGTTATGCTGCAACAATACTGGACTTTGGTGAGACCACATTTGGAATATTGTGTTCAGTTCTGGTCACCTCACCCGAAAGGATATGGAAGCATTGGAGAAAGTGCAGAGGAGATTTACCAGGATGCTGTCTGGTTTGGAGGGTAGGTCTTAAGAGGAAAGGTTGAGGGAGCTGGGACTGTTCTCTTTAGAGCAGTGGAGGATGAGAGGCAATTAATAGAGGTTTATAAGATAGGAGGGGGATAGATAGAATGGACGTGCGGAGACTATTTCCTCGGGTGGCTGTAGTTGTTACTAGGGGGCATAACTAAAAGGTTCATGATGAGAGATATGGGAAGGATGTCCGAGGTAGATTCTTTACTCAGAGTGGTTGGGGTGTGGAATGGACTGCCTGCTGTGATAGTGGAATTGGACACTTTAGAACATAGAACATTACAGCGCAGTACAGACCCTTCGGCCCTCGATGTTGCGCCGGCTAGTGGACCCTCTAACCTAAACTATTCCAATATCATCCATATGCCTATCCACCGAACATTTGAATGCCCCCAAAGTAGGCGAGTCCACAACTGCTGCAGGCAGGGCATTCCACGCTCTCACCACCCTCTGTGTAAAGAACCTGCCTCTGACATCCGTCCTATAACTACCACCTCTTAATTTAAAGTTATGTCCCCTCATGTTGGACATCACCATCCGAGGAAAAAGGCTCTCACTATCCACCCTATCCAATCCCTTGATCATCTTATACGCCTCAATTAGGTCACTGCGTAACCACCTTCTCTCTAATGAAAATAACCTCAGGTCCCTCAGCCTTTCCTCATAAGGCCTTCCCACCATACCAGGCAACATCCTGGTAAACCTCCTCTGCACCCTTTCCAATGCTTCCACATCTTTCTTATAATGCGGCGACCAGAACTGTACGCAATACTCCAAGTGCGGCCGCACCAGAGTTTTGTACAGTTGTAACATAACCTCACGGCTCCTAAATTCAATCCCTCTACCAATAAAAGCTAACACACCGTACGCCTTCTTAACAACTTTATCAACCTGGGTGCCAACTTTCAAAGAGCTATGTACTTGTACCCCAAGATCCCTCTGCTCGACAACACTATTAAGGGTCCTTCCATTAACCCTATATTTCATATGCCTGTTATTCCTACCAAAGTGAATCACCTCACACTTATCCGTATTGAATTCCATTTGCCACCTCACGGCCCAGTTCTGCAACCTATCTATGTCCCTCTGCAAACTGTAACATCCATCCTCGCTATCTACAACTCCCCCCACTTTGGTATCATCAGCAAATTTACTAATCCAACCCTCTACACCCTCATCTAGGTCATTTATAAAAATGACAAACAGCAGTGGCCCTAAAACAGATCCTTGAGGTACACCACTTGTAACTGCACTCCAGGTTGAATATTTCCCATCAACCACCACCCTCTGTCTTCTATCAGCTAACCAATTCCTAATCCAAACTGCTAAATCACCTTCAATCCCATGCATCTGCACTTTCTGCAGTAGCCTACCATGGGGAACCTTATCAAACGCTTTGCTAAAATCCATATACACTACATCAACTGCCTTACCCTTATCTACCTCTTTGGTCACCTCCTCAAAAAACTCAATAAGGTTTGTGAGGCACGACCTACCCTTCACAAAACCGCGCTGACTATCCCTAATCAATTTATTCCTCTCTAGATGCTTATAAATCCTATCCCTTATAATTCTTTCCAAGACCTTGCCCACAACAGAAGTCAGGCTCACCAGTCTATAATTTCCAGGATGGTCCCTACTCCCCTTTTTGAACAAAGGGACAACATTTGCCATCCTCCAGTCTTCCGGCACTATACCTGTAGCTAACGACGACATGAAGATCAAAGCCAAAGGCTCTGCAACCTCCTCTCTAGCCTCCCAGAGAATCCTAGGGTAAATCCCATCTGGCCCAGGGGACTTATCAATTTTCATACCCTCAAGATTCGCTAACACCTCCTCCTTATGAACCTCAATCCTACCCAGTCTACAACCTGGTATCGCAGTATTCTCCCCGACAACACTGTCTTTCTCCTGCGTGAATACTGACGAAAAATACTCATTCAGTGTCTCTCCTATCTCCTCAGGCTCCACGCACAACTTCCCACTGCTATCTCTGACTGGCCCTAACCTTGCCCTAACCAATCTTTTATTATTTATATACCTGTAAAAAGCTTTAGGATTCTCCTTAATCCTATCTGTCAAAGTCTTCTCGTGTCCTCTTCTAGCTCTTCTCAACTCCCTCTTTAGCTCCTTCCTGGCTGATTTATAGCTCTCTATTGCCCTAACTGAGCCTTCACGTCTCATCATTATATAAGCCTCCTTCTTCCTCTTCACCAGAGATTCAACTTCCCTAGTACACCATGGTTCCCTCACTCGACCACTTCCTCCCTGCCTGGCAGGTACATATTCATTAAGGACATGCAGAAGCTGTTCCTTAAATATGCTCCACATTTCAGATGTCCCCAGCCCCTGCAATTTCCTGCTCCACCCTATGCATCCTAAATCTCTCCTAATAGCCTCATAATTACCTTTCCCCCAGCTATAACTACTGTTATTCGGTATGTGCCCATCCCTTTCCATCACTAAGGTAAACGTAACCGAATTGTGGTCACTATCACCAAAGTGCTCACCCACCTCCAAGTCTAACACCTGGTCTGGTTCATTACCCAGTACCAAATCCAATATAGCCTCGCCTCTTGTTGGCCTATCTACATACTGAGTCATGAAACCTTCCTGCACACATTGAACAAAAACTGACCCCTCTAACATACTTGAACTATAGCTTTTCCAATCGATATTAGAAAAGTTAAAGTCCCCCATTACAACTACCCTGTTACTTTCACACCTATCCAGGATCAACTTTGCAATCCCTTCCTCTACTTCTCTGGAACTTTTTGGAGGCCTATAAAAAACTCCCAACAGTGTGACCTCTCCTTTCTTGTTTCTAATCTCAGCTCACACTACCTCAGCAGACAAGTCCACATCAAACGTCTTTTCTGCCACTGTAATGCTGTCCTTAACTAACAATGCCACTCCTCCCCCTCTTCTACCACCACCTCTGCTCTGACTGAAACATCTGAACCCCGGAACCTGCAACAACCATTCCTGCCCCTGCTCTATCCACGTCTCTGAAATGGCCACAACATCGAAGTCCCAAGCACCAATCCAGGCTGCAAGTTCATCCACCTTATTGCGTACGCTCCTCGCATTAAAGTATACACATTTCAAACCACCCTCCCATTTGCCACTATACTTTAGGAACTTTCAAATAGTTATTGGATAGGTAAATGGAGCACAGCAGAATGATAGGGAGTGGGATAGCTTGAGATTGGGTTTGGACATAGCTTGGCACAACATCAAGGACCGAAGAGCCTCTACTGTACTGTTCTACGTTCTTTCTTTATAAAATATAGATTATATTATGACCTCCACGCAATCATTTGTTTTGGAGTGTGGCATTCTGGTTCTTGTTGTGTTTTTAAAATATACTAGGTCAGAATAAAGAACAAAGAACAAAACAGCATGGGAAACAGGCCCTTCGGCCCAACAAGCCTGCGCCGCCACCTCGACGTTCCCACTTCTACACGCGATCCCTGTCCATGTTTATAGATCTATGGATTAAAAACCAAATTTGAGACAATTTAGGGAGAATTTGTTTTGCCAATTAGCCTAAGAGCACATCTTTGGGATGTGGGAGGAAACCGGAGCTCCCGGAGAAAACCCACGCCAGCACGGGGAGAATGCACAAACTCCCACAGACACGGGCCCAAATCCATGTATCTGCACAGCACAGCTATAGTCACTGCGCTGTCGTGTTGCCCATCAGATGGTCCAGGTCAAGCATACACTAAAGATGTGAAGCAGTAGGATACTCTCGAAAAAGGTCCAAGAGCAGCCCTCTCACGACCCATCGCGTGTATGCCCCTTGTTAGACAACAAGGTGGACCAAAGCACCTGTAGGATAAAAACAAGTACATCAATATCATCATCTATTTACACACTTCCCAGGGACTCCCAAGGCTCATGATCCCTATTTTAAATCAGTTTTCTATACCCCTCCATTCCCATTCTGTTCATGTGCCCATCTAAGTATTTCTTAAATAACTCCAGAGTACCTGCCTCCACCACTTTACTTGGCAGCGCATTCCATACCCCCACCACCCTCTGTGTGAAAAAACTCCCTCTAGCATCCAAATTATACCTTACCCCCCTCACCCTAAGCCCGTGACCCCTCGTGCTATTTGAGTCCATCCTAGGAAAAAGCTTAACCCTGTTTACTCTATCTATCCCCTTCAAAATCTTGTACACCTCTATCAGATCTCCTCTAAGTCTACGTCTTTCTAAGGAAAACAGTCCCAATTTGCCTAATCTCTCCTCGTAACTCAGACCTTCCATACCAGGCAGCATCCTGGTAAACCTCCTCTGCACTCTCTCCAGAGTCTCCACGTCCTTCCGGTAGTAAGGCGACCAGAACTGGACGCAGTATTCCAAATGAGGTCTAACCAACGTTTTATACAACTGCAACATTAAAGGCCAGCTCTTGTACTCTATACCCCTTCCTATAAAGGCTAACATACTATATGCTTTCTTCACAACCTTCTCTGCTCTGCCACCTTCAGAGACTTGTTCACCTGCACCCCCAGGTCCCTCTGCGTTTCTATACTCTTAATAGGTCTACCCTTTATCATATACCTCCCCCCTACATTTTTTCTCCCGAAATGCATCACCTCACATTTATCAGGATTGAATTCCATCTGCCATCTGTCTGCCCAAGCTACCAGCCTATCTATGTCCTGCTGCATCGCCTGACAATGCTCCTCACTATCCGCAAGTCCAGCCATCTTTGTATCGTCTGCAAACTTGCTGATCACTCCACTTACTCCCTCTTCCAAGTCATTTATATATATTACAAATAGAAGAGGTCCCAGTACCGAGCCCTGCGGCACACCACTAGTGACCGACCTCCAGCTAGAGAAACACCCTTCCGCTATTATTCTCTGTCTCCTATTACCAAGCCAGTTGCTTATCCATCTAGCTACCTGTCCTTGTATCCCATTTGCCTTGACCTTCTCGACTAACCTCCCATGAGGGACTTTGTCAAACGCCTTACTAAAATCCATATAGACAACATCAACGGCTCGCCCTTCATCCACCGTTTTCGTCATCTCCTCAAAAAATTCTACCAGATTTGTAAGGCATGACCTCCCCTTAACAAGTCCATGCTGTGTATCCCTAATCAGATTGCAATGCTCTAAGTGCCTATACATCCTATCTCTAAGAATCCCCTCCAACGGCTTCCCTACCACTGACGTCAAACTCACCGGCCTATAATTTCTGGGGTTATCCCTACCACCCTTTTTAAACAACGGTACAACATTAGCTATTCTCCAGTCCTCTGGGACCTCACCTGTGTCCAAGGAAGAGACAAATATTTGCGTCAGAGGCCCAGCAATTTCACCTCGCACCTCTCTAAGCCGTCTGGGATAAATGCCATCATGCCCTGGAGATTTATCAGTTTTAATGCTACCTAGAAGCTCTAACACTTCCTCCCTCGGTATGGATATTTCTCTCAACTGGTCCACAGCTTCCTCAGAGACGGGAGCTGTCAACAAGCCCCTCTCCTTCGTGAATACAGACGCAAAGTATTCATTCAGGATCTCCGCCATTCCCTTGGGCTCGAAGCACAGTTCCCCTCCTCTGTCCCTAAGAGGTCCGATCTTTCCTCTAACCACCCTTGTATTCCTAACATAGGAGTAAAAAGCTTTTGGGTTTTCCTTAATCCTATCCGCCAAAATCATTTCATGCCCCCTTTTTGCCCTTCTGACTCCCTGTATGAGCTCCCTCCTACTCTCTCTATATTCCTTCAATGCTGTCTCGGTTCCCAGCTGCTTCGACCTATCATACACTTCTCTTTTCTTCCTAACCAGGTCCTCAATATCCCTAGTAATCCACGGCCCTCTAATCCTACCTTTCACATCTTTCCTCTTGGCCGGCATGTACTTATCTTGCAACATTTTCAGTATTCCCTTGAAAGAGTCCCACATGCCTAGCGTGGACTTACCCTCAAACAACTGTTCCCAATCAGTTTCCCTAAGTTCCTGCCTAATTCGACCATAGTTAGCCTTCCCCCAGTTCAGCACCCTGCCCCTAGGGCAACAAGCATCCTTTTCCATCTGTATCCTAAAGTAGACAGAATTGTGGTCATTGTTAGCCACATGTTTCTGTTGTAGATGCGCCAAGTTTGGTGGCGTTTAAGAGGTTAATTGATAAGTATATGGAAGAGAAGGGAATGGTTTAGTTTGGAGGGGCATTGCTTTTTATTTTGGTCGGCACAACATCGAAGGCCGAAGGGCCTGTTCTGTGCTGTAATGTTCTATGTTCTATGTTCTGTGTTCCCCCACTACAACATCAACCACCTGCCCTGGCTCATTACTCAGAACTAAATCCAATATAGCCCCTTCTCTAGTCAGGCTAACCACATACTGTTCCAACGATCCTTCCAGTACACATTTTACAAATTCCTGCCCATCCAAACCCCCAGCTCTAAGTACTTTCCAATCCACCCTAGGGAGATTAAAATCTCCCAGTATAACGACTCTGTTCTTTCTGCACCTATCCAAAATGTGTTTACATATGTCTTCTTCAACTGCCCGTGGGCTGTTGGGTGGCCTATAATACACCCCTAGCATAGTAATTGCCCCCTTTCTATTCCTCAACTCCACCCACAGCGACTCCACTCCTAACTCCTCTGTATTGTCCTCCCTCTGCACCGCCGTGATGCTCTCCTTAACTAACAACGCCACTCCCCCACCTCTTCTGGACCTTCCTCTGTCATGCCTGAAACACTTATACCCAGGAATGTTCAGTTGCCACTGCTCCCCTTCCTTTAACCACGTCTCTGTCACTGCAACCACATCCAAGTTCCTCGCAAACATTAAGGCCCTAAGTTCATCCGTTTTTCCCGTTACGCTCCTCGCATTGAAACAGACACACTCCAGACCTCCAAGACCACTTGGAACCTCCTTCTCCCCGGTGCATATCTTCTCGTCCAAGCTTACTCTATCTCCCATCTCGGTCTCTACCGAGAGATCGGTCTCATCCCCTCCCCCCCTCCATATTAGTTTAAATCCTGCCGAAACACTCCAGCTAACCTCCCAGCTAAGATATTCACACCCTTCCCATTCAAGTGTTCCCCATCCCTTCTATACAGGTGCCCTTCTTTCACAAAGACTTCCCAGTTATCCACAAATATGAAACCCTCTTTCCTACACCAGTCCTTCAGCCACACATTCAGCTGTAGGATCTCATTTCTCCTGGCTCCGCTATTACCTGCACCTGGAAGCAGCCCTGAGATCGCCACCCTCGAAGCCCTGTTCTTCAGCCTACCCCTCAACTTCCTGAACTGCCTTCTTATATCCTCCCTGCTCTTTCTTCCTACATCCTTCTCTCCTACGTGAATAATCACATCCGCCTTGGCCCCCTCACCCTTCAAAATGCCCTCTACTCTGTCTGACACATCTTGCACCCCTGCTCCAGGGAGGCAAACTACCATCCTGGAGTCCCGCCTTGGACCACAGAAGTGTCTATCTATTCCTTTAACCCTCCCATACCCCACCACTATCTCCCTTCTAGCCCCTTTCCTCCCCTTTGAGGTACTCTGGTCCTCGTGCCTTGCCTTTTTTAACTCTCCGCCCTCGATATTTTGGGGGACTGCCACTGGGGAAGTCTTTGGACTGTCTCCCCTCTCCTTTTTCCCCTTCCTGACAGTAATCCACCTGTAAGGATCAGGCTTCTCCCTCGTAGGCTCCGGGTCTGCCACCTTACTTTGCCTCCCTTCCATGATTGCCTCGTTCTCCCTGACTGAAAATGCATCTTCCAACTGGTGCTCTAGTTGCTTGACCCGAGCCCTCAGACACTGCAGCTCCAAACACTTGGCGCATACGTGGACTTTCGGGAGAGGTCTCACCTCCAGGAACTCCCAAATGTGACACTGTACACAGGTGAGGCGTCTTCCCTTAATCCCTGCCTCATAGTGAATAGAACTTTTCTTTTGTCATGTAGGAACCTCTCTAGATATCCTCTAGAAACTGAATTCAGGCTCGACCATGATGAAGGAGTTGGAACTCTGAAAACTCATTTAGCGAACCTTTCAAAATTGATGGAACAATCTGCAGTCAGGTAAGCTGGGAATGTGGAAGAGACACATTGCTGTGTACCTTTTTTATTTTTTTGTACTTGACCAGATAAAGGACTGCCAGTTCCCTGGGTAATGGAACGCATTCTTGTTTGAGCATCAAACACTACATTAAATACACAGTGAAGCTAAAATTTCATAAAATATACGACCTGGACTTGGGTATACAGGTCATAATTTCAAAGTTTACAACAGGAGGATGTAAACAGGTTGGTGAATTAAACAGATATAATTTAGTATAGAGGAGGGCAAAGTGCTGCATTTGATTGGAAGAATGAGGCCAGGTAGTATGAACCAAATAATATAATATTAAAGGGAGCGCAAGAGCAAAAAAAATCTGAATATTTATGGTGATGGATAGGATGCTGTTCAAGCAGGTTGCTTTGTATTGGATGATGTTGAGCTTCATGAGCTCATGTATGCAAACCAATTTTTGAAAAGGGCAGAACAAATTGAGCAGGCAGTTAAAATACCTATGGATCCTCAGCTTTACTCGTACCAAACCAGGATACTTGACGTTTTGAAAAAACAGGCAAATGGAAATGACATAATAACATCAGATAGTGACATCATCTTGGTTTGGAGAACAGGAGGTAGAACCAGTTTGTGTGCAGAACAAACTGGTAAGGAGTATGTTATCAGCCAATGCACTATTATTATTCAAGAAAAGAGGCAAGGATATCCTGGTAATGCAGGCCGGTCAATTTCAAATATGGTGAATTGCATTTTAGAAATTCCTGTTAACTGATAGCAAAAAGTCCAGTGGACATAGATTTAAGATTTTGAGCAAGAATATATTGGAATGTAAGGAAGAACCTTTATTCAATGAATGGCAATGTCTTAAATTTGCTGCCCATGAGAGTGGTAGAAACAGAGATGATCAATTATTTTATTGAATCAAAGAATCCTAAAGTGCAGAAGGAGGCCATTTGGCCCATTGAATCAGCACTGACCACAATCCCATTCAGGCCCTTCCCCCATAACCCCATGCATTTTCTAGTTAGTTCCCCTGAGATAATTTAGCATGATCTTTCCACCTAACCCACATATCTTTGGACAGGCAATTGAATGGATGAACTTGAGGGAAATGAACATGGGAGGGCTATGGGAATGAATTGGTGAATGGGACTGACAGAAATGTTCTGCAGGAAGCCAGCATATACTTGATGGGCAGATTGGCTTCCTATGACTCAATGACTCTAAATGAGAGGAGGTTGTCATAAAGGCAGATACGCTTCTGGGTAACTAACCTGCATATAGACTGGTCAAATCAAATTGGCAGTAAGCAATTTGGAAGACAGATTCATGGGAAGTGTTTGAGACGTGTTGTGGAATGAACCAAGGAAGAGTCTATTCTAAATTTTGTTTTGTTAATGAGACACGGTTAATTAAACTTAACTTAAAATTGATAGACTTTCACATTGAGTTCCAGAGTGATGCACTAAATTCTGAAATTGGAGCAATAGGTGCGAGGGGTAAATTGGGTATAGTGGATTTGAAAATTAGATGTAAAGATATGATGTTAGATAACCAATGGCAAATGGATAGAAATAATTCAGAATCTCAGTGAAAATACATAGCTGCAGGAAGAATGTTTCCCCTGGCTACGGATCTAGAACAGTCTCAATAAGAGATAGACCATTTGGGACTAAGGTGAAGAGGGTGGTGAATCTCTGGAATTCTTTGTTCCAGAGGATGTGGAGGTTCAGTCCTCCAGGTATGTGGGTTAGGTGGATAGGCCATGCTAAATTGCCTCGGGGGACTAACAGGATAAATGCATGGGGTTATGGGGGCAGGGCCTAAGTGGGATTGTGGTCAGTGCTGACTCAATGGGCCAAATGGCTCCTGCACTTTAGGATTCTCTGATTCAATGAAATAATTGATCTTCTCTGCTTCTACCACTCTGATGGGCACCAAATTCAAGACATTACCATTAGATTTCTACAGATTAAAAACATTAGGGATACAGTGTTAGTATATGGTTTTGAAGTAGAAAACTAGCCATGATCTCTCTGAATGGGAGAGGGGGCTTGAAGGACTGAGTGATCTAGTCCTATTTCTGTCCTGTTATGTACAGCAAGAAATGTGGAAGGCAGTTGGTGTGTTGACATATATTGCAAGGGTGCAGAAGTATAAAAATGAGTAAGGCACTCTATGTCCTATTGTGAAGGGCTGTGATAAGACCATGTCTGGAGTACTATGCTGATTTGGTGCCCATGTCTAATGAAGGATAGACTTGTCTTAGATGGAAGTGCAATGAAACTTCACTGCTGGGATGAGAGGCCTATAATTCATTGCGCTACAATGAAAGATCGAATATGACAGACTTATATTCCCTGGAGTTTAGAAGAGGAGGAGTATTTCATTGAAATCCATAAGATTGCATGAAAGTGTGACATGGTAAATGCTGTCACCTCTGGCAAGTCTAGAACTCAGGATAAGGGGTTGAGTGTTTAAGACTGAGATCAGGAGAAATTTCTTCACTGCAAATCTTTGAAATTCCCTAGTCTAGAGGAGTGTGTATGCTCACTTGTTGAATGTATTCAACTCTTAAATTGTTAATTTTTAGGACCACAAAGGAATCAAGGAATATGGGGATTAGGTGATAATGTTGAAGTTGAATATTAACTAAAATGATATTGAATTCTAGAGCAAGCTCAAGGGCCATATTGCCCACTCTGGCTCCTGTTTCCTGTATTTTTATGCTAGAGCTCCAGTTAGAGCATTGTATTCAATTCTGGACATGATACTTTGAGAATGTCAAAACCTTGAGGAAGGTACAGAAGGGATTTATTAAAATGGGATCAGGGAGTTCAGTAATAATCAGGCAGGAGAAGCTGGAGTTCTCAGAGCAGCGAAGGTGAAGAGGAGGTTTGACAGAGGAGTTCAAAATCATGAATGGCTTTAATAGGGTAAATAGGAAGAAATTTGATGGGCAGAATAGCCCCCTCCTATGCCATAATTAACTTTGTTTCCAGCGGTAGAAGGATCAGTTATCAGAGAGCACAAATTTAAAATTAAAGATGATGGGAGGAAATATTTTACATGGCAAGTTATGATCAGGGGAAAAAATGAGTCTTGAGAACTATTCAGGTAATTGGATGTTTCCACCACAAAGAGTTAGCACCAAAACAGTGGACCAAAATTAGCGTGTGTGTGTGTGTGTGTGTGTGTGTGTGTGTGTGTGTGAGAGAGAGAGAGATTCTTCCTCTGTTGTGGCATTGTAAAGTTCTGTAATCAACACCGTCCCCATCAAATACTCCCAGGATAGGTACAGCACAGGGTTAGGTACAGAGTAAAGCTCCCTCTACACTGTCCCCATCGAATATTCCCAGGACAAGTACAGCTTGGGGTTAGATGCAGAGTCAAGCTCCCTTTATACTGTCCCCATCAAATACTCCCAGGACAGGTACAGCATAGAGTTAGATACAGAGTAAAGCTCCCTCTACACTGTCCCCATCAAACACTCCCAGGACAGGTACAGCACAAAGTTAGATACAGAGTAAAGCTCACTCTATAGTTCCCTATCAAACACCCCAAGGGCAGGTACAGCAAAGGTTAGAAACAGAGCAAAGCTCCCTCTACATTATCCCCATCGATCACTCCCAGGACAGGTACAGGACAAGATAGGTGCACTTAAATTATTGGACTTCGGGCAGTTTCGAATAACAAGCCAAATGACAATCTGTGCCACAAAGTGCTTTGAAAAGAAAATCTCAATGCATTCATTTTTCATTTATATTCTATTTATTTAATCTGGTATCAAAATAATGAGTTGTTCTGTTTTTCCTTAGCAATAAGCTACGAGATTTGATCATAGGACTCAGGCCTCCGCAGTTCATTCCCTACTTGAGCTCTGTACTCCCACGGGAAGCCAAGGAAACTGTAGCCAATATTCTGCGAGGTATGCTTCATTTCCCTTGGCTGCCTCCTCTCCTCCCAATCCCTGCTAGATTCCTTTTACTTGCACAATCCCCCCGCTATTCAGCCGCTGAAACACTCATTTTGCTTTCTGTTATCCAAGGCCTGAACAAACCTCAAAAGCAAGCAATGAAACGTGTACTGCTTTCCAAGGACTACACACTGATTGTGGGCATGCCTGGGACAGGCAAAACTACCACCATCTGTACTTTGGTAAGGAACAGCACCCAAGACAATAACAGTGTTACACTCATGGGAATATGACTAATATTGTGAGTAATGTAGGTGTTAACTGCCTGAAGCTCTCCTGGTACTGCTGGTCAGTTCAGTCTGTCATTGGTTTTATTATTTCCAATATAGCAATATGTTACTGTTGATATGAAAAATATATTTCCATGTTAATCTTGAGATATATTCAGTGACTATTTTTCTGTTCTTTCAGGTTAGAATGCTTCATGCCTGTGGTTTCAGTGTCCTCCTGACCAGCTACACTCATTCAGCTGTTGATAACATTTTGCTGAAACTGGCTCGATTCAAGGTGGGCTTCCTGCGTTTGGGACGTTATCAGAAGGTACATCCTGACATTCGGAAATTCACTGATGAGGATATTTGTAGAAGAAAATCCATCCACACTCTGACTGAGCTGGAAGAGCTGTACAAGAGTGAAGTAAGTGAAGCAGTGTTGACTGAGGGCTTAGTTTCACCTGATTGAACCTGTGGATGTGGTGTATCTGGATTTCCAGAAGGCATTTGACAAGATGCTGCACCAAATTCAGCTGCATAAGATAGAAGTGCATGGTATTAGCATGGATAGAGAGTTGGTTAACTAACAGAGAATAAAGAGTGGGCGTAAATGGGTGTTTTTCTGGTTGGTGATCAGTAACTAGTGGGGTGTCTCAGAGATCAGTATTGGGGACCGCAATTGTTTATGATTTACATAGATGATTTGGAATTGGGAACCAAGTGTAATGTGTCAAAATTCACGGATGATACTGATGAGTGACAGACCAAAGTATGCAGAGGGCGCTGAAAGTCTGCAAAGGAATATAGGTAATGTAAGTGAGTGGGCGAGCGTTTGGCAAATTGAGCACAATGTTGGTAAATGTGAGGTCATTCATTTTATTAGGACTAACAGCAAAATGGACTATTATTTAAATAGTAAAAAATTGCAGCACGCTGCTGTGCAGAGGGACCTGAGTGTTCTTGTGCATGAATCACAAGAGGTTGGTTTACAGATGCAACACATAATTAAGAAGGACAAATGGAATTTTGCCCTTCATTGCTAGAGGGATGGAGTTTAAGAATGGCGAGGTTATGTTGTAGCTGTATAAGGTGCTGGTGAGGCCACACTTGGAGTACTGTGTACAGTTTTGGTCTCCTTACTTGAGAAAGGATATACTTGCATTAGAGGGGGTGCAGAGGAGATTCACTAGCTTGATTCCAGAGTTGAGAGGGTTGGCTTAGGAGAGACTGAATAGACTATAGTCAAAGAACAAAACAGCATGGGAAACAGGTCCTTTGGCCCAACGAGCCCGCAACACCACCCTAATGTTCCCACCTCTACCCGCGATCCCTGTCCATGTTTATAGGTCTAAGGATTAAAAACCAAATTTGAGACAATTTTGAGTTGTTTTGCCATTTAGCCTAAGAGCACATCTTTGGGATGTGGGAGGAAACCGGAGCTCCTGGAGAAAACCCACGCAAGCACGGGGAGAATGCACAAACTCCCACAGACACGGGCCCAAATCCATGTATCTGCACAGCACAGCGATAGTCACTGAGCTGTCGTGTTGCCCATCAAATGGTCCAGGTCAAGCGTACACTAACGACGTGAAGCACTAGGATACTCTCGAAAAAAATCCAAGAGCAGCCCTCTCACGACCCATCGCGTGTATGCCCCTTGTTAGACAACAAGGTGGACCAAAGCACCTGTAGGATAAAAACAAGTACATCAATATCATCATCTATTTACACACTTCCCAGGGACTCCCAAGGCTCATGATCCCTATTTTAAATCAGTTTTCTATACTCCTCCATTCCCATTCTGTTCATGTGCCCATCTAAGTATTTCTTAAATAATTCCAGAGTACCTGTCTCCACCACTTTACTTGACAGTGCATTCATAGAACATTACAGCGCAGAACAGGCCCTTTGGCCTTCGATGTTGCGCCAACCAATTGTGA
Organism: Sphyrna mokarran; assembly: GCA_024679065.1. NCBI lineage: Eukaryota > Metazoa > Chordata > Chondrichthyes > Carcharhiniformes > Carcharhinidae > Sphyrna > Sphyrna mokarran. Next base: position 55,259,210 of record JAGIQG010000017.1, on the reverse strand, counting down.
AAAAAGCAATGACCCTCCAAACTAAACCATTCCCTTCTCTTCTATAAACTTATCAACTAACCTCTTAAACGCCACCAAACTTGGCGCATCTACAACTGCCGCAGGCAGGGCATTCCACTCCCTAACCACCCTCTGGGTAAAGAACTTATCTCTGATATCCGTCCTATAACTATCACCCCTTAATTTAAAGCTGTGTCCCCTCGTGCTAGCTTTCTCCATCCTAAGAAAAAGGCTATCACTGTCCACCCTATCTAAACCTCTAATCATCTTATATGTTTCAATAAGGTCCCCTCTTAGCCGCCTCCTTTCTAACAAAACAACCTCAAATCCCTCAGCCTCTCTTCATAAGACCTGCCCTCCATACCAGGCAACATCCTGGTAAACCTCCTCTGTACCCTCTCCAATGCCTCCACATCTTTCTTATAATGTGGGGACCAGAACTGCACACAATACTCCAAGTGCGGCCGCACTAGAGTTTTGTACAGTTGCAACATGACGTTGCGGCTCCGAAATTCAATCCCCCTACCAATAAAAGCTAAGACTCCTATGCCTTCTTAACAACCTTATCGACTTGACTGCCTACTTTCAGGGATCTATGCACACATACACCAAGATCCCTCTGTTCATCAACACTATTAAGAATCCTACCATTAGCCCTATACTCTACACATTTATTATTCCTGCCAAAGTGCATTACCTCACACTTTTCCACATTAAACTCCATTTGCCACCTCTCGGCCCAGCTCTGCAACTTGTCCAAGTCACTCTGCAAACTAAAACACCCCTCTTCACTATCTACCACACCACCAACTTTAGTATCATCTGCAAATTTACTAATCCATCCCTCAACCCTCATCCAGATCATTTATAAAAATTACAAACAGCAGGGGCCCAAAACAGACCCCTGAGGAGGTACCCACTTAACACTTGGTATAGTGAAGAGGGTGTTATAGTTTGCAGAGGGACTGACAAGGTGCCAGAAGCTGGCCGACGAGGGTGGCAAATGGAGTTTAATGTGGAAAAGTGTGAGGTAATGCACTATGGCAGAAATAATAAATGTGTAGAGTATAGGGCAAATGGTAGGATTCTTAGTAGTCTAGATTAACAGAGGGATCTTGGTGTGTATGTGCATAGATCCCTGAAAGTAGGCAGTCAGGTCGAGAAGGTTGTCAGGAAGGCATATGGAGTCTTGGCTTTTATTGGTAGAGGGATTGAATTTCGGAGCCGCAACGTCATGTTGCAACTGTACAAAACTCTAGTGCGGCCGCACTTGGAGTATTGTGTGCAGTTCTGGTCCCGCATTTATAAGAAAGATATGGAGGCTTGGAGAGGGTACAGAGGAGGTTTACCAGGATGTTGCCTGGTATGGAGGGCAGGTCTTATGAGGAGAGGCTGAGGATTTGAGGTTGTTTTCGTTAGAAAGGAGGCGGTAAGAGGGCACCTAATCGAAAAATATAAGATGATTAGAGGTTTAGATAGGGTGGATAGTGATAGCCTTTTTCCTAGGATGGAGAAAGCTAGCACGAGGGGACACAGCTTTAAATTAAGGGGTGATAGTTATAGGACGGATATCAGAGGTAGGTTCTTTACCCAAAGGGTGGTTCGGGAGTGGAATGCCCTGCCTGCAGCAGTTGTAGATGCGCCAAGTTTGGTGGCGTTTAAGAGGGTTAGTTGATAAGTATATGGAAGAGAAGGGAATGGTTTAGTTTGGAGGGGCATTGCTTTTTATATTGGTCGGCGCAACATCGAAGCCGAAGGGCCTGTTCTGCGCTGTAATGTTCTATGTTCTATGAACTCCACGATGAATATCTTCCATCAACCACTACCCTCTGTCTTCTATCTGCTAGCCAATTCCTAATCCAATTAGCTAAATCACCCTCAATCCCATACATCTGCATTTTCTGCAGAAGCCTTCCATGGGCCACCTTATCGAACGCCTTACTAAAGTCCATATATACCACATCAACTGCCTTACCCCCATCCACCTCTTTGGTCACTTTTTCAAAAAACTCAATGAGGTTAGTAAGGCACGACCTACCCTTCACAAAACCATGCTGACTATCCCCAATCAATTCATTTCTCTCTAAATAACTATAAATCCTATCCCTAATAATTCTCTCCAATACTTTACCCCCAACAGAAGTAAGACTCACTGGCCTATAATTCCCTGGAAGGTCTCTCTTCCCCTTCTTGAACAATGGGACCACATTCGCTATCCTCCAGTCCTCCGGAACCACACCCGTAACCAACGACGACCTGAAGATCAGAGCCAGAGGCTCTGCAATCTCCTCTCTTGCCTCCCAGAGAATCCTAGGGTAAATCCCGTCCGGCCCAGGGGACTTATCTAACTTCAAACCCTCAAGAATATCTAGCACATCCTCCTTATCTACTTCAATACTTTCCAGTTTGCAACCCTGTACCTCAGTGTTCTCCACAACTACATTTACATCTCCCTGCGTGAATACCGAAGAGAAATATTTATTCAGTGCCTCTCCAATCTCTTCAGGCTCCACGCACAACTTCCCACTGCTGTCTATGACTGGCCCTAATCTTGCCCTAACCACTCTTCTATTCTTAACATATCTGAAGAAAGCTTTAGGATTCTCCTTAATCCTATCAGCCAAAGTCTTCTCATGTCCTCTCTTAGCTCTTCTCAACTCACTCTTTAGCTCCCTCCTGGCTAATCTATAGCTATCCATTGTACTAACCGAGCCTTCAAGCCTCATCCTGACATAAGCCTCCTTTTTCCTTTTAACCAGCAAATTAACTTTTTTCGTACACAATATGAACTGGGAAAACACTGTCTGATACATGAGGTGCAACACCAGATGATGAATGCCAAAAATGTGTGGGTTAGGTTGATTGGCCATGTTAAAATTGCCCCTTAGTGTCCTGAGATGTGTAGGTTAGAGGGATTATGGAGTAAAATATGGCGGTATTAAAATTAGAGTGATTTGGAGTAGGGCCTGGGTGGGATTGTGGTCAGTGCAGACTCAATGGGCCAAAGGGCCTCTTTCTGCACTGTATCATTCTATGATCTATCTATGTTCTATGACTGTTATTGAATCCAGTTGGACAAAATTCAAACTGTATCCACGTCTAGGAACATCCGTTAAATGGATTTCATTGGGTAGCCAACAATATCATGTTTGCTCAGGTGGATGGATCACACCTACAGATTAGATGGTGTTTCTTTTTGGTTAAAACAACACTTATAATGACAGGGTAAGGCCATTTGGTTCCTCATCTATTCTGCCATTCAGGCTCTTGTGTGGAAAAATGCCCGAATCCTAAATTTCCTCCAGCACTGCACTTTTCTATATCCTTTAACGCAGCCTCTAAGGTGAGATTTGGTGGTATTGTCACTATCAGTATTCCAGAGACCCAGGGTAATGCTCTGGGGAACGCTCTCACAGCAACAGATAGTGAAATTTGAATTCAATAAAAATCTGGAATTTGAACTCTTAATGCTAGTAATGATTGTTGTAAAAACCCATCTGGTTCACTAATGACCTTTAGGGCAAAAAATCTGTTGTCCTTACCTGGCTTGCCCAAAATGTGACTTTAGATCCACAGCAATGTGCTTGACTCTTAATGATTTAAGAAGGCAATTAACAGTGAGTAATAAACATTTGCCCAGCAACACCCAAATTCCATTATAGAATAAAAAACATGTATGTCCTGTAACCTGAGATAGCCCTCTTCAGTGTTGTCCATCTCTCTAATTTGATATCACCGAAGAATGTACATGCATATGTTACAATGTAGAAGTCCCAGATTACTGATATACATGATTGTCCACTTCTATTGAAAAAACATTTATTCTTCCTGCTCTTTATCTGCTGTCCCCTAGCCAAATTTGAATTGTTGTTTCCCTTTAAAACCACCACCACATTATTTTACATCTGTGACTTCAGTATTCCACCTGGGACCACTTCAGAAGTGTTTGATTGACTGTGAACTAAGTGCTTATCACAGTGTGAAAGGCACTATATGAATGCAAGTCTTTGTTTGTCAGCCATGATCAATGAAGATAATCTGATTTTAATGGTAGGTCATTGTGTTATAGCTGGTGGTTGCAACAACCTGTATGGGAATGAAGCATCCAATCTTTAGTCGAAGGAGGTTTGATTTCTGTATTGTGGATGAGGCATCTCAGATCAACCAGCTGATCTGCCTGGGCCCTTTATTTGCTGCTGATCGGTTTGTGCTGGTGGGAGATCATCAACAGCTACCACCTATCATTCAGAGCTCGGATGCCAGGTATGATCTTCAATTTGCTTCAATCTGAGCTGTATTAGAAAACAATCTATAATGAATAGTGTCAAACAGATAAGCTATTCTCTCACAGGTGAGACCATATAAAATTGGTGGGTTGCACCTGAACAATTTTGGGGATCAGTGTATTTTTTGAGTGAATAATCATTGCTATGGGGAGAGTTATGTTAATCTGTTATGGAGGGGGACCAAAATGAAGCATGGGAAGAAGGCAAGATGATGTGCAGAAGGCTGAGAGATGAGCAGTACAAAGCCAGAAACAAGAGGGACCAGACGGGAGAAATGGAAAATGGCTAAAATTGTTTTGGGAGTACATGTGTGTAAATGCAGGGAGTGTGGTAAATAAAATTGATGGGCTGATAGGCATCTTGTCAAATGGGCATGTAAAATTTTGGCAGTAATGGAGAAAAATAAGGAGGTAAAAAATAACACTATTGGTCAAATAAAAGCTGCAGCTTTTTATTAAAGACAGATGAAAAGTGTTCTCAGTTGCCGTGGACTAATGTTTTTGAATGTTCTCAGGCAGACTCTATTTGGTTAAGGTTGAGGACTTATTTTGTGATTGACTGTATTCTGTAGTTCACCAAATAGTGGAAAGATGGAGAAACAAATCTTTGAAATTGTAGTGAAAATGGGGAACAACAGTTATGCCAAAGTAGACTGGGAAGAAAACAGTGCAAAAGACAAGGAGGTGAAACATTCTTGAAATCTACATGAAATCTAAATTTCCTTGATCATTTGATTTCTTCTCCAACAAGGAAGAAAGCAATGTTGGGGCTTTGGAGAGTGTACATAAATGACGTGGGATGACTGGAACATATTTTCAATAGGAGATTATTAAGGGAAGAGTGATCATTATATCATTGTTTACTTGTGGAAAAGGAACAATCAATGTGAAGATATTGAAGTGGTAGAGGGCCAATTTCAGGGAGCTGGACATTGATTTAGCTCAGGTGGATTAGAAAGGTTTTCAATAACACATTAAATGAGGTATAGGAGCAGGTAGTTGAGGTATGGAGTAGAATAATTCCTTTGGGGGATTGGGGAAGGGAGGAAGGACATCCAAAGTTAGAATGACCAAAAATGGGGTGATTTCAATAAGACAGAAAATGAAAGTTTATGATAAATTCGAGTTTAGTGATACAATAGAGAATAAAGGCAAACCGAGAAAGTAGAGATCAGAAAACGGGAACAAGCGACAAAGAGAAAAGACCTACAGGTAGTGTAGAATGGAACATATAAGTCTTCTACAAAACTGTAAATAAAAGGTTAGTCAAAGGAAAGATGAGGCCGATTAGGGGGTAAGGTATTAAAGGCTAACAGAGGCTATGGCTGAGATATTGAATTAGTACAAAGAACTAAGAAAATTATAGGCCATTCAGTCCTTCAAGCCTGCAGTGACCATGCTGCCCGACTTAAGTAAAACCTCCAACGCTTCCGGGGACCGTATCCCTCTATTCCCATCTCATTCGTGTACTTGTCAAGATGCCCCTTAAAAGTCACGACTGTATTAGCTTCCACTACCTCCCCCAGCAATAAGGTCCAGGCACCCACCACTATGTGTAAAAAAAAAAAAAAAAATTTGCTTCGTACGTCTTTAAACCTTGCCCCTTGCACCTTAAACCTGTGCCCCCTAGCAATTGACTCTTCCATTCTGGGAAAAAGCTTCTGTCTATCCACTCTGTCCATGCCTCTCATAATCTTGTAGACTTCTATCAGGTCTCCCTTAACCTCTGTTATTCCAGTGACAACAAACAGGTTTTTCCAACCTCTCCTCATAGCTAATGCCCTCCATACCAGGCAACATCCTGCAAAACCTTTTCTGTACCCTCTCCAAAGCATCCACATCCTTCTAGTAGTATGGCAACCAGAATTGACCATTATATTCCAAATGCAGCCTCACCAAGGGTCAATAAAACATCAACGTGACATGCCAATTTTTAAACTCAGTGTCCTGGCTGACGAAGGCAAGCATGCCGTATGCCTTCTTGACTACATTCTCCATCTGCATTGCCACTTTCAGTGACCTGCGTACCTGTACAGCTAGATCCCTCTGCCTATCAATACTGATAAGAGTTCTGTCATTTACTGTATATCCTATCTGTATTAGATTTTCTTTTGTATCTCTCTTCACTGATCAAGAGGAAATAATTTTTGTAGTTTTCCAGGACTACTTCACTTTGACTTGTACCTTTGTGAGAAAATCGAACATGCTAGGTAGTTTTTGCTGGCTATCAGTTTCTTGTTTATACCAATTAGTTCCTACAGCCAATGTTCTCTTTAAAATTTAATTGTTGTGTGTGCACTGTCCCTTTAAATTTTTCCACACTTGATTTATCACAGCATGGTCTGTATACCACTGCAACTTAGCAGGAGTATTTCCCTAACTGAATACATTCATAGAATCCCAACAGCCCATTGAGCTTGTACTGACTCTCTGAAAGCATTCCATTCAGGAACTGAATCGGATCTCTGGTGCTGCGAGGCAGCAGTGCTATCCGCTGTGTCGCCAGTCAGTCAGACAAGAATTTGATATTTAACCAGTCATTCTGTTTTCAGTTTGGGATGATCTCTTACAGTGGGAGGCTCAGCAGAATTTCTGACTCACTGCAGTGACATCCCTTCACAACAGTTTCTGTTTTAATTTTAAGGTTTCCAAGAAAGGCCAGTTTTCATGGAGTTATAACCCCGTGGGTTTTGTATATTTATTAGAATGTAACCCAGTTGTATAATTGATCCCTCTCCTGTTCCAATGTGCTGCATGCATGCATGCACACACAAACACACCAATGCCCACACCTGCAAACCAACACATCATATCCACAAACACATGAACACGGTATCTGCAGCTGCATGCACCACATCCACGCACTGCTAATTTAATGCATTTTATATCAACAGAGCTCTGGGAATGGATGAGAGTTTGTTTAAGCGTCTGGAGCAAAATTCTCTTGCGGTCGTTCAGCTGAATGTTCAGTACAGAATGAACAGGTAGTTGTTTTGAATAGAACACTTGATTTGTTACAAGTGAATACTGTCTCATAATAACCATTTCAATCCTTTATTAATCTTCACAGTACAATTATGTCGCTCAGCAACAAGCTGATATATGAGGGAAAGCTGGTATGTGGCTCAGAACAAGTAGCAACTGCAACATTACAGCTGCCCAAGTGGAGTGAGCTGACCATACTTGGCCTGCAAGGTACTTGGTTACAAGAAGCTCTGGAGCCAAATAAACCTGTTTGTTTCCTTAATACTGAAAAGGTGAGGTAATTTTCTGTTCTGCAGTCATGTATCCTACAAGCCTTTCAGTGATAGTGTGCTGTTCTCTACCTAAACCAACAATGGCATCCATGACACCCAAAGCACTTTGGAAGGAACAGTGCTGCGAAAGCTAGTGGTGTTTGCTACCAAATAAACCTGTTGGACTTTAACCTGGTGTTGTGAGATTTCTGACTGTGTTTACTCCACATCATGTGGAGTATTTTGGAGGGGCATTGCTTTTTATATTGGTCGGCGCAACATCGAAGGCCGAAGGGCCTGTTCTGTGCTGTAATGTTCTATGATCCAAAGGTATTCACATGCCTATGTATGGAATCCATGTAATTCAGCAGGGCAGATGCTCAGAGTCCACCTGACTATTCCTATGCTGAAACTGACATCCTCCATTCCAGCTAACCTCTTCCAGTCCTCTGTTCAAACTCACCTCCCTTCTATCATAAGATGTTGGAGCAATAGAAGGCCATTTGGCCTATTGATTCTGCTCATGGCTGATTTGATGTGATAATCCTCAACTTCATTTTCCTGCCATCTTTTAAATCTATTTTCAGCACCTCTCTCTAATCTCACTGTCCTCTACCATTCTGTAATCTGATCCAGCTCCACAACCTTCAGAAGGCATTTGATAAGGTGTCGCACAAAAGATTAATTCACAAGGTTAGATCACATGGGATTAGGGGCAATTTATTATCTTGGATAGGTGACTGGTTCATGGACAGAAGATAGAGAGTTGGGACCTTTTTTTCCTGGGTGGCAAGAAGTAACTAGTGGGTTGCCACAGGATTTGCTCTTTGAGCCCCAGCTATTTACAACCTATATTAACAACTTGCATACAGGGTTAGAAAGCTCTATAGCTGAATTTGTAGATGACACAAAAATAGGCGGGACAGTAATGAGGAAATAACCTTATAAATAGAACATAGAACACTACAGCACAAACAGGCCCTTCGGCCCACAAGTTGTGCCGAACACATCAAAACCTACCCAGCCATAGACCTATCTATAACCCCCAATCCCATTGGATCCCATATACTCATCCAGAAGTCTTTTAAAAGACCCCAGCGAGTTTGCCTCGACCACCACCGACGGCAGCCGATTCCATTCACTCACCACCCTCTGAGTGAAAAACTTTCCCCTAGCATCCCCTCTGTACTTGCTTCCCTGCACCTTAAATCTGTGCCCTCTCGTCGCGACCATTTCAGCCCTGGGAAATAGTCTCTGAGAGTCCACCCTATCTATTCCTCTCAACATCTTGTAAACCTCTATCAGGTCGCCTCTCAACCTTCGTCTCTCCAGGGAGAACAGTCCCAGCTCCCTCAACCTGTCTTCATAAGGCATGCCTCCCAATCCAGGCAACATCCTTGTAAATCTCCTCTGCACCCTTTCAATAGCTTCCACGTCCTTCCTATAGTGAGGCGACCAGAACTGCGCACAGTACTCCAAGTGTGATATAGGTAGGTTAGGAGAGTGGGCCAAAATGTGGCAGAAAGAGTTTAATATGGATAAGTGTGCGGAAAAATGGGAAGGCAACTTATTATCTAAATGGGGAGAAACTTCAGGGTGTCCTGGTGCAGAGGGATTTGAGTGTCCTCGTTCCTAAGTCACAGAAAACTAGCATGCAGGTACAGAAGATAATAAAGCAAATGGAATGTTGACATTTATAGCTAAAGGAATATAATATAAAGATAAGGAAGTATTGTTGCAAGTATACAAGACATTGGTAAGGTTGTACCTGGAGCATTATGAACAGTTTTGGTTCCCTTATTTGAGGAAGGATGTACTGGCATTGGAGGCAGTTCAGAAGAGGTTCACTAGATTGATTCAAGAGATGAATCCATTATTAAAGATGAGATCATGGAGTATTTAGAAGTGCATAATAAAATAGGACTGAGTCAGCGTGGCTTTATCAAGGGGAGGTCATGTCTGACAAATCTGTTAGTTCTTTGAGGAGGTAACAAAGAAGTTAGATAAAGGAGAACCAGTCGATGTGATTTATTTAGACTTCCAGAAGGCCTTTGACAAAGTGCCACATAGGTAATTTTAAATAAGGTAATGTTAAATAAGTTAAGTGCCCATGTGATCAGGGCAAGATCCTGGCATGGATAGAGGATTGGTCGAATGACAGAGAGCAGAGGGTGGGGAAAAGGGATCTTTTTTTCAGGATGGCAGCTAATGAGTAGTGGTTTGCCTCAGAGGTCAGTGCTGAGACCACAACTTTTCACAATATACATTAACAATTTGGAAGAAGAAACTGGAGGCATTGTTGCTAAGTTTGCAGATGATACAAAAATATGTAGAGGGACAGGCAGTGTTGAGGAAGCGGGGGTGCTGCAGAAGGACTTGGACAAGTTAGGAGAGTGGGCAAAGAAATGACAGATGGAATTCAATGTGAAAAAGTGTGAGGTTATGCATTTTGGAATGTTGCCTGACACAGTCTGTTTTAATCCTTATATGGTGTACAAATAATGTCTTGTTAGTACAACCAATATTTATTGATTGCGTGGGTTTAAATAATCACCCTCCTGAACAACAATAAGTTATCTTACAGAAAATACTAGAATTCAAGTCCAATACAACACCTTGACTTAGCTTTGCATGACTGGCAAGTACCCAAGCAGATATTGGCCTTTATCTGTACATTGGTCTTGGTTGTCCTTTATGTCCTTCGCTCTGGTCTGGCATTCTGGCTCTGGTCTTCCTTCTCGGATGTGATGGCTTTCCTCGTGCTGGTCATTGCTGGCGACATTTGTGGGGTGAGAGAGATAGAGAAAGATTCCTGGTTGAGCAGCATCCTTTATACCCTGTTTGGTTTCGCACCCCTTTTGGCCATTGCCAATCAATTGATCAGGACGTGATCTCCCCAGTCGATAAGAGTCCAATCAGGTGCCGCCATTCCAATCTCTATGTGTGTCCCCAGTGGCCATGTCTGTAGATGTTGGAGGCACATAGGTCACAAATCTCCCTCCTAAATAAGGGGTCATGGTGCCTTTAAGTCTGGCACACAACCCAGTGTGACCAGAAAGTCCCTTTCATCCTGGAGATGACCCGTATCCTGTTTATTCACTCGTCAGGGTTGCAGCCTGTTTGTCTTAAAACTGCAGCCTGTAGGTTTAGTTCTTGCCTGATTATCCTTGAGTGCTTTACAGATCACCATTTTAGATGGCCTGTTTATCCACAGAAAGGAGGAATGGAGGCATCCTCATTCTAAATGAGGAAATGCTTAGGAAATCAGAAGGACTTGGGAGTCATTGTTCAAGATTTTCTTAAGGTTAACGTGCAGGTTCAGTGGGCAGTTAGGAAGGTCAGTGCAATGTTAGCATTCATGTTGAGAGGGCTAGAATACAAGAGCAGAGATGTACTTCTGAGGCTGTATATGGCTCTGGTCAGTTCCCATTTGGAGTATCGTGAGCAGTTTTGGGCCCCATATCTAAGGAAGTATGCGCTGGTCGTGGAAAGGGTCCAGAGGAGATTCACAAGAATAATCCCTGGAATGAAGAACTTGTCACATGAGGACTGGTTGAGGGTTCTGCATCTAAACTTGTTGATGTTGGAGTTACAGGATACTGCAAGACCTGGAAAGAATGGATATGGAGAGAATGTTTCCACCAGTAGGAAAAAGTAAAACCAAAGGTCACAACCTCAGGCTAAAGGGATGATTCTTTAAAACAGAGATGAGGAATTTCTTCAGCCAGAGAGTGGTGAATTTGTGGAACATTTTGCTGCAGAAGGCTGGAGAGACCAGGCTATTGAGTGTCTTTAAAATAAATTCTTGATTGATAAGGGATTCAGGAATTATAGGGAAAAGCAGGAGAATGGGGATGAGAAAAAAATCAGCGACGATTGAATGGCAGAGCAGATTTGATGGGCCAAGTGGCCTAACTTTGCTTCTGTGTTTTATGGTCTTGTAAGGGATTTACGTATTAAGAGAGATTGAACAGTTTAGGCCTACATTCTTTGGAATTTAGAAGAATGAGAGAGAGATCAAATTGAGATATACAAGATGATAAAAGTAAAGTTTCTTTATTAGTTATAAGGAAGGTTAGCTTATATTAACACTGCAATGAAGTTACCATGAAAATCCCTGAGTTACTACACTCCAGCGCCTGTTTGGGTACATTAGGGGAGAATTTGGCACGGCCAATGCACCGAAGCAACACGGCTTTTAGACTGTGGGAGAAAACCAGAGCACCTGGAGGAAATCCGCGCAGACGTGGAGAACGTGCAAACTCCAGGTAGACAGTGAACTGAGCTGGGAATTGAACCCGGGTCCCTGACGTGAGGCAGCTGTGCTACCATGTCACCCCTATAGGTAAAGTAGGTATGGAGCAGATGCTTTCTCTTGTGGGGTATTCTAGGATGAGCGGTCTTAGGATAAGGGTAGCAATTTAAAACATGTTGAGGAGAAACTACTGCCAAATGGGTATGAATCTGTGGAATTTGTTACCCCAGAGTGCGATGGATGCTGGGAAAGTGAGTAAATTTCAGGAGGAGTTAGATTTTTAAATGGTAATGGGTTGAAGGATTATGGGGAGGAAGCAGGAAAATGGGGATGAGGAGCGTATCAGCCATGATCAAGTGACAGAGCAGACTCAATGGGCCAAATGGCTTAATTCTGCACCTATATCTTGTTAACTTATGTCTGCATGCAACTAATTCTGAGGATCCCCAATTTAGGTCCGACAGCCATTGGTGACTGTGCTTCAGCTATATAGTCCCGAGCTCTGGAATTCCCTTTCTACACCTATTCTTCTGTCTTTTCCCCCTTAAGACACTCCTCAAAACCTACCTCTTTGACCAAGCTCTTGGGCATCTGCCCGAATACTATGTGGCTCAGTTCAATGTTCCTATATGATGTTCCCTAGAAATGCTTTGGGACGTTTTATTATGTTAAAAGTGTTATGGTGGGTTATATCCTCTGTCTGTTGAATAGCATTTGTTACGACTTGTCTATACAGTGCATTTCATTTGGGTCTTGATGTGTTTGCCTTATTCACAAGGTACCAGCCCCAGAGACAGATGAACAATGTGGGTTGAGTAACCTGACCGAAGCTGAACTGGTGTACTGCCTAACAACAGTGCTGCTTAAGGTATGTGTGTCTCGCTGTGGAGGAACTGTGTGCGTCACACTCATCAGTGCTATTGTGAAATTTTGAAGCCAAAAGCACTCTCGACAAAAAAAGGCAATCAGTGTTCACAAGCTTCCGTTAATGTTCTTGCACAATGTTGAATGTTTTCTCAGGTTTACGATTGGTCAAACTGAATGGAGTAAGTTGAGGTATTTGTGATGCCCCAATTTAATTAAAGCTTGTTGGAAACCGTAGTATGTCTGTAAGTATTTAGTGAGCAAGGATATGGAGGGTTGGAAATTGAATGTGTGATCATGAAATCAACAGAGAGCAAACTTGAAAGAAATATAAAAATACACGTTGCAAGGGATTTTATAAGTATGTAAATAGGAAGAGAATAGTGAATGTAAATATATGGGTCCCTTAGGATAGACACATGGGAAATTATCATGGGGCAAGGATATGGCAGAAACATTACACAATTATTTTGTGTCTGTCTTCACAATAAAGGGCTCAGAACATTCAAGAAATTGTGGAGAACCAAATCCCCCATGAAAGTGACGAGCCTGAGAATGAGTAGTATTAGCAAAGGGAAAGTACAGGAGAAATTAATGGGATTGATCTGTGGAAAATACCCAGTGGCCTGATTTCCTTCACCTCAGGACTGTCAAAGATATTTAAGATAGTGAATGCACAAGTTGGATTTCAAAATTTTCTCAATTCTGGAATAGTCACAGTGAATTAAAAATAGCAAATATTAGCCTGCAATTTAAAAACGGAGGGAGGAAAATTGGGGAGCTGTTGGGCTAACATGAGTAGGCAAAATGTTTGAATCTGTTATTAAGGACATAGAAACAGGACACTTAGAAAATAACTATTATTGACAGAGTCAGCATTGTTTTATGAGAACGAAAACATATTTGAAAATTTAGTAGAATTATTGGAGGTTGTAACTAGCAGGGTAAAATTAAAAGGGGAACTTGTGGCAGGAATCTATTTAGATTTTCATCATACATTTAATGTGGTGCCAGATGAAAGGTTGTTGCGCAGGATTAAGGTTTATGGAATTAGGAGTGGATAGGGGATTGATTAACAGAATGAGAATAGGAATACATAGGTCATTTTCAGGGTGGCAAGGTGTAACTACTTGGGTGCTCCACAGATTTATTATCTATATAATTGACTTTGATGGGAAGACTGAGTATAATATATCCAGATTTGCTAACTTTATAAAACTAAATGGGAAAGAAAGCTGTGAGAAAGCTGCAAAAAAATTGAAGAGAAATGTAGACAGGTAAAGTAGTGGGTTCAAGGTAATAGATGGGATTATAATACAAGTAAATGTGAAATAATCCACTTTAGAATAAATTTTTTAAAAAAATGTTTTAAAAGGAACTATTAAATCTTTGTATCCAGAGAGATTTGGGTGTCCTACATATCACAGGAACTTAATATCCAGGTACAGCAGCTAACAAGAAGGCAGACGGTGAGTTAGCCTTTAGGGTTGAAGAATACTCAGAAGTTGTTGCTACGAAGGTACCCAGTTTAGAACAGAGCACTCATAGAAAAGTAAAATTATATGGATTTTGGAAAGCTGAAATAATGTAGGAAATGCTGGAAATCAAACAGATCAGGCAGCATCTGTGGAGTGAGGAACAGAGTTAATGTTCATGCCAATGACCTTTCATTACAACTGAAACATTCTAATAAAAATCATCAGCCTCAAACATATAATCCGTTACTCCCTTCACAAATGCTGCCAGTGTTGCTGTAAAATATTCTGTACACACCCTTCAACTAGTTTATTAGTCAAAAACACATTTATCTAAGTGCTTTTAATTTGAAACAAGCACTTGCAAGTTAATGAAACAACTCTTACACAATAAATTAACTTCTCCCCAAACTAGACTCAGTGCCTAGAAAACACATATACTACCTTCTGGTAAACTTTGACTGGGCTGTTGGATTCAATTCACTGAGCCCACACTGATGGATGAACTGAAGGCCTTCTTGCTGTGACGGTGGATTTCATGCCCTTATTTGTTGTCATGGGTTGTAGCAGGCCAAATGAGTCTTCGCTGGGGTCATCTCCAGATGTCCGTCTGTATCTCCCTTTCCGACCTCTTGTCTGTTTTTCAGTTAATGGGGTCACAGCACCCAATAAGATTAGGCCAAGTTATCCTAAGGGCCCTGAGTGCGCATATCTCCTTTCAAGATATGGTTCCAGCGGGTCTGGCTGACCATTTACCGTTTCTCCTGCTTGGGTGCCTTTTGATGGGCTTCGGGATATAGCAACTCTCCCATTGTTAAGGTCAAGCATCCCTGGTCCCTATTGGCTATTGACCTGTGGTAACTCTCTGCATTCCATCAGACCTTGCCTGTAGAAGCAGGTTAGCTGTGTGTTAACATAATTGTCCAATTTTATGTTTGGCCTAGTTGCTTAGGCTATTGGCCACTTGCCACACCAGACAATTCCTGGGATGAGAAGATTGCCATTTGAGTACAGAAATTGAGTACAATTCTTTAAAGTTTAGAAGAATGAGAGATGTTTTCAGTAAAACATATTTTTCAAGGGCTTGAATGGGTGGATGCTAAGATGCTGTATTCATCTGAAAAGTCTGGAGTCAGTCTTGGAATGAGGGCTGAGCCGATTAGGACTGAGATGGGGAGAAATTTAATATTTTGAGCCTGTGGAAGTCTCCACTCCAGAAGGCTGTTGATGCTCAGTTGTTGAGTATGTTCAACATACTCAACAACATATGTTGAGGACTTGTCTGTTGAGGTAGTATGGGCTGAGATTAGAAACAGGAGAGGAGAGGTCACCCTGTTGGGAGTCTTTTATAGATCTCCTAAAAGTTCTAGAGAGATAGAGGAAAGGATTGCAAAGTCGATCCTGGACAGAAGTGATTGTAATACAGTAATTGTTATGGGGGACTTTAACTTTACTAATATTGATTGGAATAGCTATAGCTCTAGCACGTTAGAGGGGTCAGTTTTTGTACAAAGTGTGCAGGAAGGTTTTTTGACTCAGTATGTAGATAGACCAACTAGAGGTGAGGCTACATTGGATTTGGTGCTGGGCAATGAACCGGACCAGGTGTTAGGCTTGGAGGTTGGTGAACATTTTGGAGATAGTGACCACAATTCGGTTACGTTCACCTTAGTGATGGATAGGGATAGGCATGAAGCTGGGGGCAGTAGTTATAGCTGGGGGAATGGTAATTATGAGGCCATAAGGAGGGAATTAGGGTGCATAGGTTGGACTAGGAAACTGCAGGGACTGGGAACATCTGAAATGTGGAGCTTATTCAAGGAGCAGCTACTGTGAGTCCTTGATAAGTATGTCCCTGTCAGGCAAGGAGGAAATGGTCGAGTAAGGGAACCATGGTGTACTAAAAAAGTTAATTCGCTGGTTAAAAGGAAAAAGGAGGCTTATGTCAGGATGAGGCTTGAAGGCTCAGTTAGTGCAATGGATAGCTATAGATTAGCCAGGAGGGAGCTAAAGAGTGAGTTGAGGAGAGCTAAAAGGGGACACGAGAAGACTTTGGCTGATAGCTTTAGGATTCTCCTTGATCCTTTCTTTAGATATGTTAAGAATAGAAGATTGGTTAGGGCAAGATTAGGGCCAGTCATGGACAGCAGTGGGAAGTTGTGCGTGGAGCCTGAAGAGATTGGAGAGGCACTGAACAAATATTTTTCTTCGGCATTCACGCAGGGAGATGTAAATGTAGTTGTGGAGAACACTGGGATAGAGGGTTGCAAACTGGAAAGTATTGAAGTAGATAAGGAGGATGTGCTAGATATTCTTGAGGGTTTGAAGTTAGATAAGTCCCCTGGGCCGGACGGGATTTACCCTAGGATTCTCTGGGAGGCAAGAGAGGCGATTGCAGAGCCTCTGGCTCTGATCTTCAGGTCGTCGTTGGTTACGGGTATAGTTCCGGAAGACTGCAGGATAGCGAATGTGGTCCCATTGTTCAAGAAACATAGAACATAGAACAATACAGCACAGAACAGGCCCTTCGGCCTTCGATGTTGTGCCGACCAAATAAAAAAGCAATGCCCCTCCTAACTAAACCATTCCTTCTCATCCATATACTTATCAACTAACCTCTTAAACGCCACCAAACTTGGCGCATCTACAACAGCTGCAGGCAGGGCATTCCACTCCCTAATCACTCTTTGAGTAAAGAACCTACCTCTGATATCCGTCCTATAACTCATACCCCTTAATTTAAAGTTGTGTCCCCTCGTGCTAGCTTTTTTCCATCCTAGGAAAAAGGCTATCACTGTCCACCCTATCCAACCTCTAATCATCTTAATGTTTCAATAAGATCCCCCCTAGCCGCCTCCTTTCTAACGAAAACAACCTCAAATCCTTCAACCTCTCTTCATAGGACCTGCCCTCCATACCAGGCAACATCCTAGTAAACCTCCTCTGTACCCTCTCCAATGCCTCCACATCTTTCTTATAATGTGGCGACCAGAACTGCACACAATACTCCAAGTGCGGCCGCACTAGAGTTTTGTACAGCTGCAACATGATGCTGCGGCTCCTAAATTCAATCCCCCTACATAAAAGCTAAGACTCATAAAGCCTTCTTAACAACTTTTCTCCCACTGACTGCCTACTTTCAGGATCTATTGACACATACACCAAGAATCCTTCTGTTCCTCACACTATTAGAGCCCTACCATTAGCCCTGATACTCTACACATTATGTTCCTGCCAAAGTGCATTACCTCCACACTTTTTCACATTAACTCCATTTGCCACCTCTCGGCCCAGACTCTGCAACTTGTCCAAGTCACTCTGTAACTAAAACACCCCTCTTCACTATCTACCACACCACCACTTTGTATCATCTGCAAATTTACTGATCCATCTCCTCAATACCCTCATCAAATCATTTATAAAAATTTACAAACATCAAGCGCCCCAAACGACTCCCTGAGGCGTACGCCACCGCACCGAACCTCCACGATGAAATCTCCATCAACCACCACCCTCTGTCTTTCTATCTGCAGCCCCCCCCAATTTCTAATTCCAATTAGCTAATCACCCTCTATTCCACCCCTCTGCCTTTTCTGTAAAGTCTTCCATGGACCACCTATCAAAGCCTTACTACAGTCCATATATACTACTATCAACCGCCTTTAGCCCCCAATCCACTCTCTGGTCCTTTCTCAAAAAACCAATGAGGTTAGTAAGGCATGACTACCCTTTCACGAAACCATGCTGACTATCCCCATCCGAAATTCATTTCTCTCAAATACCTATAATCCTATCCCTAATATTCTCTCCATACCTTGCCCCACCACCCGAAGTACGACTCACGGCCTCTAATTCCAGGAAGGTCTCTCTTTCCCCTTCTTAAACAATGGGACCACATTCGCCATCCTCAGTCCTCCGGAACCACACCCGAACCAACTAGGACCTGAAGATCAGAGCAGAGGCTCTGCAATCTTCCTCTCTTGCCTCCCAGAGATCCTAGGGTAAATCCCGTCCGCCCCAGGGACTTATCCACTTCAAACCCTCGAGAATTTCTAACACATCCTCCCTATCTACTACAATACTCCAATTTTGGGGGGCAACCCTGTACCTCAGTGCTCTCCACAGCTACTTTCCAGCACTCATGGTGAATACCGAAGAGAATATTTATTCAGTGCCTCACCAATCTCTTCAGGCTCCACGCACAACTTCCACTGCTAATCTATGACTGGCCCTACTCTCGCCCAACCAATCTTCTATTCTTAACATATCGAAAGAAAGCTTTAGGATTCGCCGTAATCCTATCAGCCAACATCTTCTCGTGTCCCCTCTTAGCCTCTCCTCAATTTCAACTTTTTAACCTCCTTCCTAGCTAATCTATAGCTATCCATTGCACTACTGGCCTTCAAGCCTATCCTGAACATAAGCAGAGGAAGGAGAGACTTTCTGGGAATATAAGCCGGTGAGTCATACTTCTGTTGTGGGCAAAGTATTGGGAGAATTATTAGGGATAGGATTTTATAGTTATTTTAAGAGAAATGAATTGAATTGGGATAGTCAGCATGGTTTGTGAAGGGGAGGTCGTGCCTTACTAATCCTTATTGAGTTTTGAAAAAAAGTGACCAAAGAGGTTGGATGGGGGTAAGGCTAGTTGATGTGGTATATATGTGACTTTAGTAAGGCGTTCGATAAGTGTCCCCATGGAAGGCCTCTGCATAAACATGCAGATGTACGGGATTGGAGGGTGATTTAGCTAATTGGAATTAGTATTGGCTAGGCAGATAGGACAGCGGGGGTGGTTGATGAGATATTCATCGTGGAGTTCGGTTACAAGGTGTACTCAGGGATCTGTTTTGGGCCCCTGCTGTTTGTATTTTTATAATGATCATGGGATGCGGGTATTTAAGATGGATTAGTAAGTAATGCGATGACTACACAAAGTTGGGAGGAGTGTAGATCATGAATAGGGGCTGTTATAGTTTACAGAATGACTTGGACAAGTGGCAGAGCTGGGCCGGGGTGGCAATGGGTTTAATGTGAAAAGTATGAGGTAATTCACTTTGGCAGAATATAAATGTGTATAATATAGGGCTTAATGGTAGGGATCCTTTAATCGTGTAGTGATTAAGCAGAGGGATCTTGTGTATATGTTGCATAGATCACCTGAAATTGTTGGCAATCAAGTCGATAAGGTTGTTAAGTGAAGCATACGGAGTCTTAGCTTTTATTGGTAGGGGATTGAATTTTCAGTGCCGCAACGTCATGTTGCAACTGTACAAACTCTAGTGCGGCGCACTTGGAGTATTGTGTGCAGTTCTGGTCCCACCCGCATTATAAGAAAGATGTGGAGCATTGGAGAGGGGTACAGTAGGAGGTTCTAACCAGGGATGTTGCTGTATGACAGTCATATCTTATGGAATAGAGGCTGAAGGATTGAGATTGTTTGTCGTTACAAGAAGCGGCTAAGGAGGAGACCTTATTGAAACATATAAAAATTTAGAGGGTTAGTAGGGTGGACAGTGATAGCCTTTTTCCCTAGGATGGAGGAAATCTAGCACGGGGACCCAGCTTTAATTAAGGTGTAGTTTAAGGACGGATGTCAGAGGTAGGTTCCTTTACCCAGGGTTGGTTCGGGAGTGGAATGCCCTGCCTGTGTCAGTTGTAGAGGTGGCCAAGTTTGTGGGTGTTTAAGAGGTTAGTAGATAAGTTTATGGAACGAAAAGGGAATGGTTTAGGTTAGAGGGTCATTGCTTTTTCCTAATTGGTCGGTGCAACATCAAAGGCCGAAGGGCCTGTTCTGCGCTGTAATGTTCTATGTTCAAGGCAGACATTGACAGATTTTTGAGCACTTAAGGGAATCAAGGAATATGGGGCTAGGAGGAGAAAGTAGAGTTGAAAAAGAAGTTCATCCATCATTGTGTTGAATAGCAGACCAAACTTAAGAGGCTGTATAGAAGACTCCTGTTCCTGTTTTTTATATATTTATGACCAAGTGTATTTGCAGTGCGTGGTAGGCATGTGCACACATGGGATGGTACTCTGATCCTTGCTGGCTATGCTGACTTGGTTCATTTAGATCCCCATTCATTTAGTCACCCCAGTGATGTGAATCTTTTGCAAAATGTGCCTCTAGGTTTGTTACATAGAACATAGAACAATACAGCACCAACAGGCCCTTCGGCCCACGAGTTGTGCCGATCACATCTACCAATCCACAGACCTATCTATAACCCCCTATCCTATTCTTTTCCATATACTTATAGAACATAGAACATTACAGCACAGAACAGGCCCTTCGGCCTTCGATGTTGTGC